>JAFMOC010000229.1:12500-52500 GCA_019802505.1 Corydoras sp. C115 | reverse complement strand
GTGTGTGTGTGTGTGTGTGTGTATGTGTGTGTGGAGGGGGGGGTAGTTCTAAATCTATCTAGGTTTAAACTGAAATGGGCTGATGGATTTTTTCTGGTTTAACCATCAACAATGTCGAGATTAAACTGAGAACCAAAAATATTTACATGAAACAAGAAGAGTCCATAATTACCTTTTCCCTTCTTTTTGGAAGCCTTTGCGCTCATATCTGCAAACACACAACAATTATTATATTAATACAGATTATGAAACCCGACGTTCCATTTTCTAATAATTATGAAATCTGGTTCGTTTCTGTGAGGAGACGAAATGACTTCATTTTAAGTTCATGATTCCGATTTTAAAATGTCTTTAGTTTGTAAGATCGAGAGCATCTGAGGACAAAGCGAGCTTTCAAACTAAAAAACATTACCGTTTAAAGACTAAAGCGAATAAGGTTCCTTATGTAAAACGGTCATATGGCGACATCTAGTGGTAATAACTGGCACTACGGCGTTTTCCAAAGTCCTACATCTTGAGGTTTGTTTTCTTCAAATATTATTTTAGTTTTTTTTTTAATGTTTAAATGTTTGGCAAATAACACTTAATACAATTTTAGGCTTAAAATGTTTTCCTCTAATTTTAAAAGTCTGGACTTTAAATATATTAAACAATATATTTGCCTTAAAATAAATTTGTATCTCTACAAACCTAAAATGTCTTTATTCATAATTTATTTAGTTTTGTTATTTATTAATATTAGATTGTGTATCATTTTACACTTATCGTTAAATCTATAATTCGTCAATAAATTATTTTTGTACACTTTTTTTTGTTTAGTATTGCGGGTAAAGGTATAAAAATTTGTAATACGTATTACATACATTCATTATTTTTAACTCTGTGTTGGTTTAATAAAGTGACGTATTTTGGTGCTGCATCCATGCAATGACGCACACTGAGTGAGGAGAACCCAGGGTGGTGGTACATGGCACCTGGGGAGCAATTGGGGAGGTGCCTTGCTCAAGGGCATTTCATCTGTCGTACTTAGTGGGACCCGGAATGGAACCGGGGACCTCCAGGTCGCAAGCCATTTCTCTTACCTGAACTGATTTATGAAATCTTAAATGATCTTCTGATAATTTGTAGAGCGTTCAGAAACTAAACCTGATCTTCGTCTGAACAGTTCATCTGATGTTCCAAGTGACGTTTCTTTAGTTTCATCGCTATGACAACAAGCACTTTAAACGATCCAAAGTTTATTATACTCTGCGGACAGCAGAGAAATAGAGTTTAACTTGGTTCTTTATGAAAACGTGTCGTATGGCGACATCTAGTGGTGACAACTAACACGTGCGTTTTTCAAAGGCTTAGATGTTTAAGTTTGTTTTTTAATTAGATATTATTTTTGTTTTTTGAGGTTTATCATGTTCATACACACACAAATGTTTATATACGCATATAAATCAACTCCACAGTTTTAACTTAGTTAGTCAGTTAGTCCATCGTTTTAACACTGTGCTGTTTCATTAGTTCTGTGTTAAATTAAGCAAGTTATTAACAATCCCGTTATATTTTACATTAATTAAGAAACATTGAAAGTTTAAATTGTTATTTACCTTCAATTTAGTTTTTTCGAATCCGCTTTATTTCAGTGAATTCTGTTTAAAGTCTTTTCCGGCAACAACGCGGTTGCTATGGTTACGAGACGAGAGGCGGAACCCTGCGCCACATCACGTGGTAAGAAACTCATTATTATTAAATAGAAGTCCATTCATTAGCAGTTAATGACGGAGCAGTTAATGACGTCGGAGCAGTTAATGACGTAATAAACCTTTAATATCGTTTCACAAACCTTCATTAATATTTTTAACCAGTATTAAAAAACAAATTGCGTATTTAATAACCAAAACGTTAAAAATTAGTTAAAACAACTTTTAAACTTTATCAAATAAACAATAATAATCGCAAAAAATCCGACGTTTAATGGAAATGAACGGGAATTGAGGAATCGACTTTACATGGGGAGGAGAGTCGACACCTTCTGACAGCCGACTCCTTGTCTGGTCACCTGTTTAAAGCAGTCTTTGGCGCGTGCGCACGTTCTGAAGGCTGAAATCTGATCTAACTTGGTCTGATGTCGGGGTTCAGACTCTGAAGTCTGTGGGGATGAGTGATTATCGGTTTATTGAACATTGATTGGTCGTCGGGACGTCGGCGGCTCGCATCCGGGTTGATGATCAGATGACCTGCAGGTGAGTCTGATCTCAGGTGAGTCTGATCTCAGGTGTTCTCTGTTCTCCGGCGTCCTCGGTGCAGAACGCTGTCTCCTGGCTGCTCCTCCCGGGATGGAGGAGCTGGACTGGGTTACAGACTGTGAGATGCGGGTTGTTATTCAGCCGTACTCGGGTTCGGGTCCGGGTTCGGGTTCAGGTGAGCAGGCCGAGCTTCTCCTTCAGTCTGTTCTTTGAGTTTAAATTAGTTTCTCAGTTTTTTATAAACTTGTTTTAATTTCCGATCCGTGTTTCCAAAAAAACTTAATTTAAATGAATCTGAAGGTTTACAGATTATATTTCCGATGCTGTTTCTTTTTTAATCCTCTGATCTCAGATCATCTCTGATCTCAGTCTCCTTCTGTTTTCTCAGCTGAGTCTTCGTAATTATTAATCTATTTCTTAATGAAATTATTATTAATTTAACTGTTAAATAAACCGGGGCGGCACGGTGGCTTAGTGGTTTAGCATGTTCTCCTCTCAGCACTAGGGATTCCCGGTTCGAATCCCAATCTGGGTGGAGTTTCCATGTTCTCCCCGTGTCTGCGTGAGTTTCCTCCGGGTTCTCCAGTTTCCTTCCACAGTCCAAAAACATGGATCAAGTCAATTGAGTTCTCCAAATTGCCCCATATAGAGTGTGTGTGTGTGAATGAGTGTGTGCCCAGCGCTAGATTGGCGTCCTGTCCTGGGTGTATCTGCCCAGCGCCTGAAACGTTCTCCCCTGGATGGGCATGGGGAACCCCCCCCCCCCCCCCCCCAACCCTAATAGAGGATAAAGCGGGAGATAATGGATGAATAAATGAAAAATAAACCTACGGAGCGAATCGAACTCTAAACCACGATGTACAATTCAGATCTCAGAGTGACCCTGGACTTTGTAGTTCTTAAATAACAATCTGTAGTCCATCTGTTCCTCTACAGACTCTGTCTCTATACTCTGTTCTCTGATGGTCAGGACCTCACAGAGCAGGGGTGATGAGGGTGGTGGATGATGCTCAGTACTGCAGTGATGCAGACGTGGTGGTGCAGGTGTGATTAGGGTGGTGGATGATGCTCAGTGATGCAGACGTGGTGGTGCAGGTGTGATTAGGGTGGTGGATGATACTCAGTGATGCAGACGTGGTGGTGCAGGTGTGATTAGGGTGGTGGATGATGCTCAGTGATGCAGACGTGGTGGTGCAGGTGTGATTAGGGTGGTGCAGGTGTGATTAAGGTGGTGGATGATGCGCCGTGATGCAGACGTGGTGGTGCAGGTGTTTGTGCTGTTGTGACTGAGCCTCGTGACCTCCTGAGAGTCCCAAACCCGACCTCATCCAACACCTTAGGGATGAACTAGAATAGACCGTGAGCCAGGTGCCCTCACCCAACACCAGTTTCTGACCCACATGCCCTTCTGCTCGACCACCAGAGTTTAGGTTCGAACCAAAAGTGCTCCGTCATGTTGGATCAGTGCAGATGGGAGTTCCTCTGTTTACAAACAAAGACATGGAGACATGTGATCATCTAAAAGTGCAATGTAGCATTACTGCTGATTATTAAGGGGGCGGAGCATGCGGCACATTACGAACCCTCCACATGCACTAGAACGTGTGGTGCAGCTGTGTCTCAGACGGCGATGTCCTGGTTGTTCCGCTACATCAGAGGTGAGGATGCACCGGTTCCGATGTAACCCTCGGATCATACTGGTTCTGTTTTGGGTGGTGGAGTGAATCCGGTGGTTAGGGTTCATGAAAACGGAACCCTGCTCACATGGACATCAGTGAGATCAGACACTCGGGTCAGACAGCGTCCCTGGGATAAAGACAGGGCTCTGTGACTTTAGGAACCTTGTGTGGGTACCGTACAGTCATGCTGGAACAGAAAAGGGCCTTCCCCAAAACGTTTCCATGAAGTTGGAAGCATGGCCATCCCCAGGTCTGATCTCCAGGTTCTTCTCCGTTCACTCCTGTTCTGTGTCCGCAGCGATGGAGGACTCCGGCGCGTCGTACCTGGCCTTCAACGACTTTAACAGCAACGCCGGCTCGCCGTGGGCGGAGGTCCGGGCTCAGCAGACCCCGCAGCTGGTGGAGAACTTCAGGAGGAAGCTGAAGTATTTCTTCATGAACCCGTGTGAGAAGTACAGCGCGCGGGGCAGGAAGCCGTGGAAGCTGATGCTGCAGATCATCAAGATCGCCGTCATCACCATTCAGGTCAGAGGGTCGTCCCAATGGTTCCATGGGAACTTGGAACTGGGAACCCAACCGTGGTCTTCCCGGTAACTCGGTTATTGAGATGTTCTCTTGTCTTCACACGGAACACGTTCTGTCCTCAGCTTGTGTCCTTCGGCCTGAGCAACCAGATGGTGGTGACCTTCAAGGAGGAGAACCTGATGGCCTTCAAGCACCTGTTCCTGAAGGACTACGCCGATTACAACGTTAAATCCTACGCCGTGTACACGCAGCACGAGGTCTACACCCACCTCACCCACATCGTGGAGCAGGTGACCAATCACGGGTGCCTGTGAGCTCATGTATCCGTGGGGGGGTGTATACAGGATGATGTTCACTGTGGATGATGCTGGTCTTCTTCTCACCCTAGTTCCTGGGTTTGAAGAACATCACGGTGGGGAACCATGCATACGAGAAGGACGGGGGCGTGTTCACGCCTCTGCTGGTGTGTCAGCAGTTCTATCACAACGGCAGCATCTCGCCCGGGAACGAGACCTTCGAGATCGACACGCAGGTGGAGGAAGGTGGGTTCCACGGGAACGTCCACGGGGAACGTCCCTGAAGGGTCACAATCTGCTCCACCTCCATACAGATGGGGTTTGTAGTTCTACCTCCATTCTGTAGTCCATCTGTTCCTCTGCAGACTCTGTGAGTCCCCTTTGGTATGTTCTCTGATGACGGAGCAGGTGTTTTTAGGGTGGTGGATGATGCTCGGTACTGCAGTGACCCTGACGTGGTGGTGCAGGCGTGTCTTACACTGTTGCACACCTCCAGGTGGCGCAATAATGTTCCGTCTCTTGCAGAATGTCTCAAGATCGACCCGTCCAAACCTTTATACGGCGTGGTGGACGGACACCTGTCCAACTTCACCCTTCAGTTTAAAAGGTAAGTGTGTGATGCAGGTTTATATGACGCCCTGATCCCAGAATCCACTGCAGTGTGTGTGTGTGTGTGTGTGTGTGTGTGTGTGTGTGTCAGGTTGCTGGAGGTCAACGTGTACCTGACTCTAAAAGCCATCAACCTGCAGACGGTTCAGTACCACGAGCTCCCGGACTGCTACGACTTCAGCATCACCGTACGTCAGCGCCGCGTCTCTCTCACTGTTGGTCTTATCCCGTCCCTTTTTTTTTTTAAACACTTCCTCCCCTGTGCTGTTTTTTTTGTTTTTTGTTTTTTTTAGTTTTGTTTAGTTTTTTTCTTTCCCCCCCATGACTAATTTTGAGGAACCCTACCGGTCTCGGTTCCTCTTTCGCTCTTCAGATCTCGGGCTTTAATCTCCCCCGGTTCTTAATCCCCTCATGATCACGTTCAACAGATCACGTTCAACAACCGCGCCCACAGCGGCCGCATCACCGTGGACCTGGACAACGACGTGGACATCAACGAGTGCAGGGACTGGAAGGTCACCGGCGCCTGTGAGTGTCGCGCCTCGTGATTCCGCCCCACAGGGGGGTCAATCAGGCCATTTTCCAAAACACGGCACCCACTCGTGAGTCATGAGCGATCATGTGAGGTGGCGCTGCTGCGTGGGCGGGTAGACGCTGCATGGCCTCCCTGTGCCTGTAGAGGGCGCCTTACATGTTCCGATCCCATATCTGGGTCAGGTGTTCATGTTCCTCTCTGATCCTGATGGAGGATTTTTTTTTTGGACGGTTCTTTGTTGGTTTATTTTCCGCAGCTCCCAAGAACATTTACTACACCGTGCTGTTCGACGTCGTCATCATTCTGACCTGCCTGGCGTCCGTGGTGCTCTGCACGCGCTCAGTGGGCTCCGGGGTCCGCCTGCAGTTTGTGAGTACATTGATTCCACTAACAGAGGGCTGAAGGTCAACAACGTCCTCCACACAGACCCACAACCACGTGCCTTGGGAGTCTGATTCCATTTTCGTCTTTCTTTTGTTTGTTGCGAGTGGGCGTGGTCTCCATGGTAACACCAGTGGTTTTTGAATGACATGATGCCTGGGTGTCATAATATTTTTGGTTCGCTGATGTTACACCATCACTGTTCCACCTACGATGTACACAACAAAACCAGGTTCCTAATTGAGCTACTTGCAGTAACACATTCTCACCAGAGATGTCGCCAACTTTTTATCTTTTTGAAGTGTTTGATGGACTGATTTTCTCAGGAGTATGCGGCGTTCTTCCTGAAGCATTATGGGAAGCGGGTGTGCTGGTCGGACCGCATGGAGTTCATCAACGGCTGGTACATCCTCATCATCGTCAGCGATGTCCTCACCGTCACCGGCTCCGTGCTCAAGATCGCCATTCAGCTCAAGGTTCCGCTGGTTTATGAGAACTAATCATCTCCGATTCTAAGATGTTTTATCCTGAAGTCATTCGGTTCCCTCTCTTATTTTTTGTTCTCAGGCCGTGACGAGTTACGACATCTGCAGCATCCTCCTGGGCACCGGCACCATGCTGGTGTGGATCGGAGTCCTGCGCTACATGGGCTACTTCAAGAAGTACAACGTGAGTTTAGGCTCTGGATCTGAGTTGAGAAGGTTCAGCAGATGGTTCTCCAATCACTGGACGTGCATGTTGTCTGTCTCACCCCCTCAGATCCTCATCATCACCCTGAGGGCAGCGTTTCCCAACGTGATCCGGTTCTGCTGCTGCGCCTCCATGATCTATCTGGGATACTGCTTCTGCGGCTGGATCGTCCTCGGACCGTACCACGAAAAGGTGAGCCAGGACGATAAAGACGGTGTGACGGTTCCAGTGAAGACACTCAGTACCACATGCCAACGTGGTCTTGTGATCATGGTACCAAACTTTTAACTCGTTGGGTCCATGTTCTCATGTACACAGAAGGTCCATGAGTAGAGTCGATGCACTCCTGTGGTCATGGAACCTTCTCCAACAGTTTTAGAAACGATGAGAACGTTGCTGAGGTGCGAGAACCCTTACAGAGGGACGTGTTAACGTACTGATGCTCCGATATCAACAAGGAACCCTATAGATGTGATGTTTCTTCAGCTGATTCACGATGTGGTTCTTTTGCAGTTCCGAACTCTGAACACGGTGTCCGAGTGCTTGTTCTCGTTGATCAACGGCGACGACATGTTCACCACCTTCAAGAACATGAAGCAGAAGAGCTACACCGTCTGGCTGTTCAGCCGCCTTTACCTCTACACCTTCGTCTCGCTCTTCATCTACATGGTGCTCAGCCTCTTCATCACCCTCATCACAGACACCTACGAGACCATCAAGGTCAGAAGCTCTTCATAGAAACTTTTCATAGGATCTAATTATCTAAATTAAACCTTAATCCAGGCGGCATGGTGGCTTAGTGGTTTAGCATGTTCTCCTCTCAGCACTAGGGATTCCCGGTTCGAATCCCCATCTGGGTGGAGTTTCCATGTTCTCCCCGTGTCCGTGTGGGTTTCCTCCGGGTTCTCCGGTTTCCTCCCACAGTCCAAAAACATGGATCAAGTCAATTGAATTCTCCAAATTCCCCCATATAGAGTGTGTGTGTGTATGAGTGAGTGTGTGCCCACCGAAATGTTCTCCCCTGGATGGGCATGGAGAACCCCCCCCCCTCCGCGCGACACGAATATAGGATAAAGTGGAAGATAATGGATGGATGAAAATCTTAATCCTTAACCTAGTTTAGGTTCTCTGAGGTTTCTAATCTAATAAATTAATTGCTGAGTGTTCCGTCCTCTCGGGTTCCTGAGGAGGTCCGAATCACGAGAGAGGATCCTGATGGAAGAAGTTTAGAAACGATATCAGACGAAGTCAAAATAAAGTGCGATTAATCAAAACATGGCGTAAGAACGTCGCGACTCCAACAAGGCCGAGCGGAACGACCGTGAACGAATCTGCGAGGAAACTCCGGGCGAGACGTTCAGATCTCAGAAGTTGGTTTGTGTTGGTCTTTCAGCAGCAGCAGTGTGATGGAGACCCCGTCTCTGAACTTCATGCTTTCGTTTCCGAGTGTAAGGATCATCCGAACTCGGGCTGTTACCGTGTAGAGGACCGCTCCACCCCCTGCTTCTTCTGCTGCATCCGCAGGTGAGAGAGTCTCAAAGGCGATGAGGTCAGTGTCTAATCTGACTGGACCTCTCCATCAGAGGTCGGAGTTTCTTTAGAACTCTCACGTTCTGCCGTATGTTCCTGTTGAACCAGCACTCTGAGAACATCTGCAGCTTTGATCTGAACGTTCACATCAGTCACATGCTCCTTTGTTCTGTTTATCAGGGTTCTAACACATGTGTAGTTCTGCAGGGATGAACACCAGGTGGCGCTTAACACACATGAAACGTAGAACGTTCTTTGAGTCCTGGTTCCATTGACTGTTCTGCAGCTGGAGGGATATTTTTAAAGTCCATCTGAATGTCTTCTGTTTTCAGACCCAGTGAGCTGAACGAGAGGCTGGAGTGCTGACGGGTCTACGGAACCTGCTCACTGACGGAGAACAGACGCGTGTTTTCACAGAAATATAATGAAATTAATGAACAATAATAAATTCTTGTTAATAATTCGGTGTGTGTCATAAAGACGGCTCTGTTTTAAACCCTTTGATCAAAAATATCAATAAATAAGACGTTTACAGAACCTTCTTTCACTTTGAAGTCCTGAATTTTAATATTTAATGTCGATTGATTTCAGATCAACACCTTCGTTAAATCATCACTGATCATACTGATGAGGTTTGTAGTTCTACAGTTCTGTTCTGTAGTCCATCTGTTCGTCCCCTTCACTCTGTTCTCTGATGGTCAGGACCCCACAGAGTAGCTGTGATTAGGGTGGTGGATGATGCTCAGTACTGCTGACGTGGTGGTGCAGGTGTTATTAGGGTGGTGGATGATGCGCAGTACTGCAGTGATGCTGACATGGTGGTGCAGGTGTGATTAGGGTGGTGGATGATGCGCAGTACTGCAGTGATGCTGACATGGTGGTGCAGGTGTGGAAGTGTCTTTATTCTTTTGTACACACAGTGTGTTTAGTCTCGATCTGTCACTGCGTTCATTCAACGACGAATGGAATGACGTTGTTAAATTAATGACGTAGACCATTTTTATTAACAAATTATTATAATTGATGTATTTTTAAATGAATTTCGAACACAATGTGAGGTGCTCGTGGATTTTCGGTATTGCTTTTATTATTATTATTATTATTATTATTATTGTTATTATTATTAGCGCCCCTATATTCGCTTCATCTGTTTGTCTGGTAAAAAGTTTGTAAATACCATTTCACTCTCTTGCCGTCACCCAATTAAGCTGAAACTTTGCACAATTGTTCATCTTCGATGACAACACATGTCAATAAATTAAAAAGATCTACCAATTAATTAACTATTTCGTGGTAATTAATTAATTTAGTTTCCTATGGATAAATCGCCCATTTTCTACTACATTTTCTACTTCACAAGCAGAATTAATTTAGGATAAAATCATTTAACACGATACAGGTTTTTAAAACTTCCGTTCGTATAGTGCACAGTGTCTCAGTCTGTCATGAGGACTCGGGTTCGATTCCCACAACGGGACAGTTCCATTCTGAGGCAGTTCGTTGGTTTGTGGTTAAAAATTATTATTTTTTAAAAAGCCTTGCGACCTGAAGGTCCCCGGTTCGATTACCGCCCCCATCATGCACTGCGGCTGAAGTAGACCCCCGTACACCTCACCGTTCCACCCAAAGAATGCTCTTTATACATTTATACATTTCTGTACGGACTACGGTTACTGTCGCTTTAAGAGGTCGCAGTCTACCGTCGTCGAGTTCGTGAGGTTGTGACGTCACGACGAGACGCCGCCGCACGGATTGGGGATGGAGGTGTTGTAGTTCATCACTGATGGAGCTGCAGGATGGAGAAGATCAAAGAGGAGCGGCAGGAGTTCAGTCTCATGAACCACACTGTTAAAACGGAAGATGACGTCAGAGAACACGGTTTGTACTGTCATTTATTTCTTTAATCCTTTATGTTTCTGTCCTGCTGTCCATTATATCAGTTCCACTGACCATGATGGAACGTTCTCTGATGATCAGGACAGAGCAGGTATCATTAGGGTGGTGGATGACGCTCGAGACTGCAGTGACACTGGCATGGTGGTGCAGGTCTTCAGACATCTTCATGGTCAGTGGAGCTGATATGATGAAGGACGTATCACTGTCGTCATGGTAACCTGCGTTCTGTATCATCCGTAGATTGGTTCAAAGTTCTGATTAAATCCGATGGAGACTTCAAAGAGGAGCGCAGCGAGAACCCCGTTGAGAACCCTCCATTAAAGAGCGCGGATCATGAACCTCAGTCCACCTCCGACCCCGTCGACGGCGCCCACGGCGGAGGGAGACCTGCTTCGCCGCAGGCCTTACAGATAGTCCACCGGGGGAGTCGTGGCGGCGAGGGGGCGCCCCGGTGCCGTGAGTGTGGCACGAGCTTCCCAGACCACGTCAGCTGGAAGAGACACCAGCGGGTCCACCGCGGGGACAGACCGTACGAGTGCAGCCACTGCGGGAAGACGTTCACCCACAAGAGCAACTGCAAGAAGCACCAGCGCACCCACACCGGGGAGAAACCGTTCCGTTGCACCTTCTGCGGCGAGAGCTTCTCCCAGAACTACAGTCTGAAGAGCCACCAGAGGACTCACACGGGCGAGAAACCGTACGCCTGCTCGTTCTGCGGCCGGGCCTTCAGGTACACGTCCAGCCTCACCATCCACCAGAGGACCCACACCGGAGAGACGCCGTACCACTGCACCGAGTGCGGGAAGACGTTCGTGGACTGCAGCCACCTGAAGGCTCACCAGAGCGTTCACACGGGCGAGAGGCCCCACTCGTGCGATCAGTGCGGGAGGACGTTCAGACAGGCGGGACACCTGAGAAAGCACCGGATGATCCACACCGGAGAGAAACCCCATCGCTGCGCTCAGTGTGGGAGGAGCTTCAGACACGACGGAACCCTGAAGATCCACCAGAGGCTCCATACGGGCGAGCGGCCGTACCGGTGCGCGCTGTGCGCCAAGTCGTTCGCCTACGCTCGCACGCTGAAGAGCCACCAGCGGGTGCACACCGGCGAGAAGCCGTACGAGTGCGCCGACTGCGGGAGGAGGTTCTCACAGAGGAGCAACTGGAAGAAGCACCAGCAGGTCCACATGGGGTCCTCCGTCCTGCGGAACCACCAGCTGATCCACACCGGAGAAAAGCCCTCCCTGTGCTCGCACTGCGGGATGAGTTTCAGGCACGCGGGCAACCTCAAAGCCCATCAGACGGTCGACACCGGAGAGTCGCCTCACGAGTGCCGGCGCTGCGCCAAAAAGTTCTTGAGCGGCAGCCACCTGAAGGACCACGAGAACATCCACACGGCGAGAGGCCCCACCGCTGCGAGCGCTGCGGGAAGGGCTTCAGGAGGATGGCCAGTCTGAAGCGCCACCAGCTCGTCCACACCGGAGAGAGACCCCACCGGTGCGCCCAGTGTGGGCGGAGCTTCACCCAGGAGGGCACGCTGAAGATCCACCAGCGGCTGCATTCTGGAGAAAAACCGTACCACTGCGGGGGGTGCGGGGCGGCCTTTAGACACGGACAGGCCTTAAAACGCCACCAGAAGACCGAGTGCGACCGCGGAGTGCCGGGAAAGGCTGCGGGGGGCGTGCAGTAACCTGGTTCCACACCAGAACCCCGTTTTAAACGGTCCTGTGGGATCATTATTTATTTATTTATTCCTGTAGTCCAGCTTCTTCTCTTTTTTTGTTTACGTAAGTCCATCCATCCATTATCTTCCACTTTATCCTCTACTAGGGTCACGGGGGGGGGGGGGGGGGGGGGGGGGTCTTTATTTCAAATTAAATATACATATAAGCGTGAATTCACTTATAATTAAATCTCTCGACGGTCACATTGTGGCTTCGGTATTTATGCGACCTCATGATTATAAAGTGTATAATACTTTTTAGATATTATCATCATTTAATAAATTTTTTTTATTATTTTATTTTAATGAATACAGTGTCATGTCGCTCCGGGACTGTAGGTGTCGATATACATCATGAAGGTTGGGCTTCTATCAAAACACGAGCCACCCAAACCAGAGAAGAAGAGCTATATTACCAGAGAAGATGATTTATATTAATTTAGTTTTTTTAAAAATGCTAAAAAAAAATCCCCGAAAGAATAAAAACCAATAAAGCAAATTTAGCTGCAGGTTCATCGTTGTTTGATGACGTCATTATCGCCAATCTCGCGCGTCCATGTGTCCTTATTTTAAAAAATGTAAACGTTTGTGAAATGTTAAAATGATAATAAGCCTTTTATTTTATTTACACTATGTCATGATGACATCTTTAAATACGATTTAAATACGTAACCCATCAGCCGCTTGAGTCCTGTCGTTCCAAAGAATATGGGGAGAACATGCAAAACCTACAGAGAAAGTAGTTCGGTCTCAGATTCCTGTAATTAAGGTGTAAAGTGAGACTCTTTCCTCTTTTATTTCTATCATAATTTTACTTTTTTCCACGTCTGTGCATTATAATGACCTTTATTTATTTGAAGTGTGTGTGTGTGTGTGTGTGTGTGTGTGTGTGTGTGTGTGTGTGTGTAAAAATGTGCGTGTGATTTTGACAGAATCGTTTTGATGGAGAGCAGAAACATTTAAAGATATTTAAAGTATAATTTCGACAAGAGATATTTTTATAGAGAGCAAAGTATTTTAAATCATAGAAAGTTTTAAGTTTAATTTATTGTGGAATAACGTTCCCGTCTGTTTTGATTATTATTCGTGTTCAGAAAAACATTTTAAACATTTTAAACGTAGTTTAGTGTTTTTTAATAAATGAACAATCGAAATAAAACATTCTGGTTCCGATTCTGTAGTTTGATCATCTGGGCGCCAGTGCTGCAGTGTTCCGCTAGAGGGCAGTGTCGCAAACATTCAGGGTCTCGGAGTCGCGGTTCCAAAACAGAGGCGTGTGTGTGTGTGTGTGTGTGTGTGTGTGTGTGTGTGTGTGTGTGTGTGTGTGTGTGTGTGTGTGTGTTTTTTGCGTGCACGTCGGCAGTGTCACGTGTCCGTGTTTTAAACCCGCTGATGATGGAGAAGCTGATGGATGAAGAGGAGCTCGGTCTGATGGATCATTATAAAGTCAAAACAGAAGACGAGGAGCAGGAACCAGGTGAGGAACCATAGCACGGGTCTTAGTTCCTGGTCTTCGCGTGCGGCAGCTCCATAGATTTCAAACCCGGATAGATGTGCTGATTAGATAAACCCGACTTGAGTTAACCACAAATATAAACACGTGTTTCTTAAAGTCGGGATGAAGACTTTAAAATCGTCTGATCTTTAAAGAGATCCTGTTCTAATTTGGTTCCTCTGTGCAGTGCAGTGTTTGCCCACTCTTCATCCCAATGGTGTTGAGGTTGGAGTTCTGTGTGGAGTTCTGTTCCACACTGTGATGTTCAGGATCATGCACATTTCCGGCGATCAGGGCCTTCCCTAAATTGTTTGGACTACATTCTCTCAGCCGTCACCGGTGTTTAAACTCATAATGCTCCACAGAAACGCTCTGCGATTGCTCCAGACGAGTGGAAGTTCCTGCAGCTGCACAGAGGAACCAACGCAGACGTTGGCATCCCGATACTTTTGTGTCTCGTATCTTGTTAATAATTTGTCTGAACTCCTGCTGTGTGCTGCGTCTTTAGGGTCGATCGAGGTCCTGCTGAGTTTTGACGAAGACAGTGATGAAGACAACGGTAAATATTATGGCGGTAAACCGCATCACGCAGTTCACCCCGAAGCTCCGTCCCACGCCCGCCGCCAACTGAGGGGTCAGCCACCGGCCCGCGGCGGAAAAACGCCTCACCGCTGCAGTCAGTGTGGGGAGACCTTCACTCAGAGCGCACATCTGAAGCGCCACCAGAGGGTTGACTGCGCAGAGACACTGCACCAGTGCACCGGGGACCTTAAAGCGGACATAAGAGCGGCGGGGACCTTAAAGCAGCATCAGAGGGTTCACGGTAAAGAGAAAGCCCATCGGTGCGATCAGTGTGGGAAGAGTTTTCCCTACCGCCAAACCTTAAAGCGGCACCAGCTCACTCACTCCGGGGAGAAGCCCTTCTGCTGCGGGGTCTGTGGCAAGAGGTTCCTGGAGGCGCAGAACGTGGAGCGACACCTGCGCGTTCACACCGGGGACAAGCCGCATCGGTGCACGCAGTGCGGGAAGAGGTTCTCGGACCGGTACCATCTGACGGAACACCAGCGCATTCACACCGGGGAGAAGCCGTATTCCTGCAGCCACTGCGGGAAGAAGTTCGCCCAGAAACAATATCTGGAGGGCCACCAGGGGGTGCACATGGGACAGAAACCATACCAGTGCACTCGCTGCGGCAAGAGCTTCCCGTACGCCAGGAGCTTAAAGAGACACTTGTCGATACACGACAAAGCGAAGGCGTACACCTGCAGCCCGTGTGGAGAGACGTTCTCCGATGCACGGGCCTTCAGACTCCACCAAAAAACACACGCCGGAGAGAGACCGCACCCCTGCCCCGACTGCGGGAAGAGGTTCCCCGACGAGCGCCATTTAAGGGACCACCGGACGACACACACGGGCGAAAAGGCCTATCCCTGCGGTGAGTGCGGGAAACAGTTTGCCTACGCCCGAACGCTGAGGAAGCACCAGGCCATCCACAGCGGCGAGCAGACGCACGGCTGCGGCGAGTGTGGGAGGAGGTTCTCCGACCGCTTCCACCTGGAGGAGCATCGCAAGATCCACACCGGGGAGCGGCCCTACCTGTGCACCCACTGCGGGAAGAGTTTCACTCAGGGGGTTCACCTGCGGATCCACCAGAGAATTCACACGGGGGAGAAACCGTACCAGTGCGCCCAGTGCGGCAAGAGTTTCAGAGAAGCGGGGAGTTTGAAAACCCACCAGAGAACCCACACAGGGGAGAAACCGTACCGCTGTGACGAGTGCGGGAAGAGCTTCACGTACGCCCGGACCTTGAAGCGCCACCGCATGCTCCATACGGGAGAGAGACCGTACGAGTGCCACCAGTGTGGCAAGAGCTTTGTGCAAGAGGTTACTCTGAAGGTCCACCGCTGGATTCACACGGGGGAGAAGCCCTACCAGTGCGAGTTCTGCAGGAGAACCTTCAGACAGCCGGGAACCTTAAAGGCACATCTGAGGATTCACACGAGAGAGAAACCCGCAGACGAGAACCCAGCGACGGATTGATGACTTCTTCTCCTCGAGGGTTATGGAACCCTCGGTGCACCAGGATGGGGCAGTGGTTAGAACTTCTGCTCCACAGCAGGAAGGTCATGGGTTTGATTCCTAGTGGAACTGCATAAGGTTCTTGCTGTGTGAGGTCTGCATGTTCTCCTGAGTACACGGTGGAAATTGTGCTGGAGATGCGAACTGTCGTTCCAAAAAAAAGTTCTCCATGGTTCTGTCTAGATCCTTCCTTCATTCATTCATTCATTATCACCTGCTTTATCCTCTATTAGGGTCGCGGGGGTAGGGGGTTCCCCATGCCCATCCAGGGGAGACCGTTAACTGGCAGATAGACCCAGGACAGGGCGCCAATCCATCGCTGGGCACACACTCACTCACTCAAACACACCCTATATGGGGCAATTTGGAGAACTCAATTGACTTGATCCATGTTTTTGGACTGTGGGAGGAAACCCACGCGGACACGGGGAGAACATGGAAACTCCACCCAGATGGGGATTTGAACCGGGAATCCCTAGCGCTGAGAGGCGAACGTGCTAAACCACTATGCCACCGTGCCGCCCCGTTCTGTCTAGATGTTTCATTAAATTGACACTTAGAACCCTTCAGAAAAAGAGTTTAACCTCGCCCGCCCAGAACCGAACAGAAGACGACTGAGAACTGAGAGGTCGCGTGTCTCCAACACTGCCTCTAATCAGAACATGTGAATGATCTCACAGGTTCTGTTGGGTCTGTACAGTTTTAGGTTTATTAAATGTTAAATGTAGTAAATGAATTTAAACTGTTGATTAAAAGCTACTGCAGTTCGTACCTTCTGTGAATCTGTTCGTGTTTTTACAAATCAATTAAACATGGAATTTAACGAGGAGACGGAAAAGTTTGACCCCGAACTGAATTCACATCACATTTAGTCGTTTATCAGACGCTTTTATCAAACCTGATCATTATCCAATGCTGTGCCCCCTTTTAAAATTGTGTGTATATCTATTATATATTATATAATCAGGTGTTTGTCAAAGGGATGTGCTTTGAGTTGTTTCTTGAAGATGCTCAGTGACTCCGCCTCACACCTGGACAACTGGACAGAGTTCTGAAGATGGTTCCATCAGCACCATAATGAGGTGGAACCGCCAGGCGACATTCATCACTGGAGCGAAGTGAACGATTCGGAGTGTATTTTGGAAATATAGAGTGAAGGTAAGAGGGGCCAGATCCGGAGGATGTTCTGAAAAGCCGTCTTCATTTCATATTTCTGAATGAATGAATGAGTATAAAGAGTACAACTCTGGAGACCCGGTGCTTTTCTGACTTAATGCCCTGAACGTAGCGTTTGCAGAGGAGGCAACATGACGGCTCGACTCGGAATTCCACGGTTCCGTGCCGACTGTCTGCTCGAGAGTGAGATGTGTGTTTAGGGGGTGGACTGTGAGGGAAACTCGAGTAAAAAAAAAAATCAAATCAACGTTTATTCTCAGCTCTGGGGATCCTGGTTTGAATCCTGATCTTTTTTGTGTCAAATCTGTCAAAGTGTAGAAACATGTAGTTTTAGAACTACAAAGTGCAACTGTATGGTCAGAGGAAGTAATGAGATGTGCAGCGAGTGTTTAAGCAAAGAAATGTAATTTTGATTTTGTCAGAAAGTGAAAAAGCCCCCCTTTTTTTTTTTTTTTTTTTTTTTTTTTTTTTTTTTTTTTTTGGAAACGTATACATTACAAATGCACAGTGTACTTTCTTATTATAAAGCATTTCCATTTCTTTATCTTATCTCTCGAACCCCTGAGTGAGTACTATATCTTAGTTTTGGTATTTTTACGATTTAAATGTATCGTATGGGTTCGGCTAGCTTTTGTAGTTTTTCCGCGTCATGCTGGATCTCGCTCCCTCACTCCGGCCCGGGTCACTGCAGGCCTTTATTAAGTATAAATATAAATATAAATGTAAGGTGTAACTGCTGACGCATTAATTAAACACAAAAAAGTGATTTTAAAAAGCCAATTAATTCGTTTACGATCGAATAATCTCGTGTTAAGAGCCGGAGAACTACAGAATGACGTCACGGTGGTTGCCGGAGGGACGTTGTTCGCTGTAACACCGCGCCATTGCTGCGTCACTGCGAAACTGCTAAACTCCAAACTACACGTAAAGGTAACGTTAACGGGTTATTATGGGATGGAGCTGTGATTGTAAAAACAAATCGTGTGTTTATTTCCGAATCGACTTCGGTTTTAAAGTAAAAACTCGAGTAAAACGTTCAGAATGTTCGAGCCGCCCACAAACAATACACCGGCAACGAGCGCCGCCAATTTACTGACATAAAATAACGCTAATTAATTTATTATTAATGCATGTGGTAACTGCGGGTCACTTTTCGGTTCGTAGTGTCGTCATTAATCAGAATTAATAATAATTACGCTGACTCATTTGTTCATTATGGTGCTCTTTGTTTATTAGGTCACGTGTTGAGACTCGTGTTTTATTTAGAACATTCATTCATTATCTTCCATCCAGGGGAGAACGTTTCGGGCGCTGGGCAGATAGACCCAGGACAGGGCGCCAACCCATCGCTGGACACACACTCACTCACACAGACACACACACTCTATATGGGGCAATTTGGAGAACTCAATTGACTTGATCCATGTTTTTGGACTGTGGGAGGAAACCGGAGAACCCGGAGGAAACCCACGCGGACACGGGGAGAACATGGAAACTCCACCCAGATGGGGATTCGAACCGGGAATCCCTGGCGCTGAGAGGAGAACATGCTAAACCACTAAGCCACCATGCCGCCCCCCCCCCCCATTGTTGTTTTTGTTGATAGAAAATTAACATAAGTTCATTAGAATGCATGAATATTAATGAATATCAGCATGTAGGTTAAAACCTACATTTGTTATGTTATAGTTAATAAAGACGTTAATCGTTTTGTTTTAAATTAATTGTCTAATTAAATGTCTTGTGTTTCAGGAAAGGAAGGAGAGAGAGAGCGAGACTGTCTGACCTTTGTGTCGATGCTGAAAAGCATTTCCAGCGGACCGCCGCATCCGAGCTGGACGTCGAAGTTGAGTTCCATCCGCGGGAGCCATGGAGTCGACCCCACTGGAGAACCTTGTCAGAACCCTGACGGGCATGCACCAGGCTCAGGCCCAGGCCCTGCAGGCGCTGCGTTCCGACCAAGAGCAGCGTTTCCAGGCCTTGCAGAAGGCGCAGGCCGAAGACCGGCAGGTGCTCCGAGATTTGGTCCACACGGTGGCCACGCCCAGGCGAGAGCCAGCTGGGCGGCGGCACTCTGGAGGCGCTGGGCCCGCAGGAGGACGTAGAAGCATACCTCGGACACTTCGAACGGACCGCGGATGAGCGGGGCTGGCCCGAGGGCCAGTGGGCGGCCCGCCTACTGCCGCTACTCTCGGGGGAGGCGCTGTTCGTGGCCGAGCAGCTCTCGGCCGGCGGCGTGCCGGAGTACGAAGAACTGCGGCGGGCGATCCTGCGGCGCGTGGCCCGGACCCCGGAGCAATGCCGGCGCCGATTCCGCACCCTGAGCCTCGCCGAGTTCAAGCGGCCGCTCACGTTCGCGCAACAGCTGAGGGACGCGTGCTGGAGGTGGCTGCTCACGGAGGAACGCCCCGCCGAGGCCGTGGTGGACATGGTGGTGCTGGAGCAGTTCGTCGCCCAGCTGCCGGCTGAAACGGCGGAGTGGGTCCAGCGCCACGGCCCGGCGTCCCTGGACGAGGCCGTCACCTTGGCGGAGGATCACTTGGTGGGGTATCCGGGCAAAGGCGAGGCGCACGCCTCCTTTTCCTCCACCCACTCCCTCCCCCCCCTCTCTCCCTCCCGCTGTCTCACCTCTCCCACCCCCTCTCGTTCCGTCTCCGTCCCCCCCGTGTCCGTCTCATCCCTTTCACAGGCGGGCGAGTATGGCGCGAAAAAGGGAGTAGGGCCGCGGTGCTGGCGCTGCGGGGAGCATGGGCACCTCCAAGACCAGTGCCTCATTAAGGAGGTGGATTTATTCATGCGGATCTCTAACAAGCCGCGGGCGGTCCCCGAACGAGACGGCGCGTACCTGATTCCCATAAGCATTAGGAGGGTCACCTATCAGGCTTTGGTGGCTCCCGGCTGCGACGAGACCACCATCCATCCGAGCGTGATTCATGGCGAGGGGGAGGTCCGTGAGACAGGCGGGAACGCGGGGGACGTAGAGCCGAACGCCATCCTTCTCACCATTAAATTAAGGGAGCGGAAGTACCGTGTGGAGGCGCCGATCAGCTCCCACATCGCCCATCCGCTGGTCCTGGGCACTAATTGGCCGGGGTTCGAGGTGTTGCTAGGCGCGTTGAACGTGGACGAGTCCTGCGGCGACGCCCCGTGCGGTCGGACGCTAGACGACATACAGTTCCCCAGTCCGTCCGCCGCGGTGGGACATCAGGAGGACGCGTGGATGGCGCCCCCGAGCTTCCGGGAACTCTCGGCCGAGGACTTCGCCTGGAGCAGACGCGCGACCCGACGCTGCGGGAGGCCTTCGATCAGGTGGACGTGTCCAACGGGACGCCCGGTTCCCCGTATTTTACCGTCGTCCACGATCGGCTGTTCCGCGTCACGCAGGACAAGCGCACCATGGAGACCATCAGCCAGCTGCTGGTTCCGCTGAGCCGGCGCGAAATGTTGATCAAGTTGGCCCACCATAATCCCATGGCGGGTCACTTGGGGCCGGACAAGACCCTCGGCCGTCTCATGGCCCGTTTCTATTGGCCGGGCATCCGGGGCGACGTGCGCAAGCTGTGCTTGTCGTGTGGCGAATGTCAGCGCGTGAGCCCGCCGGCGCACCCCAAAGTGCCGTTCCGCCCGCTCCCGTTACACGAGGTCCCGTTCTCCAGAGTCGCCTTGGACCTCGTCGGGCCGCTGGAGCAGTCGGGACGGGGGTACCGCTTTGTGGTGGTGGTGGTGGACTACGCAACGCGATACCCGGAGGCGGTTCCACTCCGCGACCCGACGGAACACGGGGTGGCCGAGGCGCTCTACCGCATCATCTCCCGCGTCGGGGTTCCGAAAGAAATCCTGAGCGATCAGAGCGCCTCGTTCATGTCTCACACGCTGCTGGAACTGTACGAGTCTTCGGGCATCGAGGCGATCCGCGTCGGTCCGCTTCGCTCTCAGACGGAGGGCCTGGTCGACTGCTTCATCCGCACGCTGAACTCCACCATCGCGCAGTTCGTCCACGGCGACCCCGACAAGTGGGAGGAGTGGATCGAGCCGCTGCTGTTCGCCGTGCGCGAGGTCCCGCAGTCGGCCACCGGGTTCTCCCCGTTCGAGCTGCTGTACGGGCGCAAGCCTCGCGGCGTCCTGGATCTGATTCGGGAGAACTGGGAGGAGGGGACGTCCGACGGCGACGTGGACGTTCAGTACGCCGTGAGCATGAGGGCCAAACTCCACTCGCTGTGGAAAATCACGCAGGAAGACCTCCTGGAGGCGCAGGAGCGCCAGTCCCGGCTGTACGACGGGGGCGCCCCACCGCGGGACTTCACCCCGGGCGACAAGGTGCTCGTGTTGCTGCCCATGTCCGGCTCCCGGATGCAGGCTGAGTGGCAGGGGCCTTTCGAGGTCACGCGGCGGGTGAAAGACGTCGACTACGAGGTGGTGCGGCCGGACATGGGCGGGACGCGGCAGGTGTACCACCTCAACCTCCTCAAGCCGTGGCACGACGAGGCCGAGGGGGCGGGGCCGGAGGAGGGGTGGTGGCATGAAGGCGGATCCCTCGCACCTCACGATGAAAACGTCTCGGCGGCCGAATTCGCCGGCGAGTTCCCGCCTCCGCACGACCACTTTGACTTCGCAGACCCCTACGCCGACGGTTTCCCGAGGGGCGCCATGCGCAACCACCCGTACCGCCCGCCCAAAAACAAGAGACGGGGGGGTTGGTGGCGAGCTCGCGGCTACGCTACGTATCGGGGTAATCCAGGAGGGCGTTATCGTTCCCGAGGTCGACGGGGCCGTTATTTTCGACCTTGACTCGGCCGATGCGTAGTCCGTGATCCATGTTTCGTCCTCAAACGTTTAGGTGCACTCAACACTGCCCCCTGCAGTCAGGGACCAAAAAAAACCTCCCAAATTTATAACAGCCTGACCAAATCTGATGACAACGGCGGGCTAACCACTAACTCTGATCTCAGCCGATTAAACACCTCAGATCAGACTCGAGGGACGGGTTCCTGCCACCCGGCCTTCCCTCTGTTGTGGTGGTTTGGTTGGGTGTGGGGGGGCGGGGGGGGGTTGAAGACTCACCTGAGGGAGCTGCCGTTTAAATTAGTGTTTGCTGTTCTGTCTGATCATCCTCCGTGTCTGAGCGTCTGCTGGAGAACGTTTCCGAGTCGACCGCAGATCCGAGCTGAAGCGTTCCACTTCCACTTTGAAGCCGTTGTGATGAATCGGGTTCCATCCGTTCCTTGTCGTCCCGTCCGGTTGGTGTCGTATTTCTAATGATGAAGATGAATCAATAGAACATGAGAACTTCACCGACGCCCCCCCCCCATCCAATCCAACCCCATCCAGCACCTTTGGGATGAATTAGAACTGAGATTGAGACTATAGCTAACGTTCCTGAAATCGGACCAGAGCGCGGCGAATTTAAAAGGTGGAGAAACGGAATGGGACGTCCCCCGATATGTGAAATTATTGAAATGGAGTGAGAACATGCTAAATATCCAGTTATCGTTAGATTTTTGAGGTTTTGTTAAAAAAAAAATTTGTTGAATGTAAATAAACGTAAACATTTAGAAACGCTGGAATCATCAGTGTGAAGTGTTTTAACTAAGGTGTGTGTGTGTGTGTGTGTGTGTGTGTGTGTGATGGTTATAATAATGTTTATTTATAGAGCGGCAGTTTAATTAAAGATCTGCGGTCATCGCTGATTGCATCTTGAAAGACGAATCATTTTCGTTCAGTTACCCGGGAGTCGAATCAGTTTGATTCCCATTTGAAACTTTTGACTCTACAACCACAGATCTGAAGTTAAAGAGTTTAAAGGTATTTTAATGTTTAATAAGTGTTTTTGGGGTTAAATGTGAGATCGGACGCTGTTTCCATTCAGCTCTATATCTATATCCTTTTCATTCATTCATTCATTATCTCCCACTTTATCCTCTATTAGGGTCGCGGTGGGGTTCCCCATGCCCATCCAGGGGAGAACGTTTCGGGCGCTGGGCAGATACACCCAGGACAGGGCGCCAATCCATCGCTGGGCACACACTCACTCACACAGACACACTCTATATGGGGCAATTTGGAGAACTCAATTGACTTGATCCATGTTTTTGGACTGTGGGAGGAAACCGGAGAACCCGGAGGAAACCCACGCGGACACGGGGAGAACATGGAAACTTCACCCAGATGGGGATTCGACCCGGGAATCCCTAGTGCTGAGAGGAGAACGTGCTAACCACTAAGCCACCTATATCGATATCAATTTACATATTTATTATTCATGTTTAATTATTCGATTAAAACTGGACAAGTGGAAATTAGCGTTTATATTTAGGGAAGTCCACGTGTCAATCATCAGAAACCTGGTTACTTTTTAAATATTGTTTTAAATCAAACTAACTCATCCTCTTTAAACTTAACGCATTTAGTTTTCCATTAAAAGTAAATCTATTTAAACAGAAGAGCGACGTTAGTAATAAAGCTGCAGACTCGAGTCACCTGCAGATGGCGCTGTTTAAAAGGTTTTTGGGTTCTGTGTAAGTCGATCACTGACCTCAGAACAGTGATTGGATTCCGATTACAGTCTGAATAAACGATTAAACTAAATTATCAGCAACATGATCGATTATTCCTTTAAAAGCACGCGGGGCTGTGACGTCATTACGAAGCCGTACTCATTTAAAAACAATGTTGAAATCTTATTTTTAAAATTTTAACACGTCGCTGTTTAGAGAACAATGACGTCATTAAAGTTAAAAATCACCGAACTAAATGTTTCTTGGTGTTTTAGTTAATATATATATATATATAATTTTAGTTGCCCCACGATTCAAATACAAACATTTCTAACTATTTAAATCTCAGAAAAATAAAACGAATCGTATGATTTCGATATAAATAGTAAATTAAAATTTTTTTACACGACTTTATACATATTCTTTTTTATTGCCTTTTAAAAATATATTCTGTAAATATTTGTTAATATATATACTTTAATATCGTTAATGCTGTAATAATGCAAAATTCCCCGTGTGGGATAATAAAATCTTAAATATATATGAGGATTTAATAATCTCGGCTCATTATGGGTCTCATTAAGGTTAAGTTTAATTAAACCGGGATTTTGAAGCAGCAGGTTGGAATCTTTTTATTTTTATTATTATTTTTTAATGTTCTCTTGTTTTTAACCCTTTGAAGCTCAAACTTGTTTAATTATCGAAATGGAAAGTTATTGAACTTGTGAAACCGAATGTGCAGCAGAAATCAGTTCCAGACTGCAGAGACTTCCGCTCAAGGTCACCGTCTGTCCCGGTGTCCATCCATAGGGGGCAGTGTTGACTCAGGTAAGAACTCCTCCACCTCAGCGTTGTATCGTAACACTTCGGTCACTCATTTATTTATTTAACACTTATTTGTGTCGATTGTGATGATGACGTTAGCAATAAGAGTTCGACCTCGTCTAGAATCAACACAATTTAATTTAGAAAGGCAGGTGTGGAATTTGTATGTTCTCCCTGTGCCCTATTGGAGCTCTCACAGTATAAAGACATGGGTCTTGTGTGTGTGTATCCTCACTGGCCACTTTATTAGATACACCTCCTTGTTTGTCGTCTATTTGTTGTTATAATCTCATGATTATATCAACAAACAACAATGATGATCAGAACCCACAGAGCGGGTGTAATTAGGGTGGTGGATGATTCTCAGTACAGCAGTGGTGCTCACATGGTGGTGTTGGTGTGTGTTGTGCTGGTAAACCCTCCTATAGGAGGACGACCTCTTATTCCAGGTTGATCTCAGAGGCTCATTTAGGATATAAATGTAGAACATCTACATTATTTAGTTTTTTTTTATGGGGAGGTTTCGGGATGTGAGCACAGAGAACATATTAATTGGTGTTTCTCAAGGATTCCATTCCCTTCGTCCACATTTGCCCCCTGTTAACGTTCGGTCTGGCCGCCGCTCTGCCCTCCGTATCGGTGCAGTCAGGTTCTGATGAGTCTCTCACACGTGAGGAGGGAGCCGCCGTCCGTCCGTCCGTCGCTGCGCCTTCCTGCGAATTGCCATAGAAACAATCCTCAGAGGAAGCGAGCGTTCTGAAAATATTAATGCAAACAACGGCAGGAATCTGGGACGCGCGCTTTTCATGTTTCAAACGGAAAATGGCTCGCCTCACGCAACTGCCGCTTCAAGGTCAAGTGGGCTTCGTCACGACGGAGAGGCTCCGCATGGCCAGGGGCCACGCACCGAAAGTGGGTCGAAGAGTTCTGGAGTTTCGAACATTTCATCGGCGTGATTTAATTGGACGAGGGGCCAGAGCCATCACGAGAACCCACCGGACGACGGTCCACTCTCGGGCGAAATTTAAATCCGTTCCCTTCACACCCCCCTGAACACGGCACCGAGGACGTTCTGCAGGAGACGAAATGTGAGATTTCATCATGAACATGGCCTTGAGAATATATATATATATAGGCGGCACGGTGGCTTAGTGGTTTAACATGTTCTCTCAGCGCTAGGGATTCCCAGTTCGAATCCCCATCTGGGTGGAGTTTCCATGTTCTCCCCGTGTCCGTGTGGGTTTCCTCCGGGTTCTCCGGTTTCCCCCCACAGTCCAAAAACATGGATCAAGTCAATTGAGTTCTCCAAATTGCCCCATATAGTGTGTGTGTGTGTGTGTGTGTGTGCCCAGCGATGGGTTGGCGCCCTGTCCTTGGTGTATCTGCCTGGCGCCCGAAACGTTCTCCCCTGGATGGGCATGGGGAACCCCTCCCCCGCGACCCTAATAGAGGATAAAGCGGAAGATAATGGATGAATGAATGTGTATATATATATATATGTATAAAAAACAAGAAAAGCTGTAGAACGCTGGTGAACAGAACTCTGCGTAGACGTTTTTAAGATGCTACGCCCTCATTCTTAAAGGTTTACAGTTGCAGCACCCTTTAAAGTTTAAAACATCATTATCTTTCCCTTAAACTAAATAACCAACCTTTAAAAACCTCCCGTCGCATCATCTCCTCCTCCACCTAACTTTCCAGTTGGCCCCGTGCAGCCCAGACCCCGTGATGCAGACCACTGATGACGCTTTTGGTTCGCAGGTTCTGTGTTTAAAGGAGATCCAGAACTCTGCAGAGCTCAGAACTCGGCGGCCTGCTGTGGAACGTAACGTGGGTGAGCTGCTGTGGTTCCACTGTTCCTTATACCCCTCACTGTGGGTGGTGCACTTGGGTGGGACTGCGGTGATGGTGTCCAGGATTGGGTTCTTTAGAGTTTTCTGGTGAGAACTTCACACGAGAGCCTTAACATTCTGTGTTGTGAGCTGATTTCAGTTTATTGTTGCTGGAACAGAACTGCTGGTAGAACATCACAGTCTAAAAGATCTACAGTGTTTATACAGCTGAGAGTCATAGCCCTTAGAACCGCGGCACACACGGTACGGCACACTCAGCGTCCAGCGTCATACAGAGAACGCAGGTTTGTGTTTTTTTTTTTGCTTGGTGTTTGTTTCACTGCCGTTTCGTTCCTGGTTCTAAACAGCGGAACCCAAATTCCTCTGCATTCGTCTCTTGGTTTCGTTTCTTGGATTCGGACAGAAAAAAAGCGTGAGACAGTACGAACACACTGTAGGAACAAAAAGCATAGGGGACACCTACGGCACGAGGGCCTTCCCCAAACTGTTTGCACAAACGTGTCCAAATACATTGGTTCTGCTGTGGCCACCATCGTGCTCTGCGGTCCGCTGCTGGAACAAAGAAGAGGGCCTTCCCCAAACTGTTCTCACCAAACTGGACAATCCCGACTCGACATCCCAGGACGTTCGTCCCTCAAATAAAAAAATAAAACGATCTAAAAAAACGTTCCCACATCTAATCAACGTCCGACTGCAGAACACCGAGCGAGAGTTCGTCAACGGAGAACCGAAAACAGAAACGGGGTTCCGCGGCGACACCACTGCTGGGTTCCGTCACGCCTCTGTGGAACGTTTGGAACATTCGGCGCCTCATAGCAGGAAATGACCCAGAGAACCTGAGTTCTGATGCACTGTGGGGCGTCGCTGACCTTCAGCGTCCTCCGTGGGTCTGTAGGTTCAGGTTAACGGCGAGTTATGACATCACAGGATGACATCACAGCAGTGTTTATTGTGCTGTCGGTGTTCGGGATGTCGTTTTTTTTTTTTTTAGCCCTTTTTTAGCTTTTTGTTGGATTTTTGTGTTTTTTTTGTTTAAATGAGAATTTTTGTTTAAACACACTGTAAACAAAAGTATTGGGACACCGATGTTGATGTTGATCGCTGAGCGCAGGCGTTACGTTCAGTCTGGTTTCATCACCACAGCGTTGAACATTCAACATCTGGATCTGAGAAAGCGTTCTGCATTGTGGAAACAGTTTGGGGAAGGCCCACGAACAAACCAAAGTTCATCACAGGTCACATGTCCCCCATGCCCATCCAGGGGAGAACTGAGATACACCCAGGACAGGGGGGGCAATCTATCACTAGATTAACACTCACTCACATACTATATGGGGCAATTTAGAGCATTCAATTTACCTTGAATCCATGGTTTTGGACTTTGGGAGGAAACTGGAAAGAAAAACACACATGGACATGGGGAGAACATACAAACTCCACCCAGATCAGGATTCCAATCTCGAGCGCTGAGAGGAGAACATGCTAAACACTAAGCTGAACATTTATAATTAAATAAACCGTAGGAACCGAGATACTGAGACCTGTCTTTACGCAGAACGCAGGCCTTCCCTAAACTGTGTCCTCAAAGCAGCAGACTGTGATTAACGGGCGTCTCAATACTTTTTGTCTCTTTACTGAAACACAAAGCTTTATAATAATATTATTATAATTAATATTAATATTCATGTCATTAATATTAATATCTGCTCCGCAGTTGTGGGTTCTGTTGAAGAACCCGCCGTTGCGTCCCTGGCTGAGTTTATTGAGATGTCTTCTCTGTCCTCAGGTTTAAAGATCTCGCGGTAACCACGACGACGCTCGTCCGTGACCTCGGTTCACCGCCGCAAAAAAGTTCTTTATCAAAAGTCTGATCCGCTCGGGTTCCGCGTCAGACGGAGGGCCTCGGGAGGGCGCCCTCGCTGCTGAACTCGGCGGCCTCCGGATGAAGAGCTACGTGTCTCTGGTCCTCGCAGGGGTTCCGTTCTTCCGACGTTAGGTCACGCTGTAGACCCGCTGAGGGTTCTCGTCGATGTCCACCACCAGCTCCTCGGTTCTCGAGCGGCCGGCGCAGTTCGAGTGCTTCTGGGAGGTGGGCTGGGTTTCCGGGAGACGGGACAGGTCGTTCAGTTCGTTAGCGTTGGCCGCGATGCGGCCGGCGTCCCGCTTGCTCCTGCGGTTGGTTATGCGAGGGCCGAACATCCACTCTGTTGGAGGAAACGAAAAAAAACGCATGGTCAGAACGTGGACTGAGTTCTAAAAAGAAATAAAGACGAGATAACGGAACCCTAATGAGATGCGGCGTCCACTCACCCACAAACTCATGAACCAGGTCTTTGACCAGGTGACCCACAATGGCGTACGCCACCAGCACCACCACCAGCGCCGCCATGAGGAGATAGAGAACCGCCTTGGGTAACGGGACGGGCTCCCGGTCCGGCGGCTCTGGACCCGCGTGCACCAGGATGTCCCCCTCTGAGTACGAGTACTGAAACACGTGCTCCGTGTGGTTGGAGTCCGGGGGTGGGCGGCTGGCGGGCTCCAGCGCCACGGTCACCGCCGCGATGGTGACCGCTTCGGCCTCCTCCACGCCGCGGTGCACGAATCCGGCCGAGCGGTTGACCAGCGGCAGGATGTGGGACAGGAAGAAGCTCCAGTCCTTGATGGAGCTGGTGTTGCACGAGAACATGGCGTCTTCCGGGTTCATCGGTCGCTCGGCCCTTGCAGGGGGCGGGCCCCGCATTTCCAGCACGCCATCGTAACGCCCAAGCGCAGCGAAATGGTCGCCCACGGAGACGGTGCAGCTCACGAGCAGGTGCAGAGCGCTGGAGCCATGTGACTCAGGAACATCTCAACATCTTCACTGAGAGTCCAACCCAACGTGGGCACTGCTGGAGAACATGACAAAGTACGTTTTAATTTTACTAACAAACTAAATATCTTAGTTAAAAATTCAATTTCCAATCAACTTTCTGTTCCTCTGGCTTTAACCAATCAGGTGGCCGAGAGGGGCTCGATTCATTTCACTGAACCGATTCATTCGAAGCATTTCATTTGGATTCTTTTACAAATTTCACCCATTCCTACAAACGGACTGTATGAATCAGTTGAGCTGGTGAACCGATACACACGACTCACTAGAGGGAGCTGTAAAGAGAGTTCAATAAATCATTATGATTGACCTCTGCTCTGATTTATTAATAAAAACGTAACAATCACAAATGTGCAACGAAGTCGTAACTAAATCAGTCGCCTCGCAGTTCCAGTTCCAGTTCTGGTTCTGCTTCTGTACCAAACTGTGAACCTTAACAACAGAGGAACCTTTTTATACCTTTATTCTAACAGAATTCATTTCTTTGTTGGATTTAAATTAATTTTTAATAAAAAAAAAAATCCAATAAAAAAATTTGCATCCGATGCGACATCAGACAAACGATGCTTCTCTGGCGAACATCTCAATAATAATCATTTCAGGATTTAAATGTTTTTTTTAAAATGTTTTTTCGATTGATGCAGAATGTTCTATGTGGTTCTCTAAGGAACCTTTTAGAACCGCGTCATTATTACAAGCTTGACGAACCTTTAATGCTGCTATAGAGAACCAATTGAACCTAATGCTGTACGTGCTCCATAAATATTACAGAATAATTTGAAAATGCAATCAAACTTTTAAGCAAGACAATGGTTCCCCGTCGGAACCTTTAACTTTAGAGAAGAACCATTAAACAAAATTAAATAATAAAATTGTGTTCGGCTTTAAAAGCCTCAGTTTTTTACATTCTGTATTTAAAGTGCATCGTATAAAGTTTCTGCAGAAAAATGACCCCCATCCCGCGATTCGTCCTACAGACATGAAGTACTTTTAAAACGAAGACAGGAACCTAGAACCAATCAGAACCAACCAGGACCAACCGGGTCTCCAGGTTCCCTCAGTGCGCAGTTAAAGTCTCCAAAGCAGAACCTCTGCAACAAGACCGCGTTATTCCGAGTGGTTCTCCAGGAGAGCCCGGTTCAGTCTAGAACCAAAGGTTCAGGAACCCTGTACCGGAACCACGGGGGTCCCGCCGCCGTTATTCTCATCTCTTTGTTTCCAGATTCCTTTGGGGTTTTTTTTTTCTCCAGATGTCGCTTCTCGTACCTGCTGGATCAGAGGGGCTCACCCCGCCGCTGCTGCCACCCCGCCGCTGCTGCCCCGCTGCCACCCCGCCGCCGCTGCCACCCCGCCGCTGCCACCCCGCCGCCAAGCTGCCGGGACTGCGACTGAGACCCGCCGCCTGCCGACGCGAGGACTGCGCGCAACCGCGCGAGGTAAACAGTGCACGCGTGTGTGTGTGTGTGTGTGTGTGTGTGTGTGTGTGTGTGTGTGTGTGTGCACGCGCCTCGTCTCGTGCGCCCCCCCCCCGGTTTGCCGCGCCGCGCGCTTCTTGGCACGCGAGCCCGCCCCCGCGTCACGGGCCATTCCAGAACCACGGGTCCGTCCCGAGTCTGTGACTTCACTGCGTGCTGATCGGAACCGCGTTCGGAAGGTCAGACTCTGACTTGATGGGTCGAAAGGACCGCGGTTCACAATCGAGAAGAACAGGGGAGAACGTTTCGGGCGCTGGGCAGATACACCCAGGACAGGGGGCAATCTATCACTGGGCACACACTCACTCACACACACACACACACACACACACACACACACACTCTATATGGGGCAATTTGGAGAACTCAATTGACTTTATCCATGTTTTTGGACAGTGGGAGAAAACCGGAGAACCCCAGGAAACCCACATGGACACGGGGAGAACATGCAAACTCCACCCAGATGGGGATTTGAACCGGGAATCCCCAGTGCTGAGAGGAGAACATACTAAACCACTAAGCCACCATGCCGCCCCCCCCCCCCCCAAAAAAAACAATATAACAAATTATTTATTCATTCATTATCTCCTGCTTTATCCTCTATTAGGGTCGTGGTGGGGTTCCCCATGCCCATCCAGGGGAGAACATTTCGGGCGCTGGGCAGATACACCCAGGACAGGACACCAATCCATCGCTGGGCACACACTTACTCACACAGACACACTCTATATGGGGCAATTTGGAGAACTCAGTTGACTTGATCCATGTTTTTGAACCGGAGAACCAGGAGGAAACCCACGCGGACACGGGAAGAACATGCAAACTCCACCCAGATGGGGATTCGAACCAGGAATCCCTACTGCTGAGAGGCGAACGTGCTAAAAAAAAACAAATTTAATTAAATGAAAAAATAATAAAACACGTCATCTGATCTGACTGCTATAAATAAAAAAATATATATATATATTAAAAAAAATTATAATAATAATAAAAAAAATATATAATTAATTAAAAAAAACGTATTCGAATAACTTTAAACATGAAGTGTATTTTGGGATTATGGATTCTCTGAGGACCCACAGCAGAGTAAAGGATTGGTGAACACTGAATGGCGTGAGTGTGTGTGTGTGTGTGTGCGCGTGTGTGTGTGTGCGCGTGTGTGTGTGTGCGCGTGCGTGTGTGTGTGTGTGTGTGTGTGTGCGCGTGTGTGTGTAAGCCTGTTGGTTGTACAGATGAATGTCGTGGATGTTGATCAGTCACGACTGCAGAGCCCGATGAGCTTTAATCCGAGATGTTGTTTCAATAATTAAATGTGAGATCTCCTGAGGTCGGAGGTTCTCCTCGGTTCCTCTCATGGTTCTGACGTCCTCCACCTTATGTAAGCGCTGTATGGTGGTGCGATGTCAGGACGCAGCTGTGTACCAGTTAACTCGTCTGCAGACGGTCTCCATCCAGTGAGATGGACTGCAGTCCACATCCACCCCCTCAGCCCCCACCCCCCCAGCCCCCACCCCCTCAGCTCCCACCCCCCCAGCCCCCACCCCCTCAGCCCCCACCCCCCCAGCCCCCACCCCCTCAGCCCCCACCCAGCCACCTGAGGTGATTGACTCTTGTCTGTGTCTTTTATTCAGACACCGTCCTCCACCTGACTTTACCGTTCCTCACAGAGGTAGAGGTGGAGGTGGAGGTGGAGGTGCAGTTCGTTCTCCCGTGGCAGTGAGCCCGAATGAGCCACCCGACGTCCACGTGGAGACGTTCTGAATGCAGCAGGTCCGCTGACGGAGACGACCGGCACGGTTCCGTGTGGAACAGATGGGACTTTGTTGAGAGAGACGAAATCTCTTTCTTCCTGCAGCGATGATTTAATGCTCTCATCGGCGCTCGGGATTAAAGATTTCATCGCAGCAATCAGTTTACGGGCCGCACGTTTAATCCACTTCAGAATCACAGAGAACCCGAGTGGAACCCTCTGAACTCGTGTCTCTGTGATCCGACGCAAACGCAAGAGACGGAGAAGTTCAACCAACAGAACAAAAGCACAACCACCTTAAACAGATTAGAACAAAACCACCTTAAAATAACAACGAGTTCAATTACAATCACACCAAAGGTATGTGGACGCCCCTTTAAAAGAACCACAGCCTTTATTTATTCATGAAGTTACACATTCATCCATCCAAATATGAATTCAGTCTGTCCATCCATCCAAAAAAAAAAACAGCCAACTAAACAGCCATTCATCCATCCATCCAACATTCCATCCATCCAACATTCCATCCATCCAACATTCCATACATCCAACATTCCATACATCCATACATCCATCCAGCAGTCCGTCATCCAGCTATCCATCCAACATTCCATCATCCATCATCCATCCATCCAACATTCCATCATCCATACATCCATCCGTCCAACATTCCATCATCCATCCATCCATCCAACATTCCATCATCCATCCATCCATCCAACATTCCATCATCCATCCATCCATCCAGCATACCGTCATCCATCCATCCATCCAACATTCCATCATCCATCCATCCATCCAACATTCCATCATCCATCCATCCATCCAGCATTCTATCATCCATCCATCCAGCATACCGTCATCCATCCATCCATCCATCCAACATTCTATCATCCATCCATCCAGCATATCGACATTCATCCATCCATCCATCCATCCATCCATCCATTCATCCACCGATCTCATTGAATACATCAATCCAACCAGCAGAACCCATAACCATCTATCTATCATTCAACCAGTCAATCATTCATTCATCCATCTGTTTCTCCATCCATCCCTTCAGCCAACCAAACAAACCTCCAGCCATTCACCCATTAGTTTATCCAGCCATATAATCCATCCCTGCCTCCACCTCCACGTCACTCCATCCGTTCAGCTCCTCCACGTCCTGATTGTTGATGGAGAACCCGAGAGCTCCTGAATGAGTGAGAGAACATTAAACTTCTTTTTTTTTTTTTTTTTTTTGGGGGGGGGGGGGGGGGGGGGGTGGGGGGTGGGGGGGGTGTTGGAGAAACTTGAGCTTCTCCGCCTCTGAAGTGTTCAATCAGAGCTAATCAGCCGAGCTTCATGGGAGAGAGCACGTCATGTGACTCCATCAGGACGGAGGAGGTGATTGAGATAATAAAGCTTCGGTGGGAGGAGCTTCTGATCTTCAGCTCTGATGAAAGCGATTCAACTCTCACAAAACTCAAACATCAAAGGAGCGCCCCCCCCCCCCCCCCCCCCCCCCCGTCACCTCCACCCACAATTACTCCGTACTGAGTAAGCGTGTGCATTACAAACCTCGTCCATTTACGTTCCCCCCCCCCCCCCCGCACATCCACCCACCCTGCCAAATCCGTGCAAATCCACCCACACTGTAGACATGGAGAACATGCCAACTTACAGATCGCCCTGTCATCATCCATCCAACCCCTCCACCCTCTCTCTGCTCTTTTTTGGGAACCGTGCAGCAGAACCCGGTCCTCTTTTTTCTCTTTGACCTGGACACGTCCTGTTCAGTATTAATGAGGTGGGTTATGGATTTGGGGAACGTGTCGGCGCTCCGCCCGCCGGATCGCTGCGGGCAGACGGCTTTCAGGAAAGACCGGACGGAAAGTGGGTCAGGTATTTCGGACGGTGAGCAGAGTTTATTTTCACTCTAATGGCTTTCGCTCTCCCCATGTGACCCATTTATCCAGCCGTGTCCACGGAAACCTCCACCCGCTCAACAGCGCCATCAATAATCCACAACGTTCCGCACCACAGTGCGCCGCCTGCGGAACCTCCACCATGTTCAGATCATCTCCTCACATGACACCATGAACCTCCGTCCTGAGACCTGGTTCACATGACCGATATAACGCCCGTCAAACCTACAGATCCACCACCCAAACCACCTGCCACACCCGTCCAACCTACAGATCCACCACCCAAACCACCTGCCACACCCGTCCAACCTACAGATCCACCACCCAATCCACCTGCCACCCCTCCAACCTACAGATCCACCACCCAATCCACCTGCCACACCCGTCCAACCTACAGATCCACCACCCAATCCACCTGCCACCCCTCCAACCTACAGATCCACCACCCAATCCACCTGCCACACCCGTCCAACCTACAGATCCACCACCCAATCCACCTGCCACACCCGTCCAACCTACAGATCCACCACCCAAACCACCTGCCACACCCGTCCAACCTACAGATCCACCACCCAATCCACCTGCCACCCGTCCAACCTACAGATCCACCACCCATCCACCTGCCACCCCTCCAACCTACAGATCCACCACCCAATCCACCTGCCACACCCGTCCAACCTACAGATCCACCACCCAATCCACCTGCCACACCCGTCCAACCTACAGATCCACCACCACCCAACACCACCTGCCACCACCCCCGTCCAACCTACAGATCCACCACCCAATCCACCTGCCACCCGTCCAACCTACAGATCCACCACCCAATCCACCTGCCACCCCTCCAACCTACAGATCCACCACCCAAACCACCTGCCACACCCGTCCAACCTACAGATCCACCACCCAATCCACCTGCCACCCGTCCAACCTACAGATCCACCACCCAATCCACCTGCCACACCAGTCCAACCTACAGATCCACCACCCAATCCACCTGCCACCCGTCCAACCTACAGATCCACCACCCCATCCACCTGCCACCCGTCCAACCTACAGATCCACCACCCAATCCACCTGCCACCCGTCCAGCCTACAGATCCACCACCCAATCCACCTGCCACACCCGTCCAACCTACAGATCCACCACCCAATCCACCTGCCACACCCGTCCAACAACCTCCACAGATCCACCACCCAATCCACCTGCCACACCCGTCCAACCTACAGATCCACCACACAATCCACCTGCCACCCGTCCAACACCCACCACCAACCGTCCACACAGATCCACCACCACCTGCCACCACCTACAGCCACCCCCAATCCACCTGTCCAACCTACAGATCCACCACCCAATCCACCTGCCACCCGTCCAACCTACAGATCCACCACCCAATCCACCTGCCACCTGCTACAGATCCACCACCCAATCCACCTACACCCGATCCACCTACCCACCACCCAATCCACCTGCCACCGTCCAACCTACAGATCCACCACCCAATCCACCTGCCACCCGTCCAACCTACAGATCCACCACCCAATCCACCTGCCACCCGTCCACCTACAGCCCACCACCCAATCCACCTGCCACCGTCCAACCTACAGATCCACCACCCAATCCACCTGCCACCCGTCCAACCTACAGATCCACCACCCAATCCACCTGCCACACCCGTCCAACCTACAGATCCACCACCCAATCCACCTGCCACCCGTCCAACCTACAGATCCACCACCCAATCCACCTGCCACCCGTCCAACCTACAGATCCACCACCCAATCCACCTGCCACCCGTCCAACCTACAGATCCACCACCCAATCCACCTGCCACCCGTCCAACCTACAGATCCACCACCCAATCCACCTGCCACCCGTCCAACCTACAGATCCACCACCCAAACCACCTGCCACCCGTCCAACCTACAGATCCACCACCCAATCCACCTGCCACCCCTCCAACCTACAGATCCACCACCCAATCCACCTGCCACACCCGTCCAACCTACAGATCCACCACCCAATCCACCTGCCACCCGTCCAACCTACAGATCCACCACCCAAACCACCTGCCACCCCTCCAACCTACAGATCCACCACCCAATCAACCTGCCACACCCGTCCAACCTACAGATCCACCACCCAATCCACCTGCCACCCGTCCAACCTACAGATCCACCACCCAATCCACCTGCCACCCGTCCAACCTACAGATCCACCACCCAATCCACCTGCCACACCAGTCCAACCTACAGATCTACCACCCAATCCACCTGCCACCCGTCCAACCTACAGATCCACCACCCAATCCACCTGCCACCCGTCCAACCTACAGATCCACCACCCAATCCACCTGCCACACCCGTCCAACCTACAGATCCACCACCCAATCCACCTGCCACCCGTCCAACCTACAGATCCACCACCCAAACCACCTGCCACCCGTCCAACCTACAGATCCACCACCCAATCAACCTGCCACACCCGTCCAACCTACAGATCCACCACCCAATCCACCTGCCACCCGTCCAACCTACAGATCCACCACCCAATCCACCTGCCACCCGTCCAACCTACAGATCCACCACCCAATCCACCTGCCACCCGTCCAACCTACAGATCCACCACCCAATCCACCTGCCACCCGTCCCAACCTACAGATCCACCACCCAAACCCGTCCAAACTACCCACCACCCAATCCAACCACCCGTACACAGATCCACCACCCAAACCACCTGCCACCCCTCCAACCTACAGATCCACCACCCAACCAAACTGCCCACCCTCCAACCTGCACACCCCTGTCCAACCTACAGATCCACCACCCAATCCACCTGCCACACCCGTCCAACCTACAGATCCACCACCCAATCCACCTGCCACCCGTCCAACCTACAGATCCACCACCCAAACCACCTGCCACCCGTCCAACCTACAGATCCACCACCCAATCAACCTGCCACACCCGTCCAACCTACAGATCCACCACCCAATCCACCTGCCACCCCGTCCAACCTACAGATCCACCACCCAATCCACCTGCCACCCGTCCAACCTACAGATCCACCACCCAATCCACCTGCCACACCCGTCCAACCTACAGATCCACCACCCAATCCACCTGCCACACCAGTCCAACCTACAGATCTACCACCCAATCCACCTGCCACCCGTCCAACCTACAGATCCACCACCCAAACCACCTGCCACCCGTCCAACCTACAGATCCACCACCCAATCCACCTGCCACCCCTCCAACCTACAGATCCACCACCCAATCCACCTGCCACACCCGTCCAACCTACAGATCCACCACCCAATCCACCTGCCACCCGTCCAACCTACAGATCCACCACCCAATCCACCTGCCACCCGTCCAACCTACAGATCCACCACCCAATCCACCTGCCACCCGTCCAACCTACAGATCCACCACCCAATCCACCTGCCACCCGTCCAACCTACAGATCCACCACCCAAACCACCTGCCACACCCGTCCAACCTACAGATCCACCACCCAAACCACCTGCCACCTCTCCAACCTACAGATCCACCACCCAATCCACCTGCCACACCCGTCCAACCTACAGATCCACCACCCAATCCACCTGCCACCCGTCCAACCTACAGATCCACCACCCAATCCACCTGCCACACCCGTCCAACCTACAGATCCACCACCCAATCCACCTGCCACACCCGTCCAACCTACAGATCCACCACCCAAACCACCTGCCACCCCTCCAACCTACAGATCCACCACCCAATCAACCTGCCACACCCGTCCAACCTACAGATCCACCACCCAATCCACCTGCCACCCCTCCAACCTACAGATCCACCACCCAATCCACCTGCCACCCCTCCAACCTGCTATCCAAGGTCCCCCCCCCTCCAAATTTGTTATGACACGCCCCATGAGGTCAGGGGTGAGTCTGGTCCTCATCCAACACGTCGATGATGCATCCATCGATGACGTCCTCTGTGTTGTGATGTCATACGCCCCCTGTAGGTTTCTCTGTGTATAGTGATTAATCACCCGTCCGTCAGCCGTGGCGCCGCTCCCGGATTCCTTCACCCGGCGTTCCTTTCGGCTCGCAGACGCAACGGCGTGCATTTCAAAGACGTGAGCGCCCCCGCCACGCCACGCCCCGCCCCCCCGGCATCACACATCAAAGGAGTTTCAGCGCTGCATAATTACTGAACGATCGGCTCGTTGTTCTAATGAACCCGCAGTAACGAGACAAAAGCATCAAAGTCGGCCGGATCTGTATACATTATTAACACGGCGGCGTTCGGCGGCGCTCGGCCTTCCCGCCGTCGGCGTTCGTTTGAGCGCCGGCCCGTTACCGTCGCCTGACCGGAGAACCGCGTGTTCACCTGGAACGACAGACCGGCTCGCGAGAGGAAGATTAATTAACCAAAGTGGCGCACAATAAGCCGCGGATCAGATTAACGTTCTCGCCGAGCGCCGTCGGAACGGCGGGAGACGAAAACGAACGGCTTCCCTCGCTCTCTTCTCGCCGCCGCCGCCGCGGTGGCACCGGCGCCATCCGTCTGGCGGGAGACGCGTGGCGGGGCAACCTCGGCGCCATTCCCCTCACGTTGCCGAGTTCCGGCGGCCCTTCCTCGGCGCCCTCCATCTGTCGCGCCTTTTTTCAGGCGGCCGTCCAATGCCACGCCGTCGCTAAGCCGTCGCCGGCTGCCGGTTCTCTCGAGGTTACGCGCGGCGCAAATCCCAAATCCGTCGGCGCAGCTGTCGCGCGCTCGGCGGGACGGGGGAGAACCTCCGGCTGCGTTCTGCGATTCATTTTAAAATGCACGGGGTTCCGAACCCGAGCGGAGGTGCTACAGCAGGCCGCTGTATTAGAACTAGAAGTAGAATTTGCAGGTTCTCCACGTTCACTCTGCATCGGTTTATATCCGTCCATCATCTTCTGCTTTATTCTATATTAGGGTCGCGGGGGGGGGGGAGGGTTCCCCCATGCCCATCCAGGGGAGAACGTTTCGGGCGCTGGGGAGATACACCCAGAACAGGGGGGCAATCTATCGCTGGACACACACTCACTCACTCACTCACTCTATATGGGGCAATTTGGAGAACTCAATTGACCTTGATCCATGTTTTTGGACTGTGGGAGCAAACCGGAGAACCCGGAGGAAACCCACGCGGACACGGGGAGAACATGGAAGCTCCACCCAGATTGGGATTCGAACCGGGAATCCCCAGCGCTGAGAGGAGAACATGCCAAACACTAAGCCACCGTGCCGCCCATCTGTTTATAAATGTAGATCGTTCATCCAGGTCATTCCTCTCTTGGTTCTTGCTCTCGGGCGTTTCAGCGGCCGCTTCAGCGGTGAGTGATGTCACCGCGGCGCCGTGACGGAGAGCGTAGCGCGAGCGTTGATGGATGGTTTGGGAAGCGTCGGTGAGGGATGTCGGCGAGAACACGGCCTGACCCCCCGAGCAGCCACGCCAAGGTCAACCACGCCGTCAACAAGAAGAATGGTGAGAACGCGAGTGTGAGGAACTCGGGCCGTGGAGGGAGACCCGCCTCGCTTAGCGTGGAAATTAAAAGACATTAATCCAGCGGGCGCACCGCGGCCAGAGGTCAGACTCAGCACCGCGGCCGGACGTCAGAATCAGCACCGCGGCCAGAGGTCAGACTCAGCACCGCGGCCAGAGGTCAGACTCAGCACCGCGGCCAGAGGTCAGACTCAGCACCGCGGCCAGAGGTCAGACTCAGCACCGCGGCCGGACGTCAGAATCAGCACCGCGGCCGGAGGTCAGACTCAGTACTGCGGCCAGAGGTCAGACTCAGCACCGCGGCCAGAGGTCAGACTCAGCACCGCGGCCAGAGGTCAGACTCAGCACCGCGGCCAGAGGTCAGACTCAGCACCGCGGCCGGAGGTCAGACTCAGTACTGCGGCCAGAGGTCAGACTGAGCACCGCGGCCGGACGTC
>JAFMOC010000229.1:0-2500 GCA_019802505.1 Corydoras sp. C115 | reverse complement strand
CAGAACCCTGCCCCCGGGGGGGGGGGGTAATTAGTGGAATGATCAGAAATTGTCCTCATCAAAGAGCTTCGTTTAAAATTCTGCAGCGTCATCAGAAAAAGTATTCAACCAGCCCACAGACGTCCCAAACACACCCACCAGGAGGAGGCGCTCTGTGAGACGCGTCCGAGGACATCAGCAAGCATTCAGTCAACTGCAGTCACGGCTTCGGGTTCCACACCTGAGAACGGTGTCCAGAATGAAAAGACCTTTGTCCTCCGACATCAAGGTCGCAGAACCGTCCCCCACTCCAGCAGATTCTGCTCCATTAAAGGTGAACAGCGTCCAATTTCTCTACGTTTAATGAAATCAGTTCGTTTCCCTGGACATTAAAGAACATAAGCTAGAGCACCGTGAGGTCAGAAGTATGTGGACGCCCGACCTTCAGACCTTCAGACCTTCAGACCTTCAGACGCACTCAGTGAGAAAAAATATTTTATTTACTGCAATAATAATTCACATCTGCATCCTCAGCTCCTGTCTAAAACAACCTCTGCAGAACACACACACACACACACACACACACACACACACACACACACACACACACACCAGATAAAAGGGTTTCACATGAAGGTACTGCAGAAGAACATTACCAGATGTGTTTTGGAACATCCATCCATCCGTTATATTCCACTTAATCCTCTACTAGGGTCGCGTGGGGGGGGGGGTTCTCCCCATGCCCATCCAGGGGAGAACATGCTGGGCGCTGGGCAGGTACACACACACACGCAAACATTAACAGACTCTATATGGGGCAATTTTGGAGAATTCAATTGACCTTGAATCCATGACTGTGGGAGGAAACCAGAGAACCCGGAGGAAACCCACACGGGGAGAACATGCAAACGTCACCCATATTGGGATTCGAACCTGTAATCCCTAGTGCTGAGAGGAGAACATGCTAAACCACTAAGGCACCGTGTCGCCCGTTTTGGAACCGTGTGCCATACAGGTGTTCTAAAGTCGGGATTACTCCTTCCTCAGACGTAGGCAGCACTGCCCCCTATCTGCCGAACATGTCCTGATCCTTTTGTTTACCTGCTGCCGCAGCTTTGTGTTTCTGCTGAGCTCCTGGTTTTGTATTCTGGAGTCATGGTTACCATGGATACCGATACCACAGCGCGTGCTTTAAGTTCTACAAAGCGATCAGTTCTGCTAAAAGTCTAAAAACATGACGTTTAATGTTTTAATGTTTAAAGAACATTGCACAATCTTAAACTTTGCACAATCGATGACAACACATGAATTAATTTAAAGAATGTACCAGTTAACGAATTAGTGGTAATTAATTATTTTGTTTTCTAGGGATAATTTGCCCATTTTCTACAAAATTTTTTAAATTCACAAGTTTTAGGATAAAGTAAATTAACACGATATAGGGGTTTATTATATATATATATATATATATATATATATATATATATATATATATATATATATATATATATATATATGTTATTTAATTATGAGGGTTTTTATGGAGTAGGGGATAGGGACCAGGTTGTGATTTGTAACACTGTGTGTGAGTGTGTGTGTGTGGGTGGGTGTGTGTGTGTGGGGTGTGTGTGTGTGGGGTGTGTGTGTGTTTCTTTTCAACCTAAATGAAAGTGAAACTGATGAAGTTCTCTAAAGAGAAGCCCGCAGTGGATCACGATGAACCGACAGAGAACCGCGGTTCCGTCACAAACGGGTGAGTTTTCAGACTTCCCTTCGTCGTTTAGTCGTTTAGTATTTTAGTTTAATTGTTGTTTAATTGTCGTTTCGTCTGATGTTTTGTTTCAGAGACACCGAAACCTGAAAAGAAAAGCTACGCTGAAGTCACCGGACTTTCGACAGAGAAAAGTCAGTTACTAAATCAACTTTCATTCAATTAGTCATCAATTTAGTTTTTTATTAATTATAACTCGATGACGTCGCTCTATTTTGTTTATACCCGTTTAGTAATATCCGGGACTTCCAATCACCCGGATGTGTGATAGATTCAATATTACAGCGTCATTACACATTACTACATTAATAAAGTCTGTCTTTGATCACGTGATTTATTATTAATATAAAAACGCAGTCTTCTGATTGGCTTACGATGCGTTATTGATTTATCGACATGTTTATCAGCGTTCATTGAGTGATTACTTTATGCTCAGTGATTAATTAAAGGCTTTATCTTCGCGAGAGCGGCATGTTTAAGTTTTAATTGGATTTAAAGTTACATTTCCAGTTTCGAATGTTCGCTCTGCATTACCCCACAGTTTCAGTGGATTAATGACGTCACAGTAAACAAAGACACGGGACACGTTTCAGTCAAAACAGACACGGGTTCCACGGACACGGGTTCCATAGACATGGGTTCCACAGACACGGGTTCCACAGACACGGGTTTCACAACTTCGGTCATTAAAAGAAGTTTACAGTTTTCAGAAGTGTTCTCCAACATTTTGTGGACGTTTTTAAATTAGAT
>JAFMOC010002042.1:0-11500 GCA_019802505.1 Corydoras sp. C115 | reverse complement strand
TACAAGAGACCAAAGAGTTGCAAATATTATTCAAACTTTGTCCTCATTAGGTAACGTCAGTCCGTGAAGTCTAAATTATTAAATGTCAAATCTGTTAAGGTCGAAAGACCGGAAGCGAGTTGGATTCGCTACCGGAACGAACTCAGTCTGGAAGCGGGATACAACAATACAGTTTATTGGTTATTCCTCACAACAGTTGTGGAGCGGCGTTAGGAGGTGTTCACGCTTGCGGGGGAAAACACGGAGCGCTGAGCGGCGGTGTGACGTAGTAGCGCAGGGAGGACGACGTCAGCGGCCGTGTTCCAAACCGCGGCTCCAACAGACTGAAGTGAGGCTAGGTGGGAGGCAGGTTGTAGCAGCGGCACGCGGTCTGTACACACAAGCACAAGACAGGAACCAGTACGAGGCACACAAAACATAAACAGCAAAGGAAGCAAGACGAGGCGTAACGTGGATAGGGGGCCAAAGAGGACGTGACGTGACACTAGGAACACACAAGCACAAGACAGGAACAGTACGAGGCACACAAAACATAAACAGCAAGGAAGCAAGACGAGGCGTAACGTGGATAGGGGCCAAAGAGGACGTGACGTGACACTAGGAACACACAAGACCCATTGGCGACGAGAGACGGGACGGCGTGCCTAATATAGGGGACGTGATTAACACCAGGTGAACACAATTACGAAGCGTGACCCGAACACACCCACACCACGTGACAACACATAAACATACAACCCCCCCTCAATGGGTGCCCCCTGGCACCCTAAGACGGTTACTCGGGCACCTGCGATGGAATTCCTTCACGAGGGCGGGATCCAGGATGGCAGCACGGGAACCCAGGAGCGCTCCTACGGTTCCGTAACCCTTCCAGTCCACCAAGTACTTGATGCCTCTGCCCTCGCGGTCTGGCAGTCCAGCAGGAGCACGTACGGTGAAGGCAGGTATGATCCGTCGATGAGGCGTGAGGGCTAGGGGTGCTCCGGGGTGTGGGGTTGAGCGGTGGAGTGAGTGACACCGGCTTGACGTGGGAAAACGTGGAAGGTGGGGTGGATGCGCATTGTGCCCTGTAGCAGGCGGAGAGCGGACATGGCTGGCAGGGTTTATTGATCTTGGTGATGGCTATGATAAGGGTCCAATGAAACGAGGAGGCCAAGTTTCCTCGAGCGATCAAACTTTTAAGGGAATGTTGCGGGTTTGACAAGCCATGACCATACTGTCCCCACTTGTAGGCCTGGGCTTGGCCCGGCGACGGCCGGTTGGAGGATGAATAGGAGGGTGGAGACGGGACTTGGCGGAGTGCAATGTGCGTGTCCTTTCCACACCCGGCGGCAGCGACGGATGTGCCGACGTGCTGACCGAGGTATAACGGCGATTCTCCCATTGCTGGTCCTCAGGGAACAGTGGTGGTTGGTAGTCGCAGAGCGAACCTTCAAAAGGAGGGACCTGCCAGTGTGGCGGAGCTGGCGTGCCGTGTTGATGGCGTATTGCGACCCAGTGGAGATGGTTCGCCTCCAGCCGTTCTGGGTGCTGGGCCGAACACGCAAGCGTTATAGATGTGAGTCTCCCACCAAACCTGTTTAGTTCTCTCGTCCTGTCCGTTCGACTGTGGATGCCCACCAGATGGTTAATGGACCCAGGGATGTGCCAAAGTACTTGAAAAAGGTCTTTCCAGACCTGGGAGCACGAACTGCGGACCTCGATCAAGTAACCCCGATGTCCACCGGCGAGCATGCCGCAAATCCTGAAGACGTGATCAAAGACTATGTTTGGCTGTAGCAAGGGCCGAAGGTAGTACTGGAAGGGCCAAGAGGCGTACTGATTTGCGAGAACCTGCTCCATTATGCGTGAGTATGACCCTGCGTTGCCCTTAGAGTTTTCGGCAGCTATGGTGACCGAAATCGTCGAGTGCGATGTGGGAACCATGGGCGCCACAGGTATGGGAAAGCGGCAGGAGAAGTCCAGAACGGTGGCTGATGAGATGCCTTGTTGGCGGGCACAAACATAGACACAGGAGTTGATAAAACTGGCGGAGGCTCACACGGCAAGGGTAGGGCCACCAAAAAGCGCCGCATGAATTGATTCTCCTCCTGTACGGATAAGCCCGGGTGGCATGACAGAGTGCGGACTCATGGGCCCACTGTTGAGTACAGCGGGGCGGGCGGCGGGGGGGAACACACATGCGGTACGGTGGGGCCCTAGTCCGGTGAATGTCGCGGTTCCTTGCGGCGTTCCCTCTCCACGGTCCTCTGATACTTTCCCAGGAGGACACCTTCTAGTAAACAACAGTGACGGTAGTGCATGGTGTCAGATGACATCTTTATGGGCTCTTCTGGCGAGAAGAGACCGGCGACAAGGTATCCGGCTTGGCGATTTCCGAGAACCGGGTCCGTAACGATATGGATAGATTGTAAGTTTAAACCTCCCAAAATACAGGAGCCCACCGTTGCCCTGCCAGAGAGTTTAGTCTTCTCTGCCGAACCTGTATGTAATGCCAGGTTTTTTGGTATGGGTCCGTCCATACCACACATGGTTGTTCAGCCCCCCTCCCAGCCAGTGGCGCCATTCCTCCTAGAGCCCGTTTTACAGCGAGGAGTTCCCAGTTGCCCTACGTCATAATTTTTCTCAATCCGTGAGGGGAGAGTTTTCTTAGAAAAGAAGGCGCATGGGTGAAGGCGGACCTCGTGCGTCCGGTGAGAAGAGCAAACGGCTCCAGCTCCCGTGACTGGAGGCGTCGACTTCCACGACGACCATGTTTGTTCCCGGATCAGGTTTGAACGAGGATGGGGGGCTGAGGTGTAATAAGGGACTTTAGATTGTTCCATGGCTGCTTGGGGCTTCCGCCGTCCACCGGAAAGTGGCAACCTTGACGGACGTGTTGTGAGGGCCCCGTTTAGGGGGGTGGTCGAGGGTGTCTATAGTTTCCGGATGAAGCGGTGATAGAAGTTTGCAAATCCGAGGAAAACCCGTTTGCAGCTCGCGTCCGGGAGGTGGTAACTGGCCATTCGCAGATCGCTCACGGATATCTTTCAGTGTCCAGGCTTGATGGACCCCCCAGGAGACACCACAAAGCCCAGGGAAGAGTAACGGACTGCTGGTTGAAGCAACATAGATCTCCGCCATTTGTACGAATTTAGTCGGATTCTGCAGAGTCCGGTTTAAAGGACCTGACGTACGTGCTGGACATGATCCTTTTGGTTGTCGAGATGTAAAATCAAAATGTCATCGAGATAGACGAAACACTGAAACCGATCGAGAAGTCCCTGAGTGGCGGACGTTCGTTAACATAAGGGCTTGGAAACACCCAGCGGGGACGCGTTTCTAAGACCGAACGGAACCACGCGGTATTTGTAGTGACCACTAGGGGTGTTGAAGGACCGTCTTCCTATCCCCCTTACGTATGACACGCACCAGGTGATAGGCGTTGCGTAGGTCAAGTTTAGTAAAAAAATAGTGGCTCCCATGCAGTGACTCAAACACGGAGGATGTAAGCGGCAGAGGGTATTTGTAGGGGGTACTGTGATGTTATTCAGTCCCCATATTAGTCAATGCAGGGCCGTAGGGTGCCGTCTTTCTTGGCTACAAAAAAGAATCCGGCCCCCCTACGGGGGTGTGGAAGGACGGATCAACCCCGTGGGCTAGACACTCGGTTATGTACTTCTCCATTGCCTCCCTCTCCGGTCGAGATAACGGGTATAGACGACAGGAAGGGAGAGGAGCCCGGGCAATAGATCTACAGAGCAATCATAAGACCTATGAGGGGGAAGTTGGCAGGCCCTGTCTTTGGAGAAAACCTCCCCTAGGAAGTCATGGTAGACCTCCGGAATGGAGGAGAGATCCACCGCAGTGTGGTGGTTTCCCCTCAGGTGCATTACCAGTGGGTACTGCCGCCGAAGGCAGGAGGAGTGGCAGTGGACCCCCCACCCGTGAGAACCCTAGACTGGACCCAATCAAGGTGGGGATTGTGAGTCTGTAACCAGGGGAAACCTAGGATGACTGGGGTGTCAGGGGATCGAAACACAAACGAGAGAAGAAACTTAGTTCTCCCTGTGATTGCCGTCGATAAGGAGGCAGACCGGTTGGGTACGATGAGTGTATGGGGGAGAGGTGTCTGCCCCGTCTAATGGCGACGGTGTGGAGAGGAGAGGGCAATGGAGACATTGGTAACCCTAAATTTTGAGGCGAAGTCGAAGTCAACAAGATTCTCCTCTGCCCCAGAATCTATGAGGGACAACGACCTGCTGGCTTGCGGGTGGGCAGAAGGAAAACCGCAGGGAGGCACAGGACGACGGGACGAGGGATTATGGGTAGTGACTCGACAGGCTTAACCCAAAACTTCACTGTCGAGTCAAACCCTTTTAGGCCGAAAACGCGGGCAAGCCATAACCTGGTGGCTGCCATTGCCGCAGTAAAAACAGTGCGACCCTGTTCCTACGGACGGCATTAAATAGCGCTCGCCTGTATACTGGGGAACAGGGTGGACCGTCATCCGCAACTGCATTGGTTCAGGCACCCGTTAGTAGGTTTGGGGGGAGACGTGAGAACCCTGGGCGAAGTAGGGGAGCGGACGGTGTCATGCGGAGAGACCGTTCACGGCAGGCAATGCCGCTCGTAATATGCAACCATCGTAAGAGACGTGATGGTGCGAGTCTATAAGTCCCTGAATGAGTTTGAGGGCGGTCACGGGTTTCCACCCGCTTAGTTCGTCGGCGGACGCGATCACTGAGAGCGTGCCTGAACAGCCCCGGGCGCTAGCGAATTACGCTCGCGGCGTACACCATGCCACGATTTCCGATTTCCGCCGGCTGCAGTGTCCTGGAACTCCACCACGAACTCTGTCACCGAACGGCGTACCCTGACGAACCGAAAGTAAGGCGGCTATCCACTGTCATCTCGAGTAGTCTAACCGCTGAGTACTGGTCGAATATACCCGCCACTGAAAACGTTTAATAATACGAGGGCATATGGTGGACGAGAGCGGAGACGCGCCCCCACTGTTTGGTGCCTCAGCCCACTTCACAGTCGCGTAGTAGTCGGCAATAATGAACGGTCGATCTTGACACGCGTCTGAGGGGAAACAGGACGGCCCCTCCCACACCGAATACCGAAATAAAGTTCGCTACTGAAAAAGGAACCCTCGTGCATTTCTGCAAATCGCCCCGTCGTACGGTCGGGGGGTGTACCGCGGATCCGTCGGGACGCGGGGGACGATAAACGTAGGCTAAAATCGGAACGGGCTGAAGCGAGGAGCCAGGCAGTAGCGGGACGGGCGCTAGCGGGTATCAGGAGCGGGACAGTTTTACGCATGGCCGGTAGAGACTAGACCAAAGAACTGACCTGGAGTGATAGGTTGGCTAACTAAGTCAGCGAGTTGTTCCGAGCGATTGAAAGAGGACGTCGAGGCGTGGATGCCGGGATGGTTTGTTGTCGGGCTAGATGGCGCATGGCGTTCCGACTCACAATCCGCCTCCAGAGCGTGAGTTGTCCCGAGGAATCCATAATGGCCAATGGGTAATGTTAAGGTCGAAAGACCGGCGGAGCGAGTTGGATTCGCTACCCGGAACGAACTAACTCAGTCTGGAGCGGAGATACAACAATACAGTTTATTGTGTTATTCCTGGCACAACAGTTGTGAGGAGCGGCGTTAGGAGGTGTGTTCACGAGGCTTGCGGGAAAACACGGAGCGCTAGATTGCGGCGGGTGGGAGGTAGGTAGGGAAGGGGAGACGCACACGTCCAGCGGCCTCGTGTCACCAAACCGTCGGTCTGACAAAGACCATGCTGAGAGTTGAGTGCTAGGCGGTGTGATAAGCCAGCGGCACCGTTGGTCTGTACACACAAAGCCAAGATCAGGGAACAGTACGAAGGCACACAAAACAATCAACAGTCGAAGGATAGCAAGACTAGGCATAACGTGGATAGGAGGGCCACAAAGAGGACGTGACGTGACCTAGGAACACACAAGCACAATGACCAGGAGAACTGTACGAGGCACACAAAACATAAACAGCAAGGAAGCAAGACGAGGCGTACGTGGATAGGGGGACCAAAGAGGACGTGACGTGACAGTAGGCAACACACAAGGACATCCATGTGGCGACGAGAGACGGGACGGCGTGCCTAATATAGGGGACGTGCTTAAACAGAACACAGGTATAGTCACAATTACGAAGCGTGTGACCCGACACACAACCCACTACCCAACGCTGACAACACATAACAAAAATCGTGTCATAGTCATTAAATAAAAATGGTGTTATGTCCTATTTTATGCCTAATAATTAAAAATATTTTACTAAGCTAATTAACTATCTTCAACAACAGTTAAAAACCAACACTACCAAACCAATTCAAAAATACCACACACAACTGTGTATTAACAGCAATAAAATTCTTCCACACCGCCTTACCCTCTACCCTCCTGTGACCCAAATCTTAAACAGACAACACCACAGACCCAGGAACATCATGAGAAATATGTTTAATGTTTTCAACATTAAATTACCTATTTAATTTAGGAATTGTCAAGCAAGTTATTTATTTATGACCTTTTACTCCCTATTTTAATTATTTTAAACCCTAAATGCATTAATTAATCTTTGTGTAGCATAGTGATGATTGACCTTTTTTTGACCCCTTTTTTTTTTGATGTTGGCTATTTAATACAGTGTTGCTCATAAGACAATACAGACTGATGGAGCGGTTGAATAGGGACTAGTATCTCTGATACTAAGATACTGTCCATATTAATTCCATAAGCGTTGGGCGTCTCCCTGATCTGGGCAGATCGTGGGATCAACAGACCCTCACCCATCTATTGGCCAAGCACGCCTCTCTCTTTCGCTTGGAATTCTCACAGCACCCATCCATCACTTATTTTCAGAGCATACTGTGGACTCCAAGCCTGTGTGACATGTTCACGACATTTATCAAACGCAGCCAAACATGCTTTAAATGAAGCATTTTAAACATTGTTGTCTTTCACACGATTATTATTAAGCTGAATTATTTTGCTTTTAATCTTAATTATTCTAAATCACTGTTTCTTAACTTAATAATTATAATAATATTTTACTCTCACTACCTTCTACCATGCCCAGAGTGCTAGGTTGGTGCCGCTTTCGTGGCCATTTAACTGCCCAGCGCCCGAGAACGTTAGTCCCCTGGATGTTTGATGGGGAACCCCACCGGGCGAAACCTAATTAGAGGATAAAGGCGGGGAGATAACGAATTGAAATATAACTAAACTTTCTACCATAAACTTATTTATTTTACATTTAGTAAATTTACTCATTTGCCTTTTGGTTATGCCTAGTTGTCATTTCAAAATTTTATCATTTTCACCTAGGAATAATACGCTGAGCAAAAGTGCCTACAGTCGAAAATAATGTTAATTTTTTTTTTTTTTTTTTTTTTTTGTTATATTTTTTTTTTTTTTCACTTCGTCACATCATACACTTAGTTCTTAATCCACACACACAAACCTCTAGAAGTAAAAACAGAATAATGTTATAACCCTCTATAACACTAATTCAGACCAGACTGGTCAAAGAAATTTATTTAAAAAGCTATTCTCAGAAATCTGAGGTTTCCAATTTCAGAAATACCCTTTGAATATGAGGAGTGTCGACTGTTGAGCTTGTGTCAGTCTCAGGGTACAGTCATTATTAATCAGTAATGGGTGTCAGTGTCGAAAACATCACATTGTGGTAAATCATCTCGTATTCTGTCCTATTTGAAATATCATTACCTTTTCCATACAACTTTTTTTGCATTTAATATTGCCAACAAGTCTACCTACCCATTAATTAACTGGACAATTTGGTGCGTTTAATTATTGATGGTTTTAATGTTCTACCTCCATATAGTAGTATCTCACCAATAATGTAGTCTTTTGTCCTCCATGGTGCAGCAAGCCTTTGGCTCTATTTTTGAGTTATACCCCATTCTTGCACCCTGATATTCTGGCGGCCTCCTCATTGTTGATTTTGATACCATTGTGGTGGGGGCCAATTGTGCTTGGTTTTAGGGACTAATATATAGCTATATATCTAGGCGGCTGGGCGGTGGCTTAGCTGGGTTAGCACTGCTTCGCCCTTTCTCAGCGCCTAGGGATTCCCCGGTTCGAATCCCCATCTGGGGCTGGAGTTTCCATGTTCTCCCCGTGTCTGCGTGGGTTTCCTCCGGGTTCTCCCCGGTTTCCCTCCCACAGTCCAAAAACATGCCGATCAGGTCAATTGAAGTCTCAAAATTGCCCCATATAGAGTGTGGTCTGTGCTGAGTGTGTGTGTGCCCAGCGATGGATTGGCGCCCTGTCCTGGGTCTATATGCCCAGCGCCCGAGACGTTCTCCCCCTGGATGGGCATGGGGAACCCCCACCGCCCGGACCCTAATAGAGGATTTTAAAGCGGGAGGATAATGAAAAATGAATGATATATATATAATATATATATATATATATGTATATATATATATATATATATATATTCTAATTTTGTTTTCAGAATACAAACAATTTTGGGCGTTACAGGATGCCATAATGCCCTTTCAAATGAGTCTTTTAATTGATCTGGACTTTGATTGAAAAAGCAGCTGCGTTTCCAATGTTTACTAAATTCTTATTTTGCTGGACAATCATGGGGCCTAAAAAAAAAATTCAACCTTTACAACCAGCAAGGTAAACCTCAAAAATCATCATACCAGGAGTTGAACCCGGGCGGAAACCAGGAATCCTCAACCACCAACAGAGGGCGCATTTAGCAACCTTCCTCATCAGTAGAGTGGTCGAGGTGAATCTGCTTGTCAACCGAAAGCACCGTGCCACCCGTAGTAAACTCTCCTTATACACATAATATTAAAATCCACACAATAATCACATTGCAATCTACTGAACTTAAAGTTTGAACAATCGCTCCTCACACTCCTCGTTAGTATAATGGACAGTATCTCTGCCTGTCACGCGGAAGACGCGCGGTTTCGATTCCCCGATGGGGAGAATTCTCTTTTACAGTTCGTGACTGAAATCTCACACGCTGCTGCAACCATTGACTAACACATGAGGTCAGTGGTGCACTCTCTGTGAAAGACTTGGCAAGGCTAGCTCAGTCTGTAGTGCCTGATCCTCTTTGCCTCAGATGTCTTGTGTTCAAGAATAGTTCTTTCAATATGTTCTTTACTCCTTTCACTTTAGTTAGTATCAGATGATGTAGTAAGTATTTTTAATATTTAATAAATGTTTCCACTACATCCATGTTTTAACTAATCAGCATCTATGTCTTGTGTTCAAGTAGAAAATCATAAATATGCTGACTGCTGTATGAGGACATTCTTAAGTATGTACTTAGTATATAACTAACACTTAGTCTGTACAATGAATATAAATCAATAACACATCCACATACACATATCTCCCTGGTGGTCTAGTGGTTAGGATTTGCGCCCGGGTTCGATTCCCTGCGTAGGGAAGAGTGAAGCTTTTGTGACGATCCACATTCTGAATAGAACTATTTAGTGTCAGAATGTCGTGAGATGTGGGAGCGACACCAGAGACCCAAAGAAAAAAGCTGACAGACACAAAGAGAACCCCACCTGAAATCTAAACTGCAATGTTGATTCCAGATAGGGTTCGTACTATAGTATTAAACACTCTAAAAAAGCCAAAATGCACTAAAAAAACGATGCGTCAAGCGCAGCCAGCTGCTCTGATGCGATCTTTTAGGATTATATTGATCCTAATAGAAGATTAAGACTTACGGGTTAATTGGGGAATTAGCTCAAAATGGTAGAAGAGCGCTCGGCCTTAGTATGGGCGGGAGGTAGTGGCGAGATCTGATACCTGCATTCTCTTCCATTGTAAGTTAATATATATGTTTTTTTGCTGTGGAGGCCAAAGGTCATGAGAGGGTTTCTTGGAAAATTAATAATAAACTACTTTAAAAGTACTGGGTATTCTGTCAAGAACGAAACTCACCTAAGCAGGGTTGTAATGGACACTTTTATCTGTCACGTTGTTCTAACAACATTGGTTTGCTACTGAAGCAGTCCATCCTATCCATTATTCTTCCGCATTATCCTCTACTAGGGTCTCTACACTCTCTATGTGCAATTTGGAGAATTCAATTGACCTTGTGATCCATGTTATTTTGGACTGTGGTTGAGGTGAACATTTGCTAACCCACTAAGCCACCGTGTGCCACACCCTTACAGCTTCCACTTTTCTGTAAATTTCTTAACCCAATCACTGGCCCCCATCCCTGCTATGGCTGACATGGCAAACACATGCTGATGCTTACACAACACTAATAAACGCATTATGCTCAGTGGAGTGCTATCTTTTCCCCCCCCCCCCCCCCACCCCCACCCACCCCCCCCCCCCCCCCCCCACCACCCAACCCCCCCCCCCCCCCCCCCCCCCCCCCCCCCCCAAAAAAAAAACAAAAACAAAAAAAACCCCCCCCACAAAAAAACAAAAAAACAAAAAAAAACAAAAAAAAAAAAAAAAAAAAAAAAAAACCCCCCCCCCCCCCCCCCCCCCCCTCTCCCCCATAAAACACCCCAAAAAAAAAAAAAAAAAAAAAACACCCAAAACCCACATTTGTGAAACATGACCCTTTTTATCTTCAGAGTTATGGGTTTCAAAGACCTTTGTTTCACCTTTCTTTTGTTTGTATCATTTTTGTTGTACAAGTGTTTTAATATTTAATGAACGCTTCCCCCCAGACATCCATGTTTTAAATAATCAGCTAATCTGTGTTTTTTGTGGTTGTTCAAGTAGAAAAACATATAAATCATGCTGACTGTCAGTATGAGGGACATTGAAACATTTCAGTATCAACCAATATGTAAATATAAGTTACACATCTGTGTTTCAGCACTTATATAGCATGTGGGTATTAATATCTGAATCTGTATAATAAATCTATAATCTGTATTCTATAATTAAGAACTAAGATTTCTATTCCTCCTAAATGCAGCAGCAGCAGATCTCAATTGAGATAATTACAGAGAAAATACAGAGAATCAATCCCAGAGCATCACGCTGAGATGCTTAATTTCATTCTCATACCAAGTATTAACCTTTGCTGTTAAAGCTGATACTATACAGCTCATTTGCCGTTATATTAAAATAATCGTGGGGACATGTACAAGCCATATGCAGTCACTGTAGGCAATTCTAAGGTGCATGCTGTGGCTTAGTTGGTTAAAGTCACCTGTCTAGTAAACAAGAGATCCTGGGTTCGAATCCCATCAGTTCTTGAATATTTAAAGCCAATTACTGCCAGTATACACTCTCTATCCAACACAGATGAACATTAATGGGGGGATGACCAAATCTCCTAGATAAAGGCAGTTCAGTTACTTAAATGTTCCCTATCTAATCTATCCAAAATAATATTAATGTTCTTACCTGTACTTCTAGTTGGTTGTCCTGGAAACAGGAAGAAGTCAGTGTTTGTGTGACCGTGTAAAGGAAGTGACAGGCCCTTCTGTGCATCAGTGAG
>JAFMOC010000228.1:752500-961605 GCA_019802505.1 Corydoras sp. C115 | reverse complement strand
TCCGTGGTTGGTTTTTCCTCCCGGGATCTCCGGTTTTTCCTACCATCCAAGTTGCCCCATATGGAGTGTGTCTGTGTTGTAGGTGAGTGTGTGCCCAGTGATGAGATTGGTGCCCTGTCCCTGGGTGTATCTGCCCAGTCCGCCCTAGCGCGCGCCCCCCCCCCCCGAACCTCTAATATAGGATAAAAGCGGAAGATTTAATCAATTTAATTCATTAATTAATTCATTATCATCCACTTAATCCTCTATTAGGGTCGCTGGGGGGTTCCTCATGCCCATCCAGGGGAGAACATTTCGGGCGCTGGGCAGATAGACCCAGGACAGGACGCCAATCTATCGCTGGACACACACTCACTCACACAGACGCATTATATATAAGAGATATTTAGAGCATTCAGTTTACCTTGAAGCCATATTTTGGACTGTGGGAGAAAGCCGGAGAACCTGGAGGAAACCCATGCAGACACGGGGAGAACATGGAAACTCCACCGACTTACAAACATTTAATAATATATAAAAAAATGTGTTCAATTTCATAAAAATATCAACCAATATTCGACATGTTTTGTTTTAAAGGCGCACGTGGGTGGTGGGTATGACTCGGATTTCAGTGATGATGACGCAGCAGGAGGATCAACACAGCAAGGACGGAAGAGGTGAGATTTAAAACCACCACACACACACACACACACACACACACACACACACACACACACACAGCATTCCAGTGACATTAACCACAAGGTTTTCTAGTGTCAAATGAAAGACATGCTTAATTCATTCATTCATTCATTATCTTCCGCTTTATCCTCTATTAGGGTCGCGGTGGGGTTCCTCATGCCCATCCAGGGGAGAACGTTTCGGGCGCTGGGCAGATACACCCAGGACAGGGCGCCAATCTATCACTGGGCACACACTCACTCACTCACACACACACACTCTATATGGGGCAATTTGGAGAATTCATTTGACTTGATCCATTCATTCATTATCTCCCGCTGTATCCTCTATTAGGGTCGCGGTGGGGTTCTCCATGCCCATCCAGGGGAGAACGTTTAGGGCGCTGGGCAGATACACCCAGGACAGGGCACCAATCTATCACTGGGCACACACTCACTCACACACACACACACACACTCTATATGGGGCAATTTAGAGAATTCAATTGACTTCATCCATGTTTTTGGACCGTGGAAGGATACCGGAGAACCCAGAGGAAACCCACGTGGACACGGGGAGAACATGGAGACTCCACACAGATGGGGATTTGAACCGGGAATCCTTAGTCCTGAGAGGAGAACATGCTAAACACTAAGCCACCGTGCCGCCAGTGCTTAATTAATTATTTAATTAATGAATTAATTTGATTTGTTGATCTGATTTGTTCGATTTTTGGTGACCGACCTCATAAAAACTTGGGGTCCGAAAAAAATATGGGTCTGAATCATTGTAAACTGGACTATAGAGTATCCAAGAGTCTGACATGACTGAGTGGACAGTCCACACACACACACACACACACACACACACACACACACACACACACACACACACAAAGAATACAATTCTAAATGACGTGTGCTGAGTCTAATATTTATGTGGTCGAACTGAAACCCAAGTTAAGGATCTCATTATATCGATTAACATTCATTATAAAACCATTTGTTGTGATCCCTAAATCTGATTGGCTGAGCTGTGACATCATTGACCATAACACACGCCTCCCAGCGCTTCACATTCGTATCAGTGTGTGATATACAATACATTTTTCCTGATGTTTTTTATTACCCCCCCCCCCCTTATATCAGCTTCATCTGTGTGTCTTGTAAAAAGTTTGCAAATGCTATCTCACCCGCTTCCCATTATCCGATTAAGCTAAAACTGTTAGCTAGCACAATTGTTAGTCGATGACAACACATGAATCAATAAAACATTAGCAATTAACTAATTTGTGGTCATTAATTAATTTAGTTTTTTATGGATAGATTTTCTACTAAATTGTGTTCTTCACAAGCAGAATTAATTTAGGATGAAGTCATTTAACACCATATAGGGGTGTGTTTTTTTTTAATATTAAAAATATATTTTAATTGTTTATAAACTGCATTCTGCAATTCGATCGTTAGAGAAACCCGAAACCTGTTACTCAGGGTCAGCCTTCACTTCAAAAACCGGACTAGATTACGTTGCGGAAGAGCGTTTATTTAACGATTTTGCTTCAAGAAACACGTTAATGAATCAAACCTTGTTTTTTTTTATTATAGTGTGTTTGTAATCGTTTATAAAAGTAATAAGACACTCAAGGTTCTGCATTATTGTGAATAAATCACGAGAAAGAGGTGGAACTATACTGCACTCCGCGTACACGTCGTGCTGAATAACACCTCTTTTCCCGTGATTTATTAACAATAATCCGCGCCCTCTCATTAGTTTTTGCTTAATTATACAGGAATCACTTTCATTCCTTTATTAACACATGGATTATTATTATTTCTGATGAGGTTCAGGTTATGATGTTAAGTTCTGAATTTTAACAGGGTACATAATGACTAGCTGATTGGCTGAGCCGTGACATCATTGCCCATAACACACACCTCCCAGCGCTTCACATTCGTATCAATGTGTGATATACTATACATTTTTCCTGATATTTATTTTATTTTTATACAGAACTGCATTCTGTAATTCGATCATTTGAAAAACCGGAAACCTGTTACTCAGGGTCAGCGTTCACTTCGAAAACCGGACTAGATTACATCACGGAACAGCATTTATTTAACGATTTTGCTTCAAGAAACACGTTAATGAATCAAACCTTGTTTTTTTTTATTATAGTGTGTTTGTAATCGTTTTATAAAAGCAATAAGACACTCAAGGTTCTGCATTATTGTGAATAAATCACGGGAAAGAGGTGAAACTATACCGCACTACACGTACACGTCGTGCTGAATAATGCCTCTTTTCCCGTGATTTATTTACAATAATCCACGCCCTCTCATTAGTTTTTGCTTAATTATACAGGAATCACTGTCATTCCTTGATTAACACATGGATTATTAGTATTTCTGATGAGGTTCAGGTTATGATGTTAAGTTCTGAATTTTAACAGGGTACATAATGACTAGCTGATTGGCTGAGCCGTGACATCATTGGCCATAACACACACCTCCCAGCGCTTCACATTCGTATCAATGTGTGATATACAATACATTTTCTTGATTTTTAAAATTTTTTTTTATATATAACTGCATTCTGTAATTCGATCGTTAGAGAAACCGGAAACCTGTTACTCAGGGTCAGTGTTCACTTTGAAAACCGGACTAGATTACATTGCGGAAGAGCATTTATTTAACGATTTTTGCTTCAAGAAACACGTTAATGAATCAAACCTTGTTTTTTTTTATTATAGTGTGTTTGTAATCGTTTTATAAAAGTAATAAGACACTCAAGGTTCTTCATTATTGTGAATAAATCACGAGAAAGAGGTGGAACTGTACTGCACTCCGCGTACACGTCGTGCTGAATAACGCCTCTTTTCCCGTGATTTATTAACAATAATCCACGCCCTCTCATTAATTTTTGCTTAATTATACAGGAATCACTTTCATTCCTTTATTAACACATGGATTATTAGTATTTCTGTTTAGATTCAGGGGTGGTATGGTGGCTTAGTGGTTAGTATGTTCTCCTCTCAGCGCTAGGGATTCCCGGTTCGAATCCCCATCTGGGTGGAGTTTCCATGTTCTCCCCGTGTCCGCGTGGGTTTCCTCCGGGTTCTCCGGTTTCCTCCCACAGTTCAAAAACATGGATCAAGGTCAATTGAGTTCTCCAAATTGCCCCATATAGAGTGTGTATGTGTGTCTGTGTGAATAAATGTGTGCCCAGCGATAGATTGGCGCCCATGTTCTCCCCTGGATGGGCATGGGGAACCCCCCCGCGACCCTAATATAGGATAACGCAGAAGATAATGGATGGATGGATGATTAGAAAATCCATTCAGGTTATGAGGTTCTGACTACTTAACAGGGTACATAATGACGAGCTGCAGGTTCTGCATTATTGTGAATAAATCACGGGAAAGAGGTGGAACTGTACCGCACTCCGCCTGAATAACACCTCTTTTCCCGTGATTTATTAACAATAATCCACACCCTCTCATAACCTCTTGCTTAATTATACAGGAACCACTTTCATTCCTTTATTAACACATGGATTATTGGTATTTCTGATGAGGTTCAGGTTATGATGTTGAGTTCTGACTTCTTTACAGGTCACGGAATGACGAGCTTCTGCAGAAACCATTCCAACGGGCAAAGCATGCCAAGGTTGCACATCGAAATGTGGCTGCTGACGAATGGGATAGGTATAGAACACAGAGCACATAAGGGTGAGTTGTTGATCTGTAGACGCTGATATCTGTGCTTTGTTCCGTCATAGAGAGGAGGCCCGGAACAGACGTCACCATCTCATATCGATGAATGCTGTATCCTTTTACGCCAGTGATTCTCAATTATTTTCTGTTCAGCCCCCCCCTGGGAAGAAGAAAGCTTTTTGCCACAAAATGGGATGAAAAAGTATTTTTACACGCCCACTGTAGTATCATTTGTCTATAAGTTTGTTATAAGTACACCTCTTATATAACATTCATTCATTCATTATCTCCCACTTTATCCTCTATTAGGGTCGCGGTGGGGTTCCCCATGCCCATCCAGGGGAGAACATCTCGGGCGCTGGGCAGATACACCCAGGACAGGGCGCCAATCAATCGCTGGGCATCTTTTATAACAATGTGTCCTTATTAACAATAAAGGAAAAAAATATAGATCAACTTAGAACAGGGCGGCACGGTGGCTTAGTGGTTAGCACGTTCTCCTCTCAGCGCTAGGGATTCCCGGTTCGAATCCCCATCTGGGTGGAGTTTCCATGTTCTCCCCACGTCTGCGTGGGTTTCCTCCGGGTTCTCCGGTTTCCTCCCACAGTCCAAAAACATGGATCAAGTCAATTTGAATTCTCCAAATTGCCCCATATAGAGTGTGTCTGTGTGAGTGAGTGTGTGCCCAGCGATGGATTGGCGCCCTGTCCTGGGTGTATCTGCCCAGCGCCCGAGACGTTCTCCCCTGGATGGGCATGGGGAACCCCACCGCGACCCTAATAGAGGATAAAGCGGGAGATAATGAATGAATGAATGAACTTAGAACAGAATAATTTTGTTTTTTAGTTTGTAACAGAAACGAACGAAATCCTTATTTAAAGGTGAAACGTTTTTGAACTGACTGCATTTGATACTAAAAAATGAAATTAAATAAAATTAATAAATAATAATAAATTCAAATTCATCAGCAACATTAATTCAGGAGCATAATTTATTAACACTTTAACCTACAAAACAAAAATGAATACAACGATTTGTGCTGTTTTATTTATTTGTTTTGCGCTGTTTTTATTTTTTATTTTTTTATCAAAATAATATAGTCAGAACTAATGTCTCCAGCGCGTCCGTTTTGCAGCACAGCTTTTCTGAAGTAGTTTTCATAAAGCGGGATGATTGCTGGCTCTGCGCGTCACGTTTACGATTTAAAAACTCAAGCGGTTATCAGTGTGATCGGGGTGTAATGTCTTTAAGTGACGCCTTCATTTATTTGGCTTCACGCTGTCCGCTGCCAACATTTAAAGACACAGAAGACACACCGGTCTTTCTTCGTCTCCCACCTTTATTTACAGTGAAGTTACAGTTACAGTGAAGCCAAGCGTTACATACACTTCGTCATATTTCCTCGTTTTAGTTTTCGGTTGACTTTTGTTGCTCTCGTTATCTTCGTCTCTCTCCGTCTTTCTCTCCTCGTCTCTGTTAAATATTTCCATGTTGTCTCTTGAGGGTTTGTTCAGTACACTTAATATCACTTGCTCTGTGATATCTTGTTATCGGCCCCTCCAGGCACCGCACTGTGCCCCCCCCAAGGGGGCGCGCCCCACTATTTGAGAAGCACTGCATTAATTTCACGTGTAAACAAACAGTTCAGCCAATCACATTTAGGGACCGCGTCTCCCTGCTTTATAATAACATCATTACCCAAATGGGACAAAATTAGTATACAATTTTTTAATTTGTCAGATTTATTCATGAACTTGGATTCTTATCGGTTCATTTCAGTTTTACTGTAGAGCTAGAAGTGAAAGCCAAACACACAATCAGCTGTGATTCTAGCTCTGTCTGGATGGACGTGCTTTCGGTCATGGTCATTGATGGTTAGTGCTGCCACTCCTTCTGCGTGCGTGGAGCTCCACGGTGCAGTGCTAACTCAAATGCTATGATAATGATATGGAGCCCTCGTGCTGAAGAGCACCAATTGGAGTTACAGCTCAGTGTGTCCTGGGTCACTCAAATACACAACAACAAAAACAAGCACTGAGAAAAAAAACTGTTTGCTTACGACCAAAATGGAAAGTACCAAGAATGTACATAAACATGAATCGGCTTCGGTTATGAACTCTATATAAACTTCAGCACATTAATAATTTTACAATTTCTTAACCTTGTGTATTCAGTTCGATCGACATAGAAAGTTTGTCAGTGACTACATTCTGTATTATGGAGGCAAGATGGAGGACTTCAGAAGATCCACGTAAGTATCGCTACTTACTTTTATTTTTATATATATATATAAAACAACAAAATATATATATATATATATATATATATATATATATATATATAGGGCAGCACGGTGGCTTAGTGGTTGGCATGTTCTCCTCTCAGCACTAGGGATTCCCGGTTCGAATCCCCATCTTGGTGGAGTTTCCATGTTCTCCCCGTGTCTGCGTGGGTTTCCTCCGGGTTCTCCGGTTTCCTCCCACAATCCAAAAACATGGATCAAGTCAATTGAATTCTCCGAATTGCCCCATATAGAGTGTGTCTGTGTGAGTGAGTGTGTGCCCAGTGATAGATTGGCACCCTGTCCTGGGTGTATCTGCCCAGCGCCCGAAACGTTCTCCCCTGGATGAGCATGGGGAACCCCATCCGCGACCCTAATAGAGGATAAAGCAGAAGGTAATGGATGGATGTGTGTGTATATATATATATATATATATATATATATATTATATATATATATATATATATATATATATATACACACACACACACATATACAGTGTATATATACAGGGTATATATATATATATATATATATATATATATATATATATATATATATATATATATATATATACATATATACATACAGTGGGTTGCAAAAGTATTCATACCCCTTGAACTTTTCCATATTTTGTCACATTACAACCACAAACATAAATATATTTCACTGGAATTTAATGTGAAAGACCAACACAAAGTGGTATACAATTGTGAAGTGGAAGGAAAATTATACATGAATCAACATTTTTTTTACAAATAAAAAACTGAAAAGTGCGACGTGCAAAAGTATTCAGCCCCCTTTTCCCTGAGTGCAACCAATTGCATTCAGAAGTTGCCTGATGAGTGCTAATGACTCAAAAGGGTCCACCTGTGTGTAATCTAATCTCAGTACAAATACAGCTGCTCCGTGACGGCCTCAGATGTTGGTTAAGAGAATATTGGGGAGCAAACAGCATCATGAGGTCCAAAGAACACACCAGACAGGTTAGGAATATGGTTTTGGAGAAGTTTAAAGCAGGCTTAGGTTATAAAAAGATTTCCAAAGCTTTGAACATCTCACGGAGCACTGTTCAATCCATCATCCGGAAATGGAAAGAGTATGGCACCACAGTAAACCTGCCAAGACAAAGCCGTCCACCTAAACTTACCATGTTGAGGACACAGCAAACATGTGGAAGAAGGTGCTTTGGTCAGACGAGACCAAAATTGAACTTTTTGGCCACAATGCAAAACGCTATGTGTGGCGGAGAAATAACACTGCACATCACTCTGAAAACACCATCCCCACTGTCAAATATGGTGGTGGCAGCATCATGCTCTGGGGGTGCTTCTCTTCAGCAGGGACCGGGAAGTTGGTCAAAGTTGATGGGAAGATGGATGGAGCCAAATACAGGGCAATCTTGGAAGAAAACCTGTTGGAGTCAGCAAAAGATTTGAGACTGGGGCGGAGGTTCACCTTCCAGCAGGACAACGACCCTAAACATAAAGCCAGAGCTACAATGGAGTGGTTTAAAAAAAAGAATATTCATGTGTTAGAATGGCCCAGTCAAAGTCCAGACCTAAACCCAATTGAGAATTTGTGGCAAGATCTCAAAACTGCTGTTCACAAACGCTCTCCATCCAATCTGACTGAGCTTGAGCTGTTTTGCAAGGAGGAATGGGCAAGAATTTCAGTCACTAGATGTGCAAAGCTGGTGGAGACATACCCTAAAAGACTTGCAGCTGTAATTGCAGCAAAAGGTGGCTCCACAAAGTATTGACTCAGGGGGGCTGAATACTTTTGCACGTCACACTTTTCAGTTTTTTATTTGTAAAAAAAATGTTGATTCATGTATAATTTTCCTTCCACTTCACAATTGTATACCACTTTGTGTTGGTCTTTCACATTAAATTCCAGTGAAATATATTTATGTTTGTGGTTGTAATGTGACAAAATATGGAAAAGTTCAAGGGGTATGAATACTTTTGCAACCCACTGTGTATATATATATATATATATATATACACACACACAGTGTGTGTGTGTATATATATATACATACAGTATATAAAATGAAAACCCTCCCCTATGTCGTCTTCAATCACAAACAGATGAAGCTGATATAGGGGTGGGAATAATAAAAAGCCTGTCAGTCTAAGAAAAAGACTCTGTTTCTGTGAGATTCAGATAAAGACTCTGTGAGTTTCTGTGAGTCTCAGTAGAACACTTGATGCCTGACCCTTCTTTTCCTAATGTCAAAAAAGTCACTTTGCCAAAGCAAATAATTTGTTTCTAGTTAAAATCTGTTTGCTCTCTGCTTTTGTTTTGCTACCATGGTAACCTGGTCCGTCACGAGAAATCTGTTAATGGAATAGATTTTAAAAACTTATTTAACAATATAACCATTTTATAAAGTTAATACTAATAGCAAGGTGGAAATAGAGAAATTCCTGCAGTACCAGTATTTTACCACCTGATGTAGCTATTCATTAAAAAAATAATTAGTAAACAAAGCACTGAATGATTCCAATCCATCCATCCGTCCATTATCTTCCGCTTTATCCTCTATTAGGGTCGCGGGGGGGCGGTTCCCCATGCCCACTCAGGGGAGAACATTTCGGGCGCTGGGCAGATATACCCAGGACAGGGCGCCAATCTATCGCTGGAAACACACTCACACATTACACACTCTATATGGGGCAATTTGGAGAACTCAATTGACCTTGATCCATGTTTTTGGACTTTGGGAGGAAACCGGAGAACCCGGAGGAAACCCACGTGGACACGGGGAGAACATGGAAACTGCACCCAGATTGGGATTCGAACCGGGAATCCCTAGTGCTGAGAGGAGAACATGCTAACTATTAAGCCACTGAATGATTCCAGGTTAGTTTAATATCATCACATTTTATTACATTGTAATTATAACTGTAAATGCTCTAATGGAAACCCAGCTACCTTAATTAAATACTTAAATACGTTCTGTAATCTGAAATAAGAGATGTATGAAGAATACAATGATTTGTCCATTGTGTGAAAATTTATGAAATATCCAAATTGCTTAAACATGCAGTGGAATGGAAGTCAGCTTGTCTAACCCTAACTTGTTTTATGCACCAACCAAATAACCCCTGCTCTGTGGTGCTACTATTGGGGTTCTGACCATTAGAACAGAGTAAAGGGGACGTACACAGTATGTACTGTAGAACAAACAGATGGACTACAGTCTGGAATTGGAGAACTACAAAGTCCATCTTTAGGAAGTGGAACTGAGAACATGGTGCAAGAAGGGGGTGTGTCCAAACTTTTGACTGCTACTGTATATGAAGCGATAGGCAAGTGCTTTTAAGGATTATAACTATATTTTGCAATGACCGTTATATTTTATCATTCATTCATTCATTCATTCATTATCTTCCACTTTATCCTCTATTAGGGTGGCAGGGGGGGGGTCCCCATGCCCATCCAGGGGAGAACATTTCGGGCGCTGGGCAGATAGACCCAGGACAGGGCGCCAATCTATCACTGGGCACACACTCACTCACACAGACACACTCTATATGGGGCAATTTGGAGAACTCAATAGACTTGATCCATGTTTTTGGACTGTGGGAGGAAAGCGGAGAACCCGGAGTAAACCCACGCGGACACGGGGAGAACATGGAAACTCCACACAGATGGGGATTCGAACCGGGAATCCCTAGTGCTGAGAGGCAAATGTGCTGACCACTAAACCACCGTGCCGCCCCTTATTAAAACAAACCATAATAAATCAAAATCACGGGCATATTTTTGCCCCGAGGCCTCTGTTCATCTTCAGCAGCTCTTAAAACCTATTTTCTGCATGTTTAGGTCTAAAGATAAGACCGATCTGGATGTCGTGAGGGAAAATCACCGCTTTCTCTGGAGAGATGAAGATGAAGAGGACATGACGTGGTAAAACTCACTCCCCGTTTAATGGGGACCTGGACGTTTTGCTGTTAAATGGTTCTTAATGAATGTTAACGTGAACGTATATGTAAACAGGGAGAAAGAGCTCGCAAAGAAGTACTATGATAAGCTCTTCAAGGAGTACTGCATTGCTGACCTCAGCAGATACAAAGAAAACAAGGTGCGTCCTTAATCATCACCATTAATTATTAATATTATTCAAATCAGATGTTTTATTGAGTGTGTTTGTGTAGTTTGGATTCAGGTGGCGTGTTGAAAACGAAGTCATATCTGGAAAAGGTCAGGCTGATTCTTTTATTTTAGAATAAATTCACTTCCACCAAACGATAGATTGTGTGTTTGTGCATATGTATGTGTGTATGTATGTTTATATCTGTGTGTGTATGTTTATTTATATATATATATATATATATATATGTGTGTGTGTGTGTGTATATGTTTATATCTGTGTATGTTTAAATATATGTGTGTCTGTGAGCATGTGTGTCTGTGTGTGTATATGTGTGTATATGTTTTGTGTGTGTGTGTATATTTGTGTGTGTGTGTGTGTGTGTGTGTGTGTGTTGTGTGTATATATGTCTGTCTGTGTGTGTGTGTGTGTTGTGTGTATATATGTCTGTCTGTGTATGTGTGTGTGTCTGTGTGTGTGTCTGTGAGCATGTGTGTCTGTGTGTATATGTGTGTATATGTTGTGTGTGTGTGTGTGTGTGTGTGTGTGTGTGTATATATATGTACATGTTTTGTGTGTGCGTGTGTGTATGTTTTGTGTGTATATATGTCTGTGTGTGTGTCTGTCTGTGTGTATGTGTGTATGTATGTATGTATGTGTGTGTGTGTGTGTCTGTGAGCATGTGTGTCTGTGTGTATATGTGTGTATATGTTTTGTGTGTGCGTGTGTGTATGTTTTGTGTGTATATATGTCTGTCTGTCTGTGTGTGTGTGTGTGTGTGTGTGTGTGTGTGTATGTATGTATGTGTGTGTTTAAATATAATACATTCAATACAGTATAATACATAATAAATATTTAGAACGTTCCGGTCCTCTGATACTGGTCTCTTATCGTTCCTGAAATTTAAATTGATAATTGTTGGTGGCAGATATTAAGATAGTTTAAATATAAATTGTATATAGTTTTTAATTGTTATTTTATTTATGTATGTATTTATTTATTTATTTATTTACTTATTTTTGGGGTGTGATCATTTTTAAAACATCCTTGGGTTTTAAAATGATGCTATATGAATCAAACTTATTATTATTACATCAGCTTTTTAATACGGGGTGGCATAATGTGTAGCACGTTCTCCTCTCAGCCCTGGGGATCCCAATCTGGGTGGAGTTTCCATGTTCTCCCTGAGTTTTCAAGGTCTGGGTTTTGATTATTGTTCTAAATTACCTCAATATATAAAGTCTGTGTGAGTGAGTGTGTGCCCAGCGATAGATTGGCGCCCTGTCCTGGGCGTATCTGCCCAGCGCCCGAAATGTTCTCCCCTGTATGGGCATGGGGAACCCCCCCCCCCCCCCCGCGACCCTAATAGAGCACAAGATGAGAGATGAGATGAGCTTCTAAATTCTCTTCTTTCACTTTTACTTCTTAGAAGTCATTTTAAATGATGTTCTCACGTATTAATAAACAGATTTTTGGTTATAGCCTACAATTTGCCACTAGATGGCGATGGTTCTTCAGACTTCAGACGTAAGGGCCTGTTTCCAGCTTTTAAACCCTTGTTCTGTTTTGCTGAGAACTTAATGGAAACATCTAAGAGCAGAAGTCTGAGCTCATCTCACTTATTTATGAATTCCCATCTAGAAAATATCTATTGCTGGCCACACGCTCACTCACACACACACTATATTGGGGCAATTTTGATGGGGTAATTTAGAGCATTAAATGTACCTTGAATCCATGTTTTTGGACTGTGGGAGGAAATCGGAGAACTGGGAGAAACCTCACACAGACATCTGAAGAACATGGAAACTCCACCAAGATTGGGATTTGAACCTGGATCCCTAGCGCTGAGAGGAGAACATGCCAACCACTACACCACCGTGGAGCCCAGGAGCAGAAGTCAATCATTCATTCGTCCATTATTTGCTTAATCCTCTACAAGGGTCATAGGGGGTCCATCCAGAAGAGAACGTTCTGGGTGCTGGGTAAATACACCCAGGACAGGGCGCCAATCTATCGCTGGGCACACTCACTCACACACTATATGGGGCAATTTAGAGCATTCAATTGTCCTTAAATCCATGTTTTTGTACTGTGAGAGGAAATCGGGGAACCCCTGAGAAATTTACCCATTTTTATTCATTCATTCATTATCTTCCGCTTTATCCTCTATTAGGGTCGCGGGGGGGGGGGGGTTCCCCATGCCCATGCCCATGCCCATGCCCATCCAGGGGAGAACGTTTCGGGCGCTGGGCAGATACACCCAAGACAGGGCGCCAATCTATCACTAGGCACACTCACTCACACACTATATGGGGCAATTTAGAGCATTCAATTGTCCTTAAATCCATGTTTTTGTACTGTGAGAGGAAATCGGGGAACCCGAGAAATTTACCGATTTTTATTCATTCATTCATTCCTTCCTTCATTATCTTCCACTTTTATCCTATATTAGGGTCGCGGTGGGGTTCCCCATGCCCATCCAGGGGAGAACGTTTCAGGCGCTGGGCAGATACAACCAGGACAGGGCGCCAATCTATCACTGGACACACACTCTCACACACCGACACTCTATATAGGGCAATTTGGAGAACTGATCCATGTTTTTGGACCGTGGGAGGAAACCGGAGAACCCGGAGGAAACCCACGCGGACACGGGGAGAACATGGAAACTCCCCCCAGATTGGGACACCCATCTTTTAATGTAATGTAAATATCTCTGGGATCGTGTTATTTACATACAACATTTATCCCACGCTATAAAAGCATATGCTTAATGTTCCGTCGGTTCTGCACATGCCACTAAACCAGCTTGGACCTGCTGAGACATGAGTTTCACAAGAGCCCTGAAGGTGCCCTGTGGTATCTGGCACAAAGACAGAGCTTTTAAATCATGTGTGGGCCGCGACACATCAACCCAACGTTAAAGAAATGACATGTCGAGTGCAGTTTCACACATCTGCTGTGTTGGTGTCACACTCATCCATCCATTATCTCCCGCTTTATCCTCTTTTAGGGTTGCGGGGGGTTCCCCATGCCCATCCAGGGGAGAACGTTTCGGGCGCTGGGCAGATACACCCAGGACAGGGCGCCAATCCATCGCTGGGCACACACTCACTCACACAGACACACTCTATATGGGGAAATTTTGGAGAATTCAATCGACTTGTTCCATGTTTTTGGACTGTGGGAGGAAACCAGAGAACCCGGAGGAAACCCACGCGGACACGGGGAGAACATGGAAACTCCACCCAGATGGGGATTCGAAGTGGGAATCCCCATCCTGGGGGGCAAACGTGCTAAGCACTAAGCCACCGTGTGCCATATCTATTTATCCATTCATCCGTTATCTTCCGCTTCATCTTCTATTAGGGTCTCGGTGGGGGGGGGGGGGTTCCCCATGCCCATCCAGGGGAGAACGTTTCGGGCGCTGGGCAGATACACCCAGGACAGAGCACCAATCTATCGCTGGGAACACACTCACTCACACAGACACACTCTATATGGGGCAATTTGGAGAACTCAATTGACTTGATCCATGTTTTTTGGACTGTGGGAGGAAACCGGAGAACCCGGAGGAAACCCACGCGGACACGGGGAGAACATGGAAACTCCACCCAGATGGGGATTCGAACCGGGAATCCCTAGTGCTGAGAGGAGAACATGCTAACCACTAAGCCACCGTGCCGCCCTGTTATCACACTGTTACATTTAAACACAATATAGATGTACAAACGCATGAGTTGACTGCTTTTTGGCCGACAAATGATGATTTGTACAGGTGATGTACATAAAAGAGCTGTGTCTGCGTGGGCTTCCTCCGGGTTCTCCGGTTTCGTGGATCAAGGTCAATTGAGTTCTCCAAATTGCCCCATATAGAGTGTGTCTGTGTGAGTGAGTGTGTGCCCAGTGATAGATTGGTGTCCTGTCCTGGGTGTATCTGCCCAGCGCCCGAAACGTTCTCCCCTGGATGGGCATGGGGAACCCCCCCACCGCGACCCTAATAGAGGATAAAGCAGAAGATAATTAATGGATGAATATTTTTATAGAGGGGTGGCATGGTGACCTAGTGGTTAGCATGTTCTCCTCTCAGTGCTGGTGATCCAGACTCGAATTCTGATCTGGGTGTAAATTCCATGTTCTCATCGTGTCCCTGTGGGTTCCCCAGTTTCCTCCCACAGTCCAAAAACATGGATTTAGGGTAAATTGAATGCTCCAAATTGCCCCATATAGTGTGAGTGAGTGTCCCTAGTGATCGATAGTTCCGGCTACCGACATAATACGTAATTTTCTTATGAATGTCGTCCTCGTGATATGAAGGCGCTGTAACGATTAATTATTCATTCATTCATTATCTCCAGCCTTATCCTCTATTTAGGGTCGCGGTGGGGTTCCCCATGCCCATCCAGGGGAGAACGTCTCGGGCGCTGGGCAGATACACCCAGGACAGGGCGCCAATCCATCGCTGGGCAAACGATTAATTATTCATTCATTCATTATCTCCCGCCTTATCCTCTATTTAGGGTCGCGGTGGGGTTCCCCATGCCCATCCAGGGGAGAACGTCTCGGGCGCTGGGCAGATAGACCCAGGACAAGGCGCCAATCCATTGCTGGGCACACACTCACTCACACAGACACACTCTATATGGGGCAATTTGGAGAATTCAATTGACTTGATCCATGTTTTTGGACTGTGGGAGGAAACCGGAGAACCCGGAGGAAACCCACGCAGACGCGGGGAGAACATGGAAACTCCACCCAGATGGGGATTCGAACCGGGAATCCCTAGCGCTGAGAGGCGAACGTGCTGACCACTAAGCCACCGTGCCGCCAACGATTAATTAATTATAATGAATTTAATTGCAAAAAATGATGAATTGTCTCATCCCTAGTCAAGAGGTTAACCCCCAATACGCCCCATAAGGGGTGTTTCCGGCGTGGGAGGTAGGGAGGTAGGGATTCTGGAGGATGGAGGTTTATCCTGACAGAACTTCGGTTCTCCTTACTGCCTCGCAAGCCTCGAGAGATTAAACTCAGCTCACGTGAGCTTAAGCAAGTCACAATCACGTCACAATCGAGATGCGATAATTGGCGGCTTCTAAATCTGTGCGAGCGAGAGCTCAGGATGCAGTCTAATCCCAGTGATTCCCACAACCCGGCAAGCAAAAGTCACCGATATAAAGACCTTAACCCATATAACGCAGTCTGTGTACATTCTGCGATGACGACACGCTTGGTTTCAAAGGTTGCCCGAAAGTCAACAGCACGCAGCCGAAGATCAATACAGCTTTGGGGCAATTTGCAGCTTTATCTAAAGATTAAACACTGAACATTAAACATTAAACACACTCCAGTCTTATACTCCAGTCTAGGGGTGAGCTGCAATATTCGCTGATTCGACGATTCGATTCGGAGAACCGTAGTCGACTATGAACCTCATAGTCGAATGTACCATGTTGACCACATGGGGGCGCCCATGGCTGCTGCTAAGCATTAGTTTTTACATGAAATGTCTTTGTTTTCGTTATATATATAGCCTTTTGTCAAATAAAAATCATCCTGTCGCAAATGTCCGTCTTTCCCCGGAGATGAGCGGCTCCGCGGGGAAATCGCAAAGGCCGCTCGCGCATAATGAGCGTCTCCCGGGATCCGGCTACGCGTAAGCCACAGCGTCAGCCGGTCTAAACAGAGGGAGACGCTCCCACGAGTGCGAACTATGCGGAACAAATGCGCAGCAACACACCGTGGCAGAAATGCTGATGGAGAAAAACTGGAACACCGGGATAAAAACCAAAACTAGAATTTATTTAAAAAGTGGTACCAAAGCACCAACAGAAAGGGGGTAAACGAACAAAGCAACATCGGGTAAGGTAACCACAAATTAAAGACGTGCACTAACCCAACCAATCACCCAAGTGAGATAATCAGAAACCAAACGAGGGACAGGTGCCGCAGGTGATTGTTACACATCCTAATTTCTGTTAATATATATTTTTTTAATGATGTGTGCGCTTTAACCCATTTACGGTGCTCTAGAAAAACAAGTAAAATATTTAAAAAAATATTTTTTAAAAAACACGCTTATAGCGCCATCTTGTGGTGGAATTTTAACTGATTCGACTATCAGTCGACTATAGGGAAAATCTGACGAATCAGATTCGACTATGAAAATCCTTAGTTGAATACAGCCCTACTCCAGTCTTCAACGTGGCGTCTCATTTGGGCGACCAGATGTCATGCAATTTGGTTACTTTTCAGGCGTCCCGCAAATTGAGACGTTGTCCCGCTTTGTTATTGAAAGCCAGACTGCAGTTATGAAATGCGTGTTTTATAATCTGCCGTTGGACGCCTGTGTTGTCTGTTATCGGGGGAGAGGCGGCCTGTTTGAATGGCAACCAATTGGGAACGCGGGGAGTCTCATTTGTCTATCTGTCTATCTGTCTCCTTTTGAAATACTGTCCATCTATTATCTTCTGCTTTATCCTCTATTAGGGTCGCGGGGGGGTTCCCCATGCCCATCCAGGGGAGAACGTTTCGGGCGCTGGGCAGATACACCCAGGACAGGGCGCCAATCTATCACTGGACACACACTCACACACACAGACACACTCTATATGGGGCAATTTGGAGAACTCAATTGACTTGATCCATGTTTTTGGACTGTGGGAGGAAACCGGAGAACCCGGAGGAAACCCACACGGACATGGGGAGAACATGGAAACTCCACCCAGATGGGGATTCGAACCGGGAATCCCTAGTGTATGTATATATATATATATATTCATTCATTATCTCCTGCTTTATCCTCTATTAGGGTCGCGGTGGGGTTCCCCATGCCCATCCAGGGGAGAACGTTTTGGGCGCTGGGCAGATACACCCAGGACAGGACGCCAATCTATCACTGGACACACTTACTCACACACACACTCTATATGGGGCAATTTGGAGAACACAATTAACTTGATCCATGTTTTTGGACTGTGGGTGGAAACCGGAGAACCCGGAGGAAACCCACGTGGACACGGGGAGAACATGGAAACTCCACGCAGATGGGGATTCGAACCGGGAATCCCTAGCGCTGAGAGGCGAACATGCTAACCACTAAGCCACCGTGCCGCTATATATATATATATATTCATTCATTCATTATCACCCGCTTTATCCTCTATTAGGGTCGCGGGGGGGTTCCCAATGCCCATCCAGTGGAGAACGTTTCGGGCGCTGGGCAGATACAGCCAGGACAGGGCGCCAATCTATCACTGGACACACACTCACTTACACAGACACACTCTATATGGGGCAATTTGGAGAACTCAATTGACTTGATCCATGTTTTTGGACTGTGGATGGAAACCGGAGAACCCGGAGGAAACCCACGTGGACACGGGGAGAACATGGAAACTCCACGCAGATGGGGATTCGAACCGGGAATCCCTAGCGCTGAGAGGCGAACGTGCTAACCACTATGGTTAGCACGTTCTAACCACTATGGTTAGCACTAATATATATATATTATTATTATTATTTTATTTTATTTTTTTTTTAATTTGCGCTCTGTTTTGTGCTAAAGGGGCAGAATAGAGATGTTTCTTTTTATGTTTTACGTTATTTTAGACTACCATGATGCATTGGTGTCCCACATTGTCCCACACAAACATAGTCTTTGTCCCACATCTGGTTCCTTCACTGAACTCGCAGCAGACGATGGATTCATGAGTCCAACAGAAAAAAAGCTTCCGTTGACATTAATGTAAAGCATTTTTAAAACGCCAGCACCTGTTTGTTTTCCCCTTCGTTTTTAGAAATAAGCTTTTTAGATGTTTAGGGAGGATCTAAAGCGGTAAGCCTTAATGCTGAGCAGCTGCTTGGGGAAACCTGACCATCACGCACTCCCTGATGACGCACGTCGCCCGGTGCCAATCTGGAGGATTCCTTATTAAGCCTCGTGCAGCTAAAGCGAGTCTGCTTTTGGTCTGGGGTTGAAAGGTCGTGGGGCAGGAGAAAGCAGACTACTCTCCCTCTCAGTCTTTGGAACGTCTCGTTATCGTTCTACAGTTCTGTACCTTTGTTTATCTGTAACTTCTCAGTTTTGGGATTAGCTCGGTTATTATTGGGGTTGGGCAGCACGGTGGCTTAGTGGTCAGCACGTTCGCCTCTCATCGCTAGGGATTCCCGGTTCGAATCCCCATCTGGGTGGAGTTTCCATGTTCTCCCCGTGTCCACATGGGTTTCCTCCGGGTTCTCCGGTTTCCTCCCACAGTCCAAAAACATGGATCAAGTTAATTGAGTTCTCCAAATTTCCCCACATAGAGTGTGTCTGTGTGAGTGAGTGTGTGTCCAGTGATAGATTGGCGCCCTGTCCTGGGTGTATCTGCCCAGCGCCCGAAACGTTCTCCCCTGGATGGGCATGGGGAACCCCACCGTGACCCTAATAGAGGATAAAGCGGGTGATGATGAATGAATGAATGAATATTATTGGGGTTTTGTTTAGTAGAAAACCTTGTGTGAAGAAAAAAAATGTGAAGCATTAAGTGTGGACGCCACGGTGGCTTAGTGGTTGGCATGTTCTCCTCTCAGCACTAGGGAATCACCGGTTCGAATCCCCATCTGGGTGGAGTTTCCATGTTCTCCCCGTGTCCGCATGGGTTTCCTCCGGGTTCTCCGGTTTCCTCCCACAGTCAAAAACATGGATCAAGGTCAACTGAGTTCTCCAAATTGCCCCATATAGAGTGTGTTTGAGTGAGTGAGTGTGTGCTCACTGATAGATTGGCGCCCTGTCCTGGGTGTATCTGCCCAGCGCCCGAAACGTTCTCCCCTGGATGGGCATGGGGAACCCCCCCGCGATCCTAATAGAGGATAAAGCAGAAGATAATGAATGGATGAATATTTTTATAGCGGGGTGGCTTAGTGTTTAGCATGTTCTCCTCTCAGTGCTGGTGATCCAGGCTCGAATCCCCATCTGGGTGGAGTTTCCATGTTCTCCCCGTGTCCGTGTGGGTTTCCTCCGGGTTCTCCGGTTTCCTCCCACAGTCCAAAAACATGCATCACGGTCTACTGAATTCTCCAAATTGCCCCATATAGAGTGTGTCTGTGTGAGTGAGTGTGTGCCCAGTGATAGATTGGTGTCCTGTCCTGGGTGTATCTGCCCAGCGCCCGAAACGTTCTCCCCTGGATGGGCATGGGGAACCCCCCCCCCCCCCCGCGACCCTAATAGAGGATGAAGCGGAAGGGATTGTGTGTTTTTAATTGTGGTTCTCGTTGCAGGTCAGTTCTTGTGTGGAAACAAGCGATGTGAGCAGCAGGAGGGTTTGAAGAGCTGGGAGGTCAACTTTGCGTACATGGAACAGGGCGAGAAGAGGAATGCGCTTGTGAAGCTGCGTAAGAGCGAAACTCCTGCTGCGTTTAATCTTCACTCGCTTTAAATCTCCTTACAGCAGATTTAACGAAGGGTCAATGCATGTTCATCACACACGGAGGAAAACACCTTTAAAAAACGTTGTGCAAACAGTACAATGTCAACCTGATCTGCTCTACATCACATCTGCAGACCTGTTGGAGAACCTTAAAAGAATGACTTTCTTTCCCATCCATCCATTATCTTCCGCTTTATCCTCTATTAGGGTCGCGGGGGGGTTCCCCATGCCCATCCAGGGGAGAACGTCTCGGGCGCTGGGCAGATACACCCAGGACAGGACGCCAATGTATCACTGGGCACACACTCACTCATACAGACACACTCTATATGGGGCAATTTGGAGAACTCAATTGACTTGATCCATGTTTTTGGACTGTGGGAGGAAACCGGAGAACCCGGAGGAAACCCACGCGGACACGGGGAGAACATGGAAACTCCACCCAGATCAGAATTCGAACCGGGAATCCCTAATGCTGAGAGGAGAACATGCTAACCACTAAGCCGCCCCTGTGTTCATCATTCATTCATTCATCCATTATCTTCCACTTTATCCTCTATTAGGGTCACGGGGGGTTCCCCATGCCCATCCAGGGGAGAACGTTTCGGGCGCTGGGCAGATACACCCAGGACAGGGGGCCAATCTATCGCTGGGCACACACTCACTCACACAAACACACTCTATATGGGGCAATTTGGAGAACTCAATTGACTTGATCCATGTTTTTGGACTGTGGGAGGAAACCGGAGAACCCGGAGGAAACCCACGCAGACTAAGCCACCGTGCACATGTGTTTCCGAGGGCGGCACGGTGACTTAGGGGTTAGCATGTTCTCCTCTCAGTGCTGGGGATCCAGGTTCGAATCCCGAGGTTTGAATCCCATGTTCTGTGAGAAGATGCAAACTGAGAGACGAATAAAATAAAAACTACAAACCGCCTACAAAACGTCCCCTATGGGTTGCCAGGTGCACTTTATTTATGATTTTTGAAGATTTACAAATCGACCGCCCACTTTTTTTGTTCTATTTGTAGGTCTCTGTCCGGAATGTTCCTTTAAATTGAACTACCACCACAAGTAAGAAGACTTCCTTTATTATTTGCCAAACTATTTAATTAATTTAATACTGACATGTAAAGCATGGGCGTGTCTGTTTCAGGAGGAAAGAGGTCAAGGTTAGGAAGAAACGTACGCTTAAAGAGAACCGAGACGGAACACGGGATAAAAAGTCCAAGCCCAAGGCCAAACACAAGCGCAAAGAGAAGCACCAACACAAAAAGAGACGGAAAGGCGAGTTGGTTCTGTGTTTAGACCTTTCTTGACTGAACATGCTCCCCAACTTCTAGTTCAAGCCCTCAGCCTATCCCGGCTTTATTATTGTAATGCGTTGCTTGCCGGTCTCCCAGCCTCCACAATCAGACCTCTACAACTGATTCAGAACTCAAGTGAACTCAAGTTCAAGTAATTTATTTATATAAAGCTTTTTACAACAGTACATCGTCACAAAGCAGCTTTACAGAATTAAAAGCCTTTAAACCCCCAAAGAGCAAGCCGAAGCGACAGTGGCAAGAAAAAACTCCCTGTTATGTTGATATTTAAGGTAGAAACCTTGTGAGGACCAAGACTCAGTGGGGGAAGTTACCAGTGTGGGACCTTGAGGAAGACCCTTAACCCTCACTGCTTCAGGGGGCTGTGTTCTGACCCTAACCATTCATTCATTCATTATCTCCCGCTTTATCCTCTATTAGGGTCGCGGTGCGGTTCCCCATGCCCATCCAGGGGAGAACGTCTCGGGCGCTGGGCAGATACACCCAGGACAAGGCGCCAATCCATCGCTGGGCACACACTCACTCACACAGACACACTCTATATGGGCCAATTTTGAGAATTCAATTGACTTGATCCATGTTTTTGGACTGTGGGAGGAAACCGGAGAACCCGGAGGAAACCCACGCAGATACGGGGAGAACGTGGAAACTCCACCCAGATGGGGATTCGAACCGGGAATCCCTAGCGCTGAGAGGCGAACGTGCTAAACCACTAAGCCACCGTGCCGACATATTTCATGTTATTTAATTTTATCCAATATAACTAATGAAAGGACGGCACTGTGGTTTAGTGGTTAGTCTCTCAGCACTAGGGATTCCCGGTTCGAATCCCCATCTGGGTGGAGTGTCCACGTGGGTTTCCTCCGGGTTCTCCGGTTTCCTCCCACAGTCCAAAAACATGGATCAAGTCAATTGAGTTCTCCAAATTGCCCCATATAGAGTGTGTCTGTGTGAGTGAGTGTGTGCCCAGCGATAGATTGGCGCCCTGTCCTGGGTGTATCTGCCCAGCGCCCGAGACGTTCTCCCCTGGATGGGCATGGTGAACCGCGTAAACGCGTGGGTGGACACGGGGAGAACATTGTTTTCTTCATAACTTCTGACCTGTGATGTTCTCATTTGTAAGTCACTTTGGATAAAAGCGTCTGCTGAATGACTGAATGTGAATGTTTACCTCGTGCACAGGCGAGCACTCTGTCACGCTAACCCAGTGGTACCGAGTGAACTGTTACTGCACCTCGCTGACTGACGCCCCCTCAGGGCAGGTGATATGGTGCGTAAACAGATTTGCACATGAAAAGTTTGAATAACATCGAACAGCACATTCTTTAAAGGGTTTTCCCCCCAAAAAATAACAGGTAGGAAGGCATTCCAGTGCCGGTCTGTGCTTGAACATCATCCATCATCTTGTCCGATGTTCCGGGTTTGAGTTTGCTGGTGTGTTCCTTCAGAAAACATTGAATCAGGGTTGTTTTCATGGACGATTGCAGGACTTTTGTTGAGCGCTGTTGCCCTCACACAGAATCACAGTACATTTATAGTACTTTTATCCAAAGCGACATACAAATGGGGGCTGCACGGTGGCTTAGTGATTAGCATGTTCTCCTCTCAGCGCTAGGGATTCCCGGTTCGAATCCCAATCTGGGTGGAGTTTCCATGTTCTCCCCGTGTCCACGTGGGTTTCCTCCGGGTTCTCCGGTTTGCTCCCACAGTCCAAAAACATGGAGCAAGTCAATTGAGTTCTCGAAATTGCCCCATATAGAGTGTGTTTGAGTGAGTGAGTGTGTGTCCAATGATAGATTGGCGTCCTGTCCTGGGTGTATCTGCCCAGCGCCCGAAACGTTCTCCCCTGGATGGGCATGGGGAACCCCCCCGCGACCCTAATATAGGATAAAGCGGAAGATAATGGATGGATGAACGGAATATATTTTTCTCCTTACATCAAGTGTTTGTTAAAAATATGCGTCTTTGGTAGTTTCATAAAGACGCTTAGTGACTCTGTCTTACGGACAGAGTTGGGAAGATGGTTCCACCATTTTGCAGTGCTGAACATCACGGAGTGAGAATGAGCTCCTCGGTGAGGTGGAACCACCAGGAGACGATCATCACTAGAGCGAAGTGAACGAGCCGGAGTGTATTTTAAAAATATAGAGTGAAGGTAAGAGGGGACAGATCCAGAGATTGTCCTGTAGGTCAGAGTCAGTGACTTGTACTGAATGCAGCAGCTACAGGGAGCCAATGGAGAGAGAGGAGAGGTGGAGGGACATGAGTTCTTGAGCTGGTTGAGTACGAGTCGGGCTGCAGAGTTCTGAATCAGTTGTAGAGGTCTGATTGTGGAAGCCGGGATACCGGCAAGCAACACATTACAATAATTAAGCCGGGATAGGCTGAGGGCCTGAACTAACAGCTGAGTGGCATGTTCAGTCAAAGGTCTGATCTTCCTGAGTTACATTACATTTCCATTTGGTCATTTATTGGACGCTTTTATCCAAAGCGACTTACAAGGTGAGCACAGGGTTCATCACAACATCCCTGGAGCAATGAGGGTTAAGGGTCTTGCTCAAGGACCCACATTGGTAACTTCAGTGGAGCTGGGATTTGAACCCCCAACCTTCAGATTGATAACCCAACACCCTGACCACTGAACTACCACGCCATATTTCCTGATGTTGTAAAGACCGTTTTGGTCACATGATCAGCGAGTTTAAGATGGGAGTCTATTGTGAAACCAGGGTTCCGGACCGAATCGGTTGGAGAGATTGTTGGGGCGTCATTTTGGAAGCTCAGGTCATGCTGGGATTGTGAGAAGCTCTGTGTTTGCTAAGTTTAATTTGAGATGACGGGCCTTCATCCAAACAGATATGTCGGTGAGGCGGGCAGATATCCGATTTGAGACCGCGGTGTCGTCGGGGCAAAAGATAAATAAAGCTGAGTGTCCTGCAGTGGTAACAATAACCCTTTATTTATTTCTCTCAACAGAACGTTCGTCCTCCACGTCGGAGGATTCCTCAGAGTCGGAGAAAGGTTCGTCTCCCTTTGATTCTCTTATCCCTCTGTTCCGTATCATGGATGGGCAAGAACGTCTGGTTCTCCGCGTTTGGATGCGGCCCCATTCATTATTTATCCTCTTCTATTAGGGTCGCGGTGGGGTTCCCCATGCCCATCCAGGGGAGAACGTCTCGGGCGCTGGGCAGATGCACCCAGGACAGGGCGCCAATCCATCGCTGGGCACACACTCACTCACATAGACACACTCTATATGGGGCAATTTGGAGAACTCCATTGACTTGATCCATATTTTTGGACTGTGGGAGGAAACTGGAGCACCCGGAGGAAACCCACGCAGACACGGGGAGAACATGGAAACTCCATGTTTTTGGACTGTTGGTGGAAACCGGAGAACCTGGAGGAAACGCACGGGGAGAACATGGAAACCCCACCCAGATGGGGATTCGAACCGGGAATCCCTAGTGCTGAGAGGAGAACGTGCCAACCACTAAGCCACCGTGCCGCTCCTAGACTAATCTATATAGGGTAATTACATTTCGGCATGGTGGCTTAGTGGTTAGCATGTTCTCCTCTCAGCGCTGGGGATCCAGGTTCGAATCCCAATCTGGGTGGAGTTTCCATGTTCTCCCCGTGTCTACGTGGGTTTCCTCTGGGTTCTCTGGTTTCCTCCCACAGTCCAAAAACATGGATCAAGTCAATTGAATTCTCCAAATTGCCCCATATAGAGTGTGTCTGTGTGAGTGAGTGTGTGTCCAGTGATAGATTGGCGTTCTGTCCTGGGTGTATCTGCCCGGCGCCCGAAACGTTCTCCCCTGGATGGGCATGGGGAACCCCCCTGTGACCCTAATACAGGATGATGGATGGATGGACATGTTGAGGCAGTTTGCAGAGGGTCATTTCCTCTTAGAGGAGCCAAGCTCGTTTGATTTCCCAGCAAACTGAGGGCAATCTCACTAAACACGTTGTGAATACAATAAAATCCAATTGGCTGCATGGTGCCACACAACCACAACTAGGATAGCTCCAGGGTTCTTGCTGTAGCTGTGAGAACATTGATGAAAGGCTGCAAAACAAGTCGGGGCCCATGGAGCCTGCAGCTTCTCATAATTCTAATTGTAAACAGAACGATGAAGCACGTTCTGTTGCTCACATTCGCCTCTCAGCGCTAGGGATTCCCGGTTCGAATCCCAATCTTGGTGGAGTTACCATGTTCTCCCCGTGTCCGTGTGGGTTTCCTCCGGGTTTTCCGGTTTCCTCCCACAGTCCAAAAACATGGATCAAGTCAATTGAGTTCTCCAAATTGCCCCATATAGAGTGTGTCTGTGTGAGTGAGTGTGTGCCCAGTGATAGATTGGCGTCCTGTCCTGGGTGTATCTGCCCAGCATCTGCTCCACCCCCCTCGGCACACCCCAGGGACCCTAGTAGAGGATTAATCCAATATAATGAATGGATGGAAGTGGGCTTAGTGTTTAGCATGTTCTCCTCTCAGCACTAGGGATTCCCGGTTCGAATCCCCATCTGGGTGGAGTTTCCATGTTCTCCCCATGTCCATGTGGGTTTCCTCCGGGTTCTCCGGTTTCCTCCCACAGTCCAAAAACATGGATCAAGTCAACTAGTGTTTAGCATGTTCTCCTCTCAGCAATAGAGATTCCCGGTTCGAATCCCCATCTGGGTGGAGTTTCCATGTTCTCCCCATGTCCATGTGGGTTTCCTCCGGGTTCTCCGGTTTCCTCCCACAGTCCAAAAACATGGATCAAGTCAACTAGTGTTTAGCATGTTCTCCTCTCAGCACTAGAGATTCCCGGTTCGAATCCCCATCTGGGTGGAGTTTCCATGTTCTCCACATGACCATGTGGGTTTCCTCCGGGTTCTCCGGTTTCCTCCCACAGTCCAAAAACATGGAGCAAGTCAATTGAATTCTCCAAATTGTCCCATATAGAGTGTGTCTGTGTGAGTGAGTGTGTGCCCAGTGATCGATTGGCGCCCTGTCCTGGGTGTATCTGCCCAGCGCCCGAAACGTTCTCCCCTGGATGGGCATGGGGAACCCCCCCTTCCCCCGCGACCTTAATAGAGGATAAAGCAGAAGATAATGGATGGATGGTCAGCCCCCCCACCACCACAGACATTTACACCTCCAGATGCTTCATGAAGGACCCAGGCAGAAGTGCAAAACCTCGAGATTAAGAAACAGCTTCATTCCAGAAGCTCCCTGTTTCTCCCACGGTCTAAAAAACACGGATTTAAGGTGAATCGGCTTCTCTAAATTGTCCCTATATAGTGTGAGTGTGCTCAGCGATGGGTTGTCCTAGCTGTATCTGACCAGTGCCCAACACTTTCTCCCCAATTTTGGATGCAGCTCTAGATTTTGACCTCTATTAGGAGGACAATAGTTAATATGTTGGTTTTCGTTTATTTAGATTCAAGCAGCGACGAGGAGGACGAGGGTCCTTCAGAGACAGACCACTGGAAAGGCCCAGCTTCTGCTGTGGAGGACAAAACCCGGTACAACCCTAATCTTTTTTTTTTACATATTTATTTTTAATCACATCAACTTGTCTCTCTTTAGATTTATACAATAAAACATCCAGAACATACATAGAAAGTACAATGTAAGATGGGGGTGGGTTGCTATTCGATACTGGGCATTCATTCATTATCTTCCGCTTTATCCTATATTAGGGTCGCGGGGGGTTCCCCATGCCCATCCAGGGGAGAACGTTTCGGGCGCTGGGCAGAAACACCCAGGACAGGACGCCAATCTATCACTGGGCACACACTCACTCACACTGACACACTCTATATGGGGCAATTTGGAGAACTCAATTGACTTGATCCATGTTTTTGGACTGTGGGAGGAAACCGGAGAACCCGGAGGAAACCCACACGGACACGGGGAGAACATGGAAACTTCACCCAGATGGGGATTCAAACCGGGAATCCCTAGCGCTGAGAGGAGAACATGCCAACCACTAAGCCACCGTGTCGCCGGCTTCATTAATAAGAGAAAAAATAAAATAAACCTACAACGGGAAGTAAATGATCTGCGGTGATAAATATATTCATTCTTAGTTTATAAAGCTAATAAGCTAATTAATTTGCATTTATTATATTTGCATGTAAACTGTGAGAACATGATCAGTGAGAACGTGGTTCTGGTGTGTTCTTTGCAGGGAGGAGGAGTTCGATGCCTATTTCGAGGGCATGTTTCTTTGAGCGGGGACTTGGCCGATCCATCCGGGAGATCATCCGCACTCCTGGAGTCTTTAATATCGTTTATCGTTTGGAGTTTACATATGAGAACGTTTACGGGACATTACCCAGCCATCTGTTTTATTGAATCAGATGAGTTTGAGGTTCTAAGCTTGTCGTAACGATCAGAACGGACCTGGGCTCCCAGCATGTTTCTGCGATCGATTCTTATTTAGTAAATATTCACAAAGTGCTGAGAGTGGAAGTAAGATCGGTTTTTGTTTTATTAAGAACATGTGTGCTCCTACTCATTCAGCTGTACAGGTAAACAAAAAAAAAACGTTTAATTAAAAGGGGGAGAAATGAGGTTGTGACTGTGGCATAGTTGTTGGTACCAAAAGGCCAGTTTAAGCATCTCAGTAGCTGCTGATCAGTAATATCCTATAAAATCCTATAAACTGTTAGCAAATCTACAGATAACATTTTTAGAAAGTACAACTGATCAAAACTTAAGGCGGTTGGGCTACAACAACAAACGGCCGCTCTGGAATAGTGTATTAGTGTAGTTTTACTAATTAAATGCTCAGTGACTCTAAACTGTACTGTGTGAATATTACAGACATGATACCCTTAAAAGTGGAAGTAAGATCAGTATTGATTTAGATTTACTATACATTTTATTAGAAACAGAGTCAAATCGGGTTGATCCATTAATTAATAACGGGGGAAATGAGGTTCCGGCATTTTGACTGTGGCATATTTGTTGGTACCAAAAGACCAGTTTAAGTATCTCAGTAGCTGCAGGTATGTATACTACAGGTACTAGAATGTTCTCTGAATGCTTTAAAGAACGGCCTCGTTGATGTGAGAGGTCAACAAACAATGATCAGACTCCTCTGAACCTTTAGTACATCTACAATAACTCTATAGATAAGATTTTAGAATCTACAACTCATTAAAACTTAAGGCGGTTGGGCTACAACAACAAACGGCCGCTCTGGAATAGTGTATTAGTGTAGTGTTCCTAATTAAATGCTCAGTGACTCTAAACTGTACTGTGTGAATATTACAGACGGGGCAATTCGGAGAATCCAATTGACTTGATCCATATTTTTGGACTGTGGGAGGAAACCGGAGAACCCGGAGGAAACCCACGCAGACACGGGGAGAACATGGAAACTCCATGTTTTTGGACTGTGGGTGGAAACTGGAGAACCTGGAGGAAACGCACGGGGAGAACATGGAAACTCCACCCAGATGGGGATTCGAACCGGGAATCCCTAGTGCTGAGAGGAGAACGTGCTAACCACTAAACCACCGTGCCGCCCCTAGACTAATCTATATAGGGCAATTACATTTCGGCATGGTGGCTTAGTGGTTAGCATGTTCTCCTCTCAGCGCTAGGGATTCCCGGTTCGAATCCCAATCTGGGTGGAGTTTCCATGTTCTCCCCGTGTCTACGTGGGTTTCCTCTGGGTTCTCTGGTTTCCTCCCACAGTCCAAAAACATGGATCAAGTCAATTGAATTCTCCAAATTGCCCCATATAGAGTGTGTCTGTGTGAGTGAGTGTGTGTCCAGTGATAGATTGGCGTCCTGTCCTGGGTGTAGATCAGCAGCTACAGATTGTACTAGTTGTTGGTACCAAAAGACCAGTTTACATATCTCTGTAGCTGCTGATCTATAACACCAATGAACTGTCAGTACATCTACAATAACTCTATAGATAAGATATTTTTTTTATAAATAAGTACAACTCATCAAAACTTAAGGCGGTTGGGCTACAACAACAAAAGGCTGCTTTGGAATAGTGTAGTCATTCATTCAATAACTTCCGCTTTATCCTCTATTAGGGTCGCGGGGGGGTTCCCCATGCCCATCCAGGGGAGAACGTCGGGCGCTGGGCAGATAGACCCAGGACAGGGCGCCAATCCATCGCTGGACACACACTCACTCACACACACACTCTATATGGGGCAATTTGGAGAACTCAATTGACTTGATCCATGTATTTGGACTGTGGGAGGAAACCGGAGAACCCGGAGGAAACCCACGCAGACACGGGGAGAACATGGAAACTCCACCCAGATTGGGATTCGTACCGGGAATCCCTAGCGTTGAGAGGAGAACATGCTAACCACTAAACCACCGTGCCGCCGGATTAGTGTAGGGTTTTTTTTTATTTAAATGCTCAGTGAGTGTGTACAGTATTTTATGGCAGCTTAGATGAAACCTGTGTGAGTTAGTGAGATATGACATGGATTAATGATCAGTCAGTCTAGGATTACCTTAAAAGGAGACAATTGTTCTACGTTCCAGTCTAGTACTTACAGGATTTCTGAGCTTTTACAGCCATTCTTTCGGTACTCCACCATCACTCCAGCTTGTGGTCGCGCTCTCTCCCCGCTGCATATGTTTTTAAAGTGTGGCCGTTTTATCGTTTTTATCACTCCAGTCTGGGTGGAGTTTCCATGTTCTCCCCGTGTCTGCATGGGTTTCCTCCGGGTTCTCTGCCCAGCGCCCGAAACGTTCCCCCATGGATGGTCATGGGGAACCCCCCCTGCGACCCTAATAGAGGATAAAGCGGAAGATAATGGATGGATGGATGAATTCTCCAAATTGCCCCATATAGTGTGTTTGAATGAGTGAGTGTGTGACCAGTGATAGATTGACACCCTGTCCTGGGTGTATCTACCCAGCGCCCGAAACGTTCCCCCATGGATGGGCATGGGGAACCCCCCGTGACCCTAATAGAGGATAAAGCGAAAGATAATGGATGGATGGATGGATGAATTCTCCAAATTGCCCCATATAGAGTGTGTGTGTGAGTGAGTGTGTGTCCAGTGATAGATTGCCGCCCTGTCCTGGGTGTATCTGCCCAGCGCCCGAAACGTTCTCCCCTGGATGGGCATGGGGAACCCCCCCGTGACCCTAATAGAGGATAAAGCGGAAGATAATGGATGGATGGATGGATGGATGGATGAATTCTCCAAATTGCCCCATATAGAGTGTGTTTGTGTGAGTGTGTGAGCAGTGATAGATTGGCGCCCTGTCCTGGGTGTATCTGCCCAGCACCCGAAACGTTCTCCCATGGATGGGCATGGGGAACCTCCCCCACGACCCTACATTTTGGGGTCATTTATTGGACGCTTTTATCCAAAGCGACTTACAAGGTGAGCACAGGGTTCATCACAACATCCCTGGAGCAATGAGGGTTAAGGGTCTTGCTCAAGGACCCACATTGGTAACTTCAGTGGACCTGGGATTTGAACCCCCAACCTTCAGATTGATAACCCAACACCCTAACCACTGAGCTACCACGCCCTCGTAGAGGATCAAGCAGAAGATAATGGATGGATGGTCCACGTCGTCTAACTAACAGCCCCATTTTCAACCCCAACCACAATAATGCTTCTACATGGTTTGTTCTGGTTCCTGGTAACTCCTCACCGTTTCATTAAACAGTTCTTCTCAGGTTCTTTAAGGTGAAGAGGCCACAGGATTTGACCGAGCCGAGCTGCCGTCCGTCCGGCTACTCCCAAATGCCATGAGCCACTTTACCACCGGCTGATCCAGCTTTACGAGGTAAGCTCTTACATGAGTCCTCATAGTTCTCCGTGTCCTCTCGAAACCCAGACGGCAAAAGCTGAGAACTCGTAAGTGAACCAGGGATCATAGACCAGATCTTGAAAGAATGCCTTTAATCGTTTACACACAATAATCGACAAAAAAAGCTGAAAACGTAGCGTGACCGTACATGGTGTATATGACCGGCAATAAAAATATATCAGATCTATGAACAACTGATGCGGCTTAATTGTTTTTCTTTAACTTTCAGAGTCTGATCCGCCGTAAGGGCAGTTAGGGCAGTTAGAGTCGTCTGAGCATGCTCGCAAAAGGCCAACGCAGAGAATAGCGCAACACCGCCATCCCGTTATCGGATTAAAGGTCTATATTGATTCGGCTCCTCCTTGGACTTGGATTTTTCTGCTATTAAAGGTCCATCCATCCATTATCTCCCACTTCATCCTCTACTAGGGTCATAGGGGGGTTCCCCATGCCCATCCAGGGGAGAACGTTTCGGGCGCTGGGCAGATACACCCAGGACAGGGCGCCAATCTATCACTGGGCACACACTCACTCACACAGACACACTCTATATAGGGGCAATTTATCTAGTCACTCATTATCTTCCACTTAATCCTCTACTAGGGTTTTTTTTTGGGGGGGGGGTTGTGTTCCCTATGCCCATCCAGGGGAGAACGTCGCTGGGCACAGACTCACTCACACAGACACACTCTATATGGGGCAATTTATCTAGTCACTCATTATCTTCCACTTAATCCTCTACTAGGGTTTTCTGGGGGGGGGGTTGTGTTCCCTATGCCCATCCATGGAAGAACGTTTCGGGCGCTGGGCAGATAGACCCAGGACAGGGCGCCAATCCATCGCTGGGCACACACTCACTCACACAGACACACTCTATATGGGGCAATTTATCTAGTCGCTCATTATCTTCCACTTAATCCTCTACTAGGGTTTTGGGGGGGTTGTGTTCCCTATGCCCATCCAGGGGAGAACGTTTCGGGCGCTGGGCAGATACACCCAGGACAGGGCGCCAATCCATCGCTGGGCACACACTCACTCACACAGACACACTCTATATGGGGCAATTTATCTAGTCACTCATTATCTTCCACTTAATCCTCTACTAAGGTCGTGGGGGGGGGGGTCCCCATGCCCATCCAGGGGAGAACGTTTCGGGCGCTGGGCAGATACACCCAGGACATGGCGCCAATGCATCGCTGGGCATGCTATTAAAGGTGAGAGTGAGATTAAATCGCAGAAAGCCAAGTCTTTCTAATGGTTACTAAGTTCACGGCATGTTTGAGGAACGTTCTCAGGATTTTGTCCCCTGTTTTTCGTCTGTCTCTTGTTATTCTGAGCACCTGTGCATAACTGCTGCCTGTCTCTGCTTGTCCGCTGATGGAACAGATAAACACTCCTGCAGGCTGTTTTATCTGAGCCGTGCACTTTGAGATTGAGCCAAAGTGAGCTTTAGCTTCCTCTCAATCTCCCTCTGATCTGATCTTCTTACAGTGTTTCAGTTGTCTCGCCTTGTGCACTTCCCCATGCCCATCCAGGGGAGAACGTTTCGGGCGCTGGGCAGATACACCCAGGACAGGGCGCCAATCTATCGCTGGACACACACTCACTCACACAGACACACTCTATATGGGGCAATTTTGAGAATTCAATTGACTTCGATCCATGTTTTTGGACTGTGGGAGGAAACCGGAGAACCCGGAGGAAACCCACACGGACACGGGGAGAACATGGAATCTCCACCCAGATGGGGATTCGAACCGGGAATCTCTAGCGCTGAGAGGAGAACATGCCAACCACTACAACACTAAGCCAACATGACTGTCCATCCATTATCATCCGCTTTATCCTCTACTTGGGTGGTGGTGGTGGGGGGGGGGGTTCCCCATGCCCATCCAGGGGAGAACGTTTCGGGCGCTGGGCAGAAACACCCAGGACAGGACGCCAATCTATCACTAGGCACACACTCACTCACACAGACACACTCTATATGGGGCAATTTGGAGAACTCAATTGACTTGATCCATGTATTTGGACTGTGGGAGGAAACCGGAGAACACGGAGGAAACCCATGCGGACATGGGGAGAACATGGAAACTCCACCCAGATTGGGATTCGAACCTGGAATCCCCAGCGCTGAGAGGAGAACATGCTAACCACTAAGCCACCATTCTTATTTATTGTATTTTCACCACTTTCTATTTACATATACACATTTACAAATTAAGATTTGTTGTCTTTTTTGTATTTATTTTGTGTTGTACGTCATACAACTCTGTGCCGTCATAATAACTAGTTCTAGTCGAAGTCGACAAAGCATGACTTGTATCACACAACGCTAAAAGAAAACGTACAAAAGCTTTTAGAACTTTATAGATAGCCGTTATGTTATAATCTTAAATATGTTGTTTTGTGATTTACATTTATATATACATCCAGTACGAGTCAAAGGTTTGCACACGGCCCGCCATCTCCTCCACTTATCATATAGATGGACTTTGTGGTTTTATAATTACAGACTGTAGAACATCTGTGTTCTTGTTGTTGTTAGTCCCCTGTTGGTTCTCTGTTCTCTATTGACAGAACAGGTATCATTTGGGTGGTGGATTGTTTCTTGTCAGTTCTGCAGTGACACTGATGTGGTGAGGGGGTTTTAGTGCAGCAGTGCTGCTGGAGTTTCATTTCTCCACCTCAGTGACACTGCTGGGATAGGAATAATGCACCAACCAAATAACCCCTGCTCTGTGGTGGTACCATTGGGGTTCTGACCATTAGAACAGAGTAAAGGGGACGTACACAGTATGTACTGTAGAACAAACAGATGGACTACAGTTTGAACTACAAAGGCCATCTTTACAGTAAGCGGAACTGAGAACATGGACTTTGCAGTTCTACAATTCCAGACTGTAGTCCATCTGTTTGTGTCCTACAGTACATACTGTGTACGTCCCCTTTACTCTGTTCTAATGGGCAGAACCCCAATAGTAGCACCACAGTGACACTGCTGGAATAGGAATAATGCACTAACCAAATAACCCCTGCTCTGTGGTGGTACCATTGGGGTTCTGACCATTAGAACAGAGTAAAGGGGATAAAGTATGTACTGTAGAACACAAACAGATGGACTACAGTCTGGAAATGAAGAACTACAAAGTCCACGTTCTCAGTTCCGCTTACTGTAAAGATGGCCTTTGTAGTTCAAACTGTAGTCCATCTGTTTGTTCTACAGTACATACTGTGTACGTCCCCTTTACTCTGTTGTAATGGTCAGAACCCCAATAGTACCACCTCAGTGACACTGCTGGGATAGGAATAATGCCCCAACCAAATAACCCCTGCTCTGTGGTGGTACCATTGGGGTTCTGACCATTCGAACAGAGTAAAGGGGACGTACACAGTATGTACTATAGAACACAAACAGATGGACTACAGAATGGAATTGTGGAACTACAAAGTCCATCTCTACAGCAAGTAGAACTGAGAACACGGAGCAAAGAGGTGGCGTGTCCAAACTTTTGACTGGCTTCTTGTCTGTATATGTAAATATATTTTAACCGAGTCATCTGTAACGCTTTGGATGAACTATAAGTTGTTAAAATGATCTAAACTAAACATTTAAAATGTGCATAACTAACGACTTGGTAATTAATTCACTGAAATTACAGACAGTTACAGTGTGATGTCATCAAGTAACTCGTGTTATTAGGAATACTGGTCAGTCCGAACAAACATAAAGCGTCCGCTTGCCAGATAGGACTGAAAGAACATTTCCCAAACAAGAGTGATGCGCACCAGGGGCATTTGCAAACTGTTGGCTGTACTGTCTGTTTAGATAGGGGCAATTTAGAGCAGCAAATTCACCTTGCGTGAATATATCACACGATGACATTAACATCATTAACAACATTATTGGAAGCAAATCGAGTGTCTCAAACTTATAGTTGGGGTCAGAGCACAGAACCCTCTCTCGGGCGACGTGGTGGTACTGTCTCGCTCAGGCGCCAACGCTACTGTCCGAGGCTGATACTACAGCCAGATTGCCCCCTCCCTCCATATTTAGATTCTGACTAATGACGTATGTATATAGTGTGATGGCTCTTTCTCAGAAAAGGATATAATTAGAACAGCATATAGTCACAGAGGGGCTACAGTCACTAACGCACAACTCTATAGCTCTACCAAAACCGAGCTTTACGTTGGAAATATCCACGTATGGCTCGTCTTCACACTGGTGCTCCCAGCTGGCTGTGCTGCAGTTACCGCCGTGCTCTGCAATCACAAACTGTCCATACATCCAGGAGCGATGGGATCCATGTTTTTCACAGCAAGAGGAAATCAGCATGAGCAGGTCATCATTCGAGAAGGTGCACCTTCCACCTGTCATGTGTGATGGAATGGTCAGCCTTTCTCTCCTGCAGCACTTTAACATATGCTGCAGGTTTTCGATTTCCCTCCTTCTGTGTCATCTGATGAGAAAAGACACGACAAAATATCAGGTTTCCATAATCATATAAATGCTTCTGTCCCTGTTAGCTAAATGAGAAAGGAACACAAGCTTATTTTTTTTGGGATGTTATACATTCATTCATTCATTATCTCCCGCTTTATCCTCTATTAGGGTCGCGGTGGGGTTCCCCATGCCCATCCAGGGGAGAACGTCTCGGGCGATGGGCAGATGCACCCAGGACAGGGCGCCAATCCATCGCTGGGCACACACTCACTCACACATACACACTCTATATGGGGCAATTTGGAGAATTCAATTGACTTGATCCATGTTTTTGGACTGTGGGAGGAAACCGGAGAACCCGGAGGAAACCCACGCGGACACGGGGAGAACATGGAAACTCCACCCAGATGGGGATTCGAACCTGGAATCACTAACCCTGAGAGGAGAACATGCCAACCACTAAGCCACCGTGCCGCCCATCATAGAAACATGTCCTCTCATAATCATACAATCATCCATCCATTCATTATCTTCCGCTTTATCCTCTATTAGGGTCGCGGTGGGGTTCCCCATGCCCATCCAGGGGAGAACATCTCGGGCTGTCTGGGCAGACCCAGGACAGGACGCCAATCTATCGCTGGACACACACTCACTCACACAGACAAACTCTATATGGGGCAATTTTGAGAATTCAATTGACTTGATCCATGTTTTTGGACTGTGGGAGGAAACCGGAGAACCCGGAGGAAACCCACGCGGACACGGGGAGAACATGGAACCTCCACCCAGATGGGGATTCGAACCGGGAATCCCTAGTGCTGAGAGGAGAACGTGCTAACCACTAAGCCACTGTGCCGCCGGATGTTATATATATATATGTATGTGTGTGTGTGTGTGTATATATATATATATATATATATATATTCATCCATCCATCCATTATCTTCCACTTTTATCCTCTATTAGGGTCACGGTGGGGTTCCCTATGTCCATCCAAGGGAGAACATTTCAGGCGCTGGGCAGATACACCCAGGACAGGGTGCCAATCTATCACTGGGCACACACTCACTCACACAGACACACTCTATATGGGGCAATTTGGAGAACACAATTGACTTGATCCATGTTTTTGGACTGTGGGAGGAAACCGGAGAACCCAGAGGAAACCCACGCGGACACGGGGAGAACATGGAAACCCAGATGGGGATTCGAACCGGGAATCCCTAGCGCTGAGAGGAGAACATGCCAACCACTAAGCCACCGTGCTGCAATAATTATATATATATAATTATTGGGATTCGAATCTGGATGCTAACTACTAAGCCACCATGCCGTCCATTTCACCAAAATTAATTATTATTCATGTCCCAATTTGTTTGTAGGGTTTGGAACGTTGGGTCAGCAATGAGCCCCACACTGACAGACTGGGTGCTTGGACCCCTGACATTTAGCTTAACACCCCACCCACTGAACCACCACACCCTGCATGTGTATAATGAAATGTAACATTATGGTGCGTTTTTTATTTATTTTATTTATTTTTTATTCTTTTGGCCATATGTTGTATATACAGTCACTATCTTGTCTAATAAGAATATTATAAACATTTCACAGAAATGAGATGCTTTGGGGCGGCACGGTGGCTTAGTGCTTAGCACGTTCTCCTCTCAGCGCTAGGGATTCCCAGTTCGAATCCCCATCTGGGTGGAGTTTCCATGTTCTCCCCGTGTCTGTGTGGGTTTCCTCCGGGTTCTCCGGTTTCCTCCCACAGTCCAAAAACATGGATCAAGTCAATTGAATTCTCCAAATTGCCCCATATAGAGTGTGTCTGTGTTAGTGAGTGTGTGCCCAGCGATGGATTGGCGGCCTGTCCTGGGTGTATCTGCCCAGCGCCCGAAACGTTCTCCCCTGGATGGGCATGGGGAACCCCCCCACGACCCTAGTAGAGGATAAAAGCGGGAGATAATGAATGAATGAATGAGATGCATTGGAAGCGTACAGAGATTTCACAGACCTTTTTTCCCTTCTTCAAGTTTCTTCTTCTCGTTTTCAATGGCATCTAGTTTGGCCTGATATTGATCAGCCAGCTCTTTCCAGTGGGATCTGTTGTTGTTGAGGCCATCAAACATGGGCGTGATCTCTTTATGGAACCTTGAAAATTCCTGTGTGGCAGAGAAACTTGCTGTGTCAAGTCCGCACAGGTTTTCTCCTTTAAAAACATTTCATAATACCCGACATGCCTTTCAAGGTATGTACCGTCATAAACATTGTACGAGCGTTTAGTAATGATGTAGTATTTAAATGCTCAATACAAATCCTGTATGTTGATCTTTATAACGTACTGTAATACAGATCACCTTAAAATTAAAAAGGATTTCACTAAAAATACACTTTATAAATAAGAACAACCAAACATATTTCATTTTGAAATTTAATACCTCGAAACTTAATTCATTTAATTTTATTTTGGATTCGGAGGTGGTCATTTGATTTTTAGCAATGTCCTAGGATACCTTAGCAAGCATCCATATATATATATATATATATATATAAAATTATATAGTTCGGGACACATAACATGTACAATTACAGACTGTAGAACATCTGTGTTCTTGTTGTTGTTAGTCCCCTGTTGGTTCTCTGTTCTCTATTGACAGAACAGGTATCATTTGGGTGGTGGATTGTTTCTTGTCAGTTCTGCAGTGACACTGATGTGGTGAGGGGGTTTTAGTGCAGCAGTGCTGCTGGAGTTTCATTTCTCCACCTCAGTGACACTGCTGGGATAGGAATAATTCACCAACCAAATAACCCCTGCTCTGTGGTGCTACTATTGGGGTTCTGATCATTAGAACAGAGTAAAGAGGACGTACACAGTATGTACTGTAGAACACAAACAGATGGACTACAGTCTGGAATTGGAGAACTACAAAGTCCATCTTTACAGGAAGTGGAACTGAGAACATGGAGAACTGAGAACTCTGTGGTGGTACTATTGGGGTTCTGACCATTAGAACAGAGTAAAGGGGACGTACACAGTATGTACTGTAGAACAAACAGATGGACTACAGTCTGGAATTGGAGAACTACAAAGTCCATCTTTACAGGAAGTGGAACTGAGAACATGGAGAACTGAGAACTCTGTGGTGCTACTATTGGGGATACCACCATTAGAGAACAGAGTAAAGGGGACGTACATGGTATGTACTGTAGAACACAAACAGATGGACTACAGTCTGGAATTGTAGAACTACAAAGTCCATCTTTACATGATGCGGAACTGAGAAGATGGAAAACTGAGAACTCTGTGGTGCTACTATTGGGGTTACCACCATTAGAGAACAGAGTAAAGGGGACGTACACGGTATGTACTGTAGAACACAAACAGATGGACTACAGTCTGGAATTGGAGAACTACAAAGTCCATCTTTACAGGAAGTGGAACTTAGAACATGGAGAACTGAGAACTCTGTGGTGGTACTATTGGGGTTCTGACCATTAGAACAGAGTAAAGGGGACGTACACGGTATGTACTGTAGAACACAAACAGATGGACTACAGTCTGGAATTGTAGAACTACAAAGTCCATCTTTACATGATGCGGAACTGAGAAGATGGAAAACTGAGAACTCTGTGGTGCTACTATTGGGGATACCACCATTAGAGAACAGAGTAAAGGGGACGTACACGGTATGTACTGTAGAACAAACAGATGGACTACAGTCTGGAATTGGAGAACTACAAAGTCCATCTTTACATGATGCGGAACTGAGAAGATGGAAAACTGAGAACTCTGTGGTGCTACTATTGGGGTTACCACCATTAGAGAACAGAGTAAAGGGGACGTACACGGTATGTACTGTAGAACACAAACAGATGGACTAAAAGCTACTGTATTAGCGCAAAGACGTTGCCAAGATACTATTGCTCTCTGTACGTCGTTAAGAAATATACTGTTAGTAGCTGTTTAAGAAATATTTTGGTTAGTTCCAATATATACGTCATATTTATCCATTCATTTATTTATTATTTACAAGTTAAACCTCCTTTTACATTAAAATGCAGGATTTTTTTTTAATGTTGGTTTTGTGAACAGAAAAAAAGAAAACGACCTCCCAAACCAAGTATGCATTTTTAAGCGTATCATTTAATAGAATTTGGAACTTGTCATGATTAAAAGCATCTTTACCTTGTAGACAAATGAACAGACGAAGTCGATGAAACCACACTGCATCTTCGGCAGCTCGGCTGATTTGTTCCTGTCCATCATGGGCTACGAGAAGATTTAACCACAAACACTTAACAGCCACATTACACGATCTATGTCATCTACATCAACACCTGGGTTTTATTCATCCATCCATCAATCCATTATCATCCATTTTATCCGCTACTAGGGTCGCGGGGAGGGGGGGGGGGGGTTCCCCATGCCCATCCAGGGGAGAACGTCTCGGGCGCTGGGCAGATACACCCAGGACAGGGTGCCTATCTATCACTGCACACACACTCACTCACACAAACGCACTCTATATGGGGCAATTTGGAGAATTCAATTGACTTGATCCATGTTTTTGGACTGTGGGAGGAAACCGGAGAACCCGGAGGAAACCCACACAGACACGGGGAGAACATGGAAACTCCACCCAGATGGGGATTTGAACCCCTAGCACTGAGAGGCGAACGTGCTAAGCACTAAGCCACCGTGCCGCCACCTGGGTTTTATATATTCACTAAATACTAAACCAATAAAGAACGTACAATAGGTTCTTGATCAAGCACGCTCCTTTCCAGGTCACCCTGCTCCCAGAATTCAGCCGCCACCATTAGCGCCACCTTCAAAAAAGTGAAAGATGCAGTTTAGAGAGTCGGTCCTCATACGTTCTATTGTTTAAATAATAGTATCCAGAAGAACACACACTTTGCTTTGGACCTCCCATGGCTTTGTGATTGCAGACAAGTCACAGCCGGTCATCATCATAGCCCTTAACGTGAAAAAGACAATGATTGGAGTTAGTTTGGGTGATTAATAATCTGGTGGTTTCCTCAAGCAGTGAAGCAGTAAGAACTCAATGCTTCAGGAAACAGCATAGTACCAACAGTCAAAGAGGGTAGTGGTTGATAGTAATCAAGAAGATAGACGATAGTGATTGTGGTGATGGGAGTAGTGAGCAGAGCAAGACCACTCATGGAAAAACAGCATAGTACCAACAGTACAAGAGGCTAGTGGTTCATAGTAATCAAGAAGATAGATGTTCTTAGAAGATAGAAGAAGCCACACGCTCAAGATCAAGCATCAAGCAGTACCATGCTAACACACCATTCACAAGTGACTGACCGTCCAAAAGGTCATGACTCAATGGCTCTACAAGAGCCACAAAGAGAGCAAAGGTGTACACAAGATGACGGAGAAGGGTCAAGAACTGTACGACGCCCAAGTAAAAGGAATTGAACGGCGTTTCAGTGTGTGCTGCAAGAAGTGGAATGAAGTCATCAGTACAGTCCACCAACTTCTGAGTGGACAGTGTTAAGCCGACTTGAATTTATATATATATATATATATAGGGGGCTGAGTGGTTAGCTTGTTCGCCTCTCAGCACTAGGGATTTCTGGTTCGAATCCCCATCTGGGTGGAGTTTCCATGTTCTCCCCGTGTCTGCGTGGGTTTCCTCCGGGTTCTCCGGTTTCCTCCCACATTCCAAAAACATGGATCAAGTCAATTGAATTCTCAAAATTGCCCCATATAGAATGTGTCTGTGTGAGTGAGTGTGTGCCCAGAGATGGATTGGCGCCCTGTCCTGGGTCTATCTGCCCAGCGCCCGAGACGTTCTCCCCTGGATGGGCATGGGGAACCCCCCCGCGACCCTAATATAGGATAACGCGGAAGATAATGAATGAATGGATATATATATATATATATATATATATATATATATATATATATATATATATATATATATATATATATATATATATATATATTTATATGGGACACATAGTACAATTACACACTGTAGAACATCTGTCTTCTTGTTGTTGTTAGTCCCCTGTTGGTTCTCTGTTCTCTATTGACAGAACAGGTATCATTTGGGTGGTGGATTGTTTCTTGTCAGTTCTGCAGACACTGCTGGCATAGGAATAATGCACCAAGCAAATAACCCCTGCTCTGTGGTGCTACTATTGGGGTTCCCATTAGAACAGAGTAAAGGGGACGTACACAGTATGTACTGTAGAACTCAACCAGGTGGACTATAAGTGGGGGGGGCGTGTCCAAACTTTTGAGTGGTACTGTATTGGCACAAAGATACTATTGCTCTCTGTACGTCGCAAGTAAAAGAAATTGCACGTCGTTTCAGTGTGTGCTACAAGAAGTGGGAGGAAGTCATAAGTACAGTCCACCAAATTCTGAGTGGACAGTGTTCAGCCGACTTGTTGACTGAAAATGTTACCAAGGTGAATGATGCCTCAAAAAGCGCGAGTGCTTTTAGAACTGCAGCTCATCCTTGACACTTGATCTTGACTCCATGAGCGTGTGGCTCTGCTCACTAGTCCCATCACCATTATCACTATGGTTATTTGACAGGGGCGTTTTAAGGGTTTAGAAACATCAGGGGCTTTAGCACCGATCCCTTATTCCCCCTCTGTCCTCTTTAAAAATTGCCCATTCATGAGTGTATTCATCCATTTTCCAAACTGTTGTTACATTCATTTTGTTTGATCATTTATTAGTTATTCATTCATTCATTCATTCATTATCTCCCGTTTTATCCTCTATTAGGGTCGCGGGGGGGTTCCCTATGCCCATCCAGGGGAGAACGTTTCGGGCGCTGGGCAGATACACCCAGGACAGGGCGCCAATCCATCGCTGGGCACACACTCACTCACACAAACACACTCTATATGGGGCAATTTGGAGAATTCAATTGACTTGATCCATGTTTTTGGACTGTGGGAGGAAACCGGAGAACCCGGAGGAAACCCACGCGGACACGGGGAGAACATGGAAACTCCACCCAGATGGGGATTCGAACCTGGAATCCCTAGCGCTGAGAGGCGAACGTGCTAACCACTAAGCCACCGTGCCTCCCTATTTATTAGTTATTCATTCATTCATTATCTCCCGCTTTATCCTCTATTAGGGTCACGGTGGGGTTCCCCATGCCCATCCAGGGGAGAACGTTTCAGGCGCTGGGCAGATACACCCAGGACAGGGCGCCAATATTTCACTGGCACACACTCACTCACACAGACACACTCTATATGGGGCAATTTGGAGAATTCAATTGACTTGATCCATGTTTTTGGACTGTGGGAGGAAGCCGTAAAACTCGGAGGAAACCCACGCGGACACGGGGAGAACATGGAAACTCCACCCAGATGGGGATTCGAACCTGGACCCCCAGCGCTGAGAGGAGAACATGCTAACCACTAAGCCACCGTGCCGCCCATTTAGAATAAAAACCAAACAAATTTCATCCATCCATTATCTTCCGCTTTATCCTCTATTAGGGTCGCGGGGGGGGGGTTCCCCATGCCCATCCAGGGGAGAACGTTTCAGGCACTGGGCAGATACACCCAATCTATCACTGGCACACACTCACAACACAGACACACTCTATATGGGGCAATTTGGAGAATTCAATTGACTTGATCCATGCTTTTTGGACTGTGGGAGGAAACCGGAGAACCCGGAGGAAACCCACACGGACACGGGGAGAACATGGAAACTCCACCCAGATGGGGATTCGAACCGGGAATCCGTAGTGCTGAGAGGAGAACGTGCTAACCACTAAGCCAACGTGCCTACTCCCGATACTAGCAGAGAAAGCTGCTCTCATTTGATCCGGGGCTATTGACAAAACACCCGGGGCAATAGCACCGAAAGCCCAGGTCTAACGACGCCCCTGCTATTTGACATCTTCTATCTTCTTGATTACTATCAACCCTTCAGCTGTTTCCTGAAGCATTGAGTTATTTATTAGCGTAGCTGTGAGGTTTTAAAACCAAACGAAGCTCACGTACATGATGATTTCCTTTCTGGTGGGGTTGTTGGACACGTAGTTGATGGCTTCTTTTTCCTCCGCCATCGTTCCGGTGGCGTCGACGATTTTCTGAAACATCGTTCTTTTTCTGGAAGACACACAAACTTTAGCCTTTTAACGTTCATCTATTTCTTTCGTTATTTTTATTATCGCAAACCGCCAGTGGAGAACTCTCACTTGAAGTACAAGGCCAAATCAGTGGCAATGATGCAGACGTCATGCAAATGCTGCACAGTCTCAAACTGTCGTTTCTGGAGACTCTGGAATATGTTCAGGTTCTGCAAAACACAACAATGACGCAGCTCAACAATGGCCAGTTTATTAGATACATGCCTTGATTCTACACTCACAAGTTCCACCTAACATATAAACATATACAGTACACTTTTTACCTCTAACTGTAGTCCATCTTACTTCTGGTCATTTATTGGACGTTTTTTTTATAGGGCAGTTATAGGCTTGGGCGACATGGTGGTTTAGTGCTTAGCATGTTCTCCTCTCAGCGCTAGGGATTCGAATCTCCATCTGGGTGGAGTTTCCATGTTCTCCCCGTGTCGGCGTGGGTTTTCTCCGGGTTCTCCGGTTTCCTCCCACAGTCCAAAAACATGGATCAAGTCAATTGAGTTCTCCAAATTGGCCCATATAGAGTGTGTCTGTGTGCGTGAGTGTGTGCCCAGCGATAGATTGGCGCCCTGTCCTGGGTGTGTCTGCCCAGCGCCCGAAACGTTCGCCCCTGGATGGGCATGGGGAACCCCACCGCGACCCTAATAGAGGATAAAGCGGGAGATAATGAATGAATGAGTTATAAGCTTGTGGTTAAGGAGCCAGCCTTGCGACCTGAAGGTGTCTGGTTCGAGTCTCGGTCCCACCAAGTACCCCGGCTAATGGCACCTGACCCCAATTGCCATGTACAGGGCTGCCCACTGCTCCGGGCACGTGTGCTCACTTCACTCAGTGTGTGTGTGTGTGTGTATGTGTATGTGTGTGTGTGTTTCACTGCACGGATGGGTTAAATTTAAAGGACAATTTCTCTGTGTGTGTATATATTAGGGGTGAGCTGCAATATTCGCTGATTCGACGATTCGATTCGGAGAACCGTAGTCCACTATGAACCTCATAGGCGAATGTATCATTTTGACCACATGAGGGCGCCCATGGCTGCTGCTAAGCATTAGTTTTTACATGAAATGTCTTTGTTTTCGTTATATATATAGCCTTTTGTCAAATAAAATCATCCTAATTTCTGTTAATTTTTTTTTTTAAAAAGTCCAGAACGGGGATCCCATTTACGGTGCTCTAGAAAAACAAGTAAAATATATAAAAAAAAAAATCTTTTTTAAAACCCATGCTTATAGCGCCATCTTGTGGTGAAATTTTAACTGATTCGACTATGAAAATCCTTAGTTGAAGACACCCCTAGTATATACAGTAGGTGAAGTAGATCACTTTATCTTTACTTATCCAAAGATATTTAAAGTATTAATTATTTAAACTTAAAACACAGGGTCAGTCATACAGCACCCCTGGGGCAATAATATTAGGGGTCTTGCTCAAGAACCCACATTGGTAACTTCAGTAAACCTGGGATTCACACAGTGAATTTACACAGAATTTACACACACTATATGGGGCAATTTAGAGCAACGATTTCACCTTAAATCCATGTTATTGGACTGTTGGAGGAAATCAGAGGAAACCCACACATACATGGGGAGAAGTTCAAAACCACCCAGATTGGGATTCGAACCTGGATCCCCAGCACTGAACGGTGGACGTGCTGACCACAACGCCACCATGCTGTCCATAAATGAATTACATTTTCATATAAACAAACCGGATTCCCGTTTTGACTCCTCCATCCCTCCAGCTTGTGTCTCTCTCCACGCTGCATATGGTTTTAAAGGGTGGCCATTAGGTTAGGTTAGGGTTAGGTGTGTAAATGAACCGTAATTAAATCTTATTACTGGTTGCTTAGGGGTTTAGCATGTTCTCCTCTCAGCGCTAGGAATTCCCGTTTCGAATCCCAATCTGGGTGGAGTTTCCATGTTCTCCCCGTGTCCGCGTGGGTTTCCTCAGGGTTCTCCGGTTTCCTCCCATAGTCCAAAAACATGGATCAAGTCAATTGAACTCTCCAAATTGCCCCATATAGAGGGCGGCACAGTGTCTTAGTGGTTAGCATGTTCTCCTCTCAGCGCTAGGGATTCCCGGTTCGAATCCCAATCTGGGTGGAGTTTCCATGTTCTCCCCGTGTCCACGTGGGTTTCCTCAGGGTTCTCCGGTTTCCTCCCACAGTCCAAAAACATGGATCAAGGTCCATTGAACTCTCCAAATTGCCCCATATAGAGGGCGGCACGGTGGCTTAGTGGTTAGCATGTTCTCCTCTCAGCGCTAGGGATTCCAGGTTCGAATCCCCATCTGGGTGGAGTTTCCATGTTCTCCCCGTGTCCACGTGGGTTTCCTCAGTGTTCTCCGGTTTCCTTCCACAGTCCAAAAACATGGATCAAGTCAATTGAATTCTCCAAATTGCCCCATATAGAGGGTGGCACGGTGGCTTAGTGGTTAGCATGTTCTCCTCTCAACGCTAGGGATTCCCGTTTCGAATCCCAATCTGGGTGGAGTTTCCATGTTCTTCCCGTGTCCACGTGGGTTTCCTCAGTGTTCTCCGGTTTCCTCCCACAGTCCAAAAACATGGATCAAGGTCCATTGAACTCTCCAAATTGCCCCATATAGAGTGTGTCTGTGTGAGTGAGTGTGTGCCCAGCGATGGATTGGCGCCCTGTCCTGGGTGTATCTGCCCAGCGCTCGAAACGTTCTCCCCTGAAGTGGAAAATAATGGATACATGGATATAAACAAACCTCTTCTGCCATTAGAGTCTTGCTGTATTCAAGATGGTGTCTTTCCAAAATAGATGACCCATGAAGTTTGGCCAAGGGGGATGCACTCCTGTAATAGAAAACAATTCACCATTTTACGTTTTTTTTTTCAGTTTGAAGTTAGTATCATCCGAACCCAATCGCTGTCATACTTAGTCTGATACAGATTGTTGGTTCCTCTGTGGTCGATGTCGTGACAGAACGCAGCCGCTACCATTGCAAAGGCATCGAGGTCTGAATAGTACTTTCTCAGCCTTCCAGTCTGTCCGTTCCGACAAAACGACAGAAACGCAGGACATTTTAGCTGGCAGTGAGTACACTCGGCATGTGGTGATGTTTTAAAGTAAAGAAAACTGACCTACGTTACAATTCCAGTTCAAGTGCGGCACTGATTTTTCCCTTTTCCCATAATACCTTGCACCCAGTGATCTTGTATCTGATATGTATCTATGGTCAGTAATGGTCCAGCAGCAGGTTAGTAAATATTATGAGAACGTCTAACACATACCTCCAGACCGGAGAGCTGCTCTGTGCGAATCATATTAAATACTATTCTCATTCATTCATTCATTCATTATCTCCCGCTTTATCCTCTATTAGGGTCGTGGTGGGGTTCCCCATGCCCATCCTGGGGAGAACGTCTCGGGCGCTGGGCAGATAGACGCCAATCTATCACTAGGCACACACTCACTCACACAGCCACACTCTATATGGGGCAATTTGGAGAACTCAATTGACTTGATCCATGTTTTTGGACTGTGGGAGGAAACCGGAGAACCCGGAGGAAACCCATGCAGACACGGGGAGAACATGGAAACTCCACCCAGATGGGGATTCGAACCGGGAATCCCTAGCACGAATGTGCTAACCACTAAGCCACCTTACTATTGCCGCCTTACTATTCTCATATTTACCGAAATAAATCTTATTTTTAAGAAAGGTTAGTATTTACAAGTTTTAATTCTATTTGAAATTTATTATAAATGCATTCATTCGTTCATTATCTTCCGCTTTATCCTCTATTAAGGTCGCGGTGGGGTTCCCCATGCCCATCCAGGGGAGAACGTCTCGGGCGCTGGGCAGATAGACGCCAATCTATCACTGGCCACACACTCACTCACACAGACACACTCTATATGGGGCAATTTGGAGAATTCAATTGATCTTGATCCATGTTTTTGGACTGTGGGAGGAAACCGGAGAACCCGGAGGAAACCCACGCAGACACGGGGAGAACATGGGCACTATTATAATATAATATTATATTAGCCTTATTATAAATTCAAACACCAAATTAAAAACCTACTTTAATTATTATGTGTTTTTTCATTCATTCATCCATTATCTTCTGCTTTATCCTCTACTAGGGTCGCAGGGAGGGGGGGGGGGGTTCCCCATGCCCAACCAGGGGAGAACGTTTCGGGTGCTGGGCAGATACACCCAGGATGGGTGTCAATCTATCGCTTGACACACACTCATTCACACAGACACACTCTATATGGGGCAATTTTGGAGAATTCAATTGACCTTGATCCTTGTTTTTGGACTGTGGGAGGAAACCGGAGAACCTGGAGGAAACCCACGCGGACACAGGGAGAACATGGAAACTCCACCCAGATTGGGATTCAAACCGGGAATCTTTACAGTTCGAAATGGTTGCTCAGTTCCATATCTGTTCTTTATCAGAACGTGTGGGTGTGGTAGCTCAGTGGTTAAAGTGTTGGGTTATCAATCTGAAGGTTGGGGGTTCAAATCCCAGGTCCACTGAAGTTACCAATGTGGGTCCTTGAGCAAGACCCTTAACCCTCATTGCTCCAGGGATGTTGTGATGAACCCTGTGCTCACCTTGTAAGTCGCTTTGGATAAAAGCGTCCAATAAATGACCAAATGTAAAATGACCGAATGACCGTAAACAAAGTAACATATTCAATTAAAAAGTTTTTTTTTTAACATTTGGTAAGTATTTTTTGTTATTATAAAGAACTGGCTGCTGATTTATTAACATTTAAATACAATAATTTCTCTTATATTTTAACAAGATAATATTTTAAAGTCACTTTCCATTTTATGTTTAAAAAAATACTGAGTGCTTCTTTTCTTACCTGCAGTAAACAGAACATGGTCTGGCCCACGTTGAAGCCATGTCTCCAGTTGTGGTAAGTGATGTCTCGGTAACCCTTCCTGACCGTATACATCCATCTGGTCAGTACCTGAGGTCAGATTTAGGAAAATCCATATGTTTATATGTTTTTATTAATATCACAATCATTTAATGACACTGGCGACACGGTGGCTTAGTGGTCAGCACGTTTGCCTCTCAGTGCTAGGGATTCCCGGTTCGAATCCCCATCTGGGTGGAGTTTCCATGTTCTCCCCGTGTCCGCGTGGGTTTCCTCCGGGTTCTCCGGTTTCCTCCCACAGTCTAAAAACATGGATCAAGTCAATTGAATTCTCAAAATTGCCCCATATACAGTGTGTCTGTGTCCAGCGATGGATTGGCGCCCTGTCCTGGGTCTATCTGCCCAGCAGCCGAGACATTCTCCCCTGGTTGGGCATGGGGAACCTCCCCCCCCCCCTGCAACCCTAATAGAGGATAAAGCGAGAGATAATGAATGAATGAATGAATGAAGGGAATGTTCTCCTCTCAGCGCTAGGGATTCCCGGTTCGAATCCCCATCTGGGTGGAGTTTCCATGTCCTCCCCGTATCCGCGTGGGTTTCCTCCGGGTTCTCCGGTTTCCTCCCACAGTCCAAAAACATGGATCAAGTCAATTGACTTCTCAAAATTGCCCCATATAGAGTGTGTGTGTGTGAGTGAGTGTGTGCCCAGCGATGGATTGGCGCCCTGTCCTGGGTCTATCTGTCCAGCGCCCGAGACATTCTCCCCTGGATGGGCATGGGGACCCCCCCCCCCAACCCTAATAGAGGATAAAGTGGGAGATAATGAATGAAGGGCATGTTCTCCGTTCTCCTCTCAGCGCTAGGGATTCCCGGTTCGAATCCCCATCTGGGTGGAGTTTCCATGTCCTCCCCGTATCCGCGTGGGTTTCCTCCGGGTTCTCCGGTTTCCTCCCACAGTCCAAAAACATGGATCAACTCAATTGAATTCTCAAAATTGCCCCATATAGAGAGTGTCTGTGTGAGTGAGTGTGTGCCCAGCGATGGATTGGCGCCCTGTCCTGGGTGTATCTGCCCAGCGCCCGAGACGTTCTCCCCTGGATGGGCATGGGGAACCCCACCGTGACCCTAATAGAGGATAGAGCGGGAGATAATGAATGAATGAATTTAATGACACTTTGTATATTTACTGTAAGTGCATTATTCATTTGGCACTTTAACTCAACTTGAGGCTCACAGTGGTGCACTATGGGTATCTCCTCTACAAACCTGTGAAATAAGTGCATTTTAACCCCTTAACTGCACACTGTTGCTATCTTTTGTTGGTTGTGGGTCTCGTTTGTGTTTACATTAATGATTTCAACCAAACAGAGAGAAAGAAAGCTGTCAAAAACAGTCCAATAGGGTGTTGTCACTGTCAATCATTAATTTAGGGTGGAGCTCCCTTATCAGACACGTGGTCACAAAAGCACATGGTGTGATCGAAAGGTTTTTTGGTTTACTTTGGACAAACTGTGTGTGTGTGTGTGTGTGTGTGTATGTGTGTGTGTGTGTGTGTGTATAACATTGCGGTAATCAAAACCTGTAAAACCATGTTGTATGGTATATTAAAGTTTTTTTGTATTTCAGTAGTATTTATGTTTAATATTGATCGATATTTTGTTGTTGATTTATATTTTATATGTTATTTGTTGCTTAAAGGTGAAGTGGGGTCTAATGGGATACATTTTAAGTCTTTGCCAACAAAGTCTTTGGATGTAATCCCATAGTTTGATGTGTTTTGTGCACAGTTCCTTCCATCCATCCATCCATCCATCCATTATCTTCTGTTTAATCCTCCTCTAGGGTTGCAGGGGGGGAGAACTTTTCAGGAGCTGGGCAGGATGCCAATCCATCATTGGGTACACACTCACTCACACAGACACACTCTATATGGGGCAATTTGCAGCATTCAACTGACTTTGATCCATGTTTTTGGACTGTGGGAGGAAACCGGAGAACCCGGAGGAAACCCACGTTCCATGTTCTCCCCGTGTCCACGTGGGTTTCCTCCGGGTTCTCCGGCTTCCTCCCACAGTCCAAAAACATGGATCAAGGTCAATTGAATCCAAATTGCCCCATATAGTGTGTGTCTGTGTGAGTGAGTGTGTACCCAGCAATATATTGGCACCCTGTCCAGGGTGTACCTGAAATGTTGGATGGGCATGGGGAACCCCGTCCCCGCGACCCAAGTAGAGGATAAAGCGGAAGATAATTGGTGGATGGATGACTAGCGCCACTCTCTAACCAGGCAATAAGCTGTGAGGAGTTTGTATGTTCTCCTCATGGGTTTCCTTCTATGTTAAAAAAAAGTTTGGGTTTCCTCCAGGTTCTCCGGTTTCCTCCCACAGTCCAAACGCATAGATCAAGTCAATTGAATTCTCCAAATTGCCCCATATAGAGTGTGTCTGTGTGAGTGAGTGTGTGCCCAGTGATAGATTGGTGTCCTGTCCTGGGTGTATATGCCCAGCGCATGAAACTTTCTCCCCTGGATGGGAACCCCCCCCTCCCCCCGGGACCCTAATAGAGGATAAAGTGGAAGATAATGGATGAATGAATGAATGAATAACAGCACTGGGATAGAGGAATAAAAAATAAATCAGTATAATGAACCAAATGAAAGAAATGATGTTGAGTCATTTCCATCCTGTAGAACTACATGGAGAACTACATGGAGAACATCCATACTACATGGAGAACTACATGGAGAACATCCATACTACATGGAGAACATCCATACTACATGGAGAACTTCATGGAGAACATCCATACTACATGGAGAACTACATGGAGAACATCCATACTACATGGAGAACTACATGGAGAACATCCATACTACATGGAGAACTACATGGAGAACAGTATCAAAAGATATCTGACCTCTGGGGGGACTTTAAACTTCTCCACCACTCCCAGTTCGAAAAAGCAGCGGATGCCACACTTGATCAGGTCGAACTCGGATAACGGAAAGTCACTAAAGCTGAACTCCAGAAGATCGACGTCCTTGGCTTCGGGTATGTTCGCTCTCTGTGTGTCAACAAGTGCATCATATCAGATCGACATCACATGAAACGAACGTTCACTGTATAGATACGCATGTTAATCTCGCCCACCGGCCATCTTATTAGGTATACCTCTGTCTGTTTATCAGTTCCACTGATCATATAAATGGACTTGTAGTTCTACAATTCTATTCTGTAGTCCATCTGTTTCTCTACATACTTTGTAAGTCTGCTTTGGAATATTATCTGATATTTAGGACCCCCACAGAGAGGAGGTGGAGGAGATAGGAGATGGTCATAGGAGGAGATGATCATCACACAATCTGTACGTTCATGTCCTACACTGTAGATGCTGCCTGGACGCTCAAGCAGGATGAGTCCCCCACTGAGTTTTGGTCCTCACAAGGTATCTTCCTTAAAATATCAACATAACAGGGAGTTTTTTCTTGCCACTGTCGCTTCGGCTTGCTCTTTGGGGGTTTAAAGGCTTATAACACTGTTTTGTGACAATATACTATTGTAAAAAATTGATATATAAATTAATTATTTGAAATTGCAATAAAGCATTTTTAAAATTCCCTTCATTTTAGGAGCTCAAAGGTAATTGGGCAAATTAAATAACTGTAATATGTAATTGCTATATAAATAAATTATTTGAACTTGGACTTGAGGTGGGCGGCACGGTGGCTTAGTGGTTAGCACGTTCGCCTCTCAGCGCTAGGGATTCCCGGTTCGAATCCCCATCTGGGTGGAGTTTCGTGTCCGCGTGGGTTTCCTCCGGGTTCTCCGGTTTCCTCCCACAGTCCAAAAACATGGATCAAGTTAATTGAGTTCTCCAAAATTGCCCCATATAGAGTGTGTGTGTGAGTGAGTGTGTGTCCAGCGATGGATTGGCGCCCTGTCCTGGGTCTATCTGCCCAGCGCCCGAGACGTTCTCCCCTGGATGGCATGGGGAACCCCACCGCGACCCTAATAGAGGATAAAGCGGGAGATAATGAATGAACGAATGAAGTAATAGGGTGGTGGATGCAGTGATACTGACATGGTGGTGGTGTGTTGGCAGTGCTGTGGGACAGAGAACAGTACACCAATCAGAATCCTTGTCATCCACCACCCTAATAATACCTGCTCTGTGGGGTCCTGATCATCAGAGAACAAAGTATGTAGAGAAACAGATGGACTATAGAATGGAAGTCCATTTATATGATCAGTGGAGACACGATGATCCGTACCTAATAAAATGGCCGGTGAGTGTATCACTCATAACTAAGAGGGTGGAGGTTTGATAGACAGGTCACATCGCTAATTAATGATGTCTTACGAGTAGTTTGTACATCTCCTTCGGGTCACAGTCCTCAGGCTCCTGGCCGAACTTGTCTCTCGTATTCTGTAAGTGACATCCAAAGCGTTACTGAGTGTTGCAACCAAACGGAACGTTCCAGATAAAAGTCCCAGAATGCTCACCAGAATCTCCTGGACTTCGTTTAACGATGCTCTGGTTTGGTAAATCACCATCTCCTGAGCGATCTCCTTCTTCCACTCCACTTTGTTCAACTTATCGTAGGTGTCACAATTCAGGACAGACCATCCCAGAAATTGGGTCAGTGCCTGGACAGGAACATTTTGGACAATTGGACCCTTGCGCCGTTGAGCTCTGACGCTAACAGAGTGAGATGGGAGAAGGTCGTCGTGTTGAGACTCACCTCAGTAATCTGCTCATCCTGCTCATCGAACGGCTTGCCGTCTTTTCGGTTGAAAAACGTGGCCACGCCCACGATTTCCTCTTTTTTGTTGACAATCGGGAGGGACAGCACATTCTTAATGACAAATCCAGTTTCATCCACGGCTGTTTTCTGAGAGGATTGAATGAAACAAGGTCAACGATCAAGAAATACAACAATAGAATGAAAAATATAATGGTCCTCACAAAACCAAAGACACACTGACACGCCCTAAATCAATCTTCGTGGTTGACTGCTCACCAACGAACACTAAAATGAAGGTCTCCCAATCTACAAACTATTGTATTACGGGTCCTTATCTGTGCATACCTGTATAATGTCTGTAAATTAAACACTCACCGGCCATTTTATTAGGTACTTTATATTATTAGGTATTGTGTGTCCACTGATCATATAGATGGACTTTGTTGTTCTACATGTTTCATTCTGTAGTCCATCTGTTTCTCTACATACTCTGTCACCTTTAATGTTCTCTGATGATCAGGACCCCTACACAGCAGGTATTATTAGGGTGGTGGATGATGGTACGAGTGGATCAGACCCCTGTATGTTCTAATTGGTGTACTGTTCTCTGGGCGCAGTAGCTTAGTGGTTAGGGCGTTGGGTTATCAATCTGAAGGTTGGGGGTTCAAATCCCAGCTCCACTGAAGTTACCAATGTGGGTCCTTGAGCAAGACCCTTAACCCTCATTTCTCCAGGGATGTTGTGATGAACCCTGTGCTCACCTTGTAAGTCGCTTTGGATAAAAGCGTCCAATAAATGACCAAATTTAATGTAATGTAATGTCCAGCAGCACTGCTGTGTCTGATCCACTCATACCAGCACATTACACTAACACACCACCACCATGTCAGTATCACTGCAGTCCTGACAATCATCCACCACCCTAATACCTCCTCTGAGGAGCTCCTGATCATCGGAGAACATACTAAAGCAGACTAACAAAGTATGTATCTGTATCTGTAGAACTACAAAGTCTCTCTATATGATCAGTAGAACTTAAAAAACACACACCTAGGGTAGAGGAGGGTTAACTTGTAAAATGGATGCACCCCGGACAGGGCGCCAACCCATCGCTGAGCACACACTCACACACACTTTATAGGGGCAACTAGATAGAGCAGCCAATTAATGTTGAATCCATGTTTTTGAACTGTAGAAGGAAACCGCGAAGACACGGGCAGACGCTGAGAGGTGGACATGCTAACCACTACCCCACCATGCCGCCTGTAACTCTGAACTTGGCCTTTAAATCAGATTCTGCTATGATTTAGGCTGTACAACCCACCTGGAAGGTAAAGTATTCATCAGCAGCAACGTTCATCATGTTACAGATCTGTCAACAGAAAACATACAGGGACATGAGCTTTACAGTAAGCACCTACTGATGGTGCAATTAAAGGTATTTTTAAAGAATCATCCGTAATGTGCTGTAATGAACTAACAAAGCCATTCTCAGCCACATAGGTGGGCAGTCCGCTCACAAGGGCCCAGTGATCAGCAGGCGGTCCTCTAGATAAAGAAACGAGTGAAAATGCCGTGAATGTTTTACCCTTTAATTCAAGTGCAAACTCAGATTGAAGCACACGTTGAGAAGATCAGACTTACGGTATGACTTTGATCTCCTCCTTGCCTTCTAAGAGATAATCAATGATCTTGTAGAAGTTCACCTCCTGTTAACAGGAATATTCAGGGATATTCAGCCATCCCATTACCTCAGCATCCATGACAGTTCACTCATGAGGCTGATGTCCACAAACACAAGCAATACTCACCCTCCCGTCGGGTGTTTTCGGACCTTTGTAGGGTTCCACGTCCCCAAGTTTCAGAGGCCATTCATCATAGAATTCCTAAAGTGAAAATCAGCAAAATGGGATCTACTGCTGAGAACGTCCCACTGAAGGCTCAGTGTGTAATGGGCCGTGTGGTGGGAGTTACAAACCTTCTCTCTGGTCATATCGAGGAGCCCGACCGAGTACCTTTCACACTGCAGGTATGTTCTCACTGTGTACAGAGCTTTGTGGAACTGTCGCTCGATGTCTGTCAGTTCCTCAAACACTTTGCTGGCTGACCAAAGCAGAACCTGCAGGTACAAGTAACTTGTCATGTCTGGTAGCAGGCACGGTGGCTTAGTGGTTAGCACGTTCGCCTCTCAGCGCTAGGGATTCCCGGTTTGAATCCCCATCTGGGTGGAGTTTCCATGTTCTCCCCGTGTCTGCGTGGGTTTCCTCCGGGTTCTCCGGTTTCCTCCCACAGTCCAAAAACATGGATCAAGTCAATTGAATTCTCAAAATTGCCCCATATAGAGTGTGTCTGTGTGAGTGAGTGAGTGTGTGCCCAGCGATGGATTGGCGCCCTGTCCTGGGTCTATCTGCCCAGCGCCCGAGATGTTCTCCCCTGGATGGGCATGGGGAACCCCACCGCGACTCTAATAGAGGATAAAGCGGAAGATAATGAATGAATGAATGAATGTCTGGTAGCTTTTGCAATCTGAATGGTAATCTGACTGCACTGATGTACCATACATGCTTTTATGTTTTTAAAGGAACAGTTCTTCAGATTATTGTAGCCTATTCCTGTTAATTGTGCTTTTATTTGATTGATTTGAATTATTCCGCCAATGCATGACAGGGGAAAAAAAGAGGAGGAAAGGGAGAGAGAGAGGGAAAAAAAAAACAACCTACAAAAAAAATTTAATAAAAGAAGAGAGAGGGGGAAAAAACAACCTATACATACATACCTATATACATATATACACAAGTATATACACATACATACCTATATACAAACATACATAAATACACACACACTGCGGGTACAGAGATGACACGGTGGCCATGGTGACGCTTTGGGATGCCAATCAACACACTGCATCGTTATGTTTCCTTCGTCCATAAGTTACCTGACTTCTCCGTGATTCGAAATTCCACATGTAGTTGGTGTAATGCTGTAAAACGATGACCATGGCGAAGTTGAGGTACTTGGCGAAGAGCTATGAGAGAAAAGAAATGTTTTATTTCGTTTATTCTGATGACTAGTGGCACGGTGGCTTAGTGGTTAGCATGTTCTCCTCTCAGCGCTAGGGATTCCCGGTTCGAATCCCCATCTGGGTGGAGTTTCCATGTTCTCCCCGTGTCCACATGAGTTTCCTCCGGGTTCTCCGGTTTCCTCCCATAGTCCAAAAACATGGCTCAAGGTCAATTGAATGCTCCAAATTGCCCTATATAGAGTGTGTCTGTGTGAGTGTGTGAGTGAGTGTGTACCCAGTAGGGGTGAGCTGCACTATTCGCTGATTCGACGATTCGATTCGGAGAACTGTAGTCGACTATGAACCTCATAGGCGAATGTACCATTTTGACCACATGGGGCCCATGGCTGCTGCTAAGCATTAGTTTTTACATGAAATGTCTTTGTTTTCGTTATATATATATATATATATAGCCTTTTGTCAAATAAAATCATCCTAATTTCTAGAAAAAAAAAAAAAAAAAAAAAAAAAAAAAAAAAGGTTTTCTTTTGTTAGAAAAACAAGTAAAATATTTTAAAAAATCTTTTTTAAAAACCACGCTTCGACTATAGGGAAAATCTGACGAATCAGATTCGACTATGAAAATCCTTAGTTGAAGACAGCCCTAGTACCCAGCAATATATTGCACCTGAAACGCACCTGAAACGTTCTCCCTTGGATGGGCATGGGGAACTCCCTGCCCCCCCCCCCCCCCCCCCCCCCCCGCGACCCAAGTAGAGGATAAAGCGGAAGACAATTGGTGGATGGATGACGAGCGCCACTCTCTAACCAGGCAATAGGCTGTGAGGAGTTTGTATGTTCTCCTCATGGGTTTCCTTCTATATTAAAGAAAGTTTGGGTGGAGGTTCCATGATCTCCCCGTGTCCATGTGGGTTTTCTCCAGGTTTTCTGGGTTTCCTCCCACAGTCCTAAAACATGGATTCAAGGTGAATTAGCTGATCCAGATTGCCCCTATATAGTGTGTAAGTGAGTGTTTGCCCAGCGATGGATTAGCACCCTGTCCTAAGTGTACCTGCCCCCCCAACCCCCTCCTCCTGTACAGGATTAAGTGCAGAATTGAAGACTGAATGTGTGTAAATGAGTTGTAAGTGCATACATAATGCTTCATGAAAAGTATTTATAATGCTTCATAGCCTTTATCATAAGGCTCTGTTGATGTTCAATTATTAATTTGTGATGATTAATGCTGTTAATAAAAATATATATATAGTAACACAATTCATAATGCATTATAAACTCTTTTATAATGCTTTATAACGTTTGTCATAAGCCTCTGTTAATGTAAATAGATGTTATAAAGCGTTATAAGAATATGACTTAAGGCTTCATAACACAAAGTGACATAATGCATCATAACATTAACCTTGGATTTCTACTTAATACAATACGACATTACTGTCTAGTGTGTAATGTATAAATGTATTTATAAGTCATTATATACTAATATCGATGCACTCTCCTTCATAGAGGAGAGCTTTTAAGCTTCTGAAAGCTTATAAGCTTTCATAAACAATTATTAGCACTTATAACGAGATTTTCAGACATTTTATTTAACACAAACATTATAAAGCTTTATGAAGCTGGATTCTTTCATTATTTCATTATGCATTATGTCACTTTGTGTTATAAAGCCTTAATGGCATATTCTTCTAAACACTTAAAGATGTGGTTATAAACATCTATGTACATTAACAGAGGCTTATGAAAAACATTATAAATCATTATAAAAGAGTGTATAATGCATTATGAATTGTGTTACTATATTTTTTGTTAACAGCATTAGATATTTCTGTGAATAATACATATTAAGCTGGTTGATTTAGATGGTTGGGTTTGTAATACTATTCACTGAGAGCATTCGTTCAGATGATTGTCTGCTGTATTGAGTTTGGCAGGTGAAAACAAACAAGGGTTTAATAAATGCTTCCACTTACATCTTCATCTACTTTGGAGAATTCCGTCGCTCCGACTTTATTTAAAGCCATGACGACCCCCAGCACATCCTTTCCAGCAATAATGGGAGCAGCCATCATGTTTTTAGTGGTGTACCCTGTTTGGTTGTCCACGAAATCACTGAAACGTGGGTTCTTGAAACGAAAAGATATTCAGGATTCAACATTCAAGAAAGGTTTATTATCATTTGTATGGCATGTGGTACACGAGATAGAAACCATATTATGGTTCACGGACCCCGATTACCCTGCTTTATTAAAATTAAATTTTAAAAGAAAATAAGATATAAACACGATATTGATATGTAAAATATAATATACAATATTAAACTAGAAACAACTATAAATATATATAATACAGAATATACAACTATCAATACATATAGATTATATAACATACAACTATCAGTATCATATAGAATATACAACTATATATATATATATAATGTAGTATAAAATGATGTAGATATAAATATGGGACCATATATAATGTGAAATATTCTATATATAATAGAAAGAAACGTTTGCAATAAATTATCATAAATTAAAATAAAAAATAAATTAGCATAATCACAACTATGTTTTTATTTATTATTATCACATTTTTTAAGGAAAGACTTTTGTATTGTACAGAGAAGCACAATATTGACAGTTGTGAGAGAAAGTCCCATTTGCAAAGAATTCTTTCTATTTAGTTAACGAAACTAATCTTTTGTAATTTAATACCTTTGTAATACGTACATATGGCTTTTATCCTAATTTAAAAAATTAAATTCTCACATTAAAATTATTTCAGTTTAGAAGTTTAGCTTTCTATAAAAAAACATGACATGCTCTGTATATCATTACACATTGGTTCATTAAAAAAAATCTTACTGTGCTTTTTAAATTGAGAATTGGTTCTTGTTTAGAAATGATAACATTATAATACAACTTGATTCATTTACTAGTCCCTTCTCACCTCGGGGTTGTGATGATATTTCCTGCAAATGATGTAGATGTTAATTAACATGTAATTGTTCACTTCTAGCAGTTTATTTCTTTTAAAAGAAACTTTCTTCTTGCTTATAATAATAATAATAATAATAATAATGTTAATAATAAGTAAAATTTATGTAGCACCTTTCAAGAACCCAAGGACGCTTTACAAACATATACAATCAATACTGTGATTATCAGCCCTATACTATACATGAAAGTAAAAACAACAGACTGCAGTTTGGGGCGTAACACACTCACCTGCTTCACGTCCGGGATGTTAACACTCTTTTTGCTTGTAGAAATATGCCCGACGATGCCCACGTCGATGGGAAAGACGATCTCAGAAAACGGATTGACCAGGTTGGTCTCATATTTGGAGGTGGGGGTGATATCAAACAGACATGTGGCCAGCTCTGGGATTCCATTTCTGGCTCGAAGAGTAAAGTAGCTGCAGCGATCTGCGTTCACCAGCAAGCATATTCGCTGCAGGACTAAATGCAGACCCTTCTCCATCTCCTGTTCGGCCTGTAGTTCCTTAATCAGTTCAAAGATGATGGTGGACTCTTGTATTTGGGAGACATCTTTGAACGAGGCTGGGTCGCTGATCACTAACTTCTCTGTAAACGCAGTAGCGATGGCTTCAGCCCGCACCTTCTTGTCGAAATACTCTTTAGCAAACTGGGGATTGTTTTCCAGGTATTTTTCCACACTATCCTTGTCTGCCATCTTGTATCAGGGGTGCTGTCAACAGGATGCTCCTAACAGAGATGCATCACCTCTTAGAAAGCAGAAGGAGAAGGGTCAGTGCTGCCTGCTCAGTGGCCCTGTCCTGCATCCAGTCGCATTTTTCACAGTGGTGCTGTGTAAACCATGGAAGGGTCCTGTTCTCCTCCCGACAAGCTGGACGACTAGAGTGGCTTACAGGCTGAAGGGATCAAAGTGGCCGCTAATTAAAGTGACGTCATGACATTAAACCCACTAAGCTTTCTTAACCTGCAAATCCTTGCGCTGATCATTTTACAACGGCCAATCCAATCAGTGGCTCTTGCACTGAAGTCCCTCGAAATGTCATGATGTCACATCATATTTGACAGCTACAAACCACGATATGATAGTTTTGCACAATGGGGGATTGATCCACACTTACGAAGCTTTTCTAAAATAATTGCAATTCGTAAAGTCAACATTGGAGAGGAATATGGGGTAGTCTTAAATGTTTGCTTGCCTACTGATACACCCAAAAACCAGAGAACACGATGGAAACCCACGCGGACACGGGGAGAACATGGTAGCTCCACCCAGACTGGGATTCAAACACTAGTGCTGAGAGGAGAACATGCTAACCACTAAGCCACCGTGCCGCCCTAATGAAGGGATTGTGTTTTAAAAAGGCTTTAGTTCCAGTTTAAGTTCAAGTTATTTATTTATAGAGTGCTTTATACAACAGTACATTGTCACAAAGTAGCTTTACAGTGTTATAAGCCATTGAACCCCAAAAGAGCAAGCTGAAGCGACAGTGGCAAGAAAAAAACTCCCTGTTATGTTGTTATTTTAAGGAAGAAACCTTGTGAGGACCAAGACTCAGTGGGGGACTCATCCTCCTTAAGTGTCCGTGCAATATCAACAGTGTAGGACAGCCATGTACATGTGTGATGATCACATGACCCATATTTAACAATTAAAAACTATATAAGTCCATCGAGGGCGTCCTGCAGGACCAGCAGTCCAATAAAAATCCAGGTTCCATCCAATTCAATCAGTTCCTCACATTTTCATGCAATCCTTTTTGTTCAGCCCACTGAATTATAGCTGAAAACGTCAACTTGTTTTGTTTAAATTGGTAACGTACCGACTCGAAATTAGAAAAAGGTCGTCTCGGTCCAAATATTCATGGACCTAACTGTATCTATATATTCATATAAACGACCCAATCAGTCTCCCTGTTATGTTGTTGTTTAAGGAAGAAACCTTGTGAGGACCAAGACTCAGTGGGGGACTCATCCTCCTTGAGCGGCCAGGCCGCTCAAAGCAGCTTGGTTTAATGTATATTACATAATATCGCTGATGGCCTCATTGCAGGGGTCCTAGTATCCTACTATAGTAAAACAATTTACAGAAATATGGTGAAAGTCGATTTACGTAGTGCTTTCCAGACGTGAAACCGGAGCATCTTATGGGAAGACAATATGGGACTTGAACCCTTGATCTGCTGGGTAATACTGTAGTACATGGCCTTAGCCATCAAATTCCCACTTCGCACCATGGTTCATGTCAGGTGAAATCAGAAAACAAGAAACTCCAACGGGATATTGTAGTGGTTAATGTAAGGTTATTCACAGCGGAGAGGGTAAAATTGCTTAGCATTAGCGCTTTAGCTGCTGTTGTCCTCAGGAATTGTTGCAATAGAATCATTGTTCTGTTCTGGCTTTACGCCCAGCGTCAAGAAAGGACATTCTAAGAAGTGTTCTATAATTAACTTTTTCACACTGTCTGCCCAAAGCTAAATGCCAAGGACCTATTTCCATCAATGAGATTAAGACGAGTTAGAGCGCCGAATACAAAAGAGGGCAAGATTTGACTTCTACCCTAAAAGGAGACAGGAGACTGGACTGAGTACTATGTAACGAGATGTAAGTTTTAGTCTTGGCCGAGTAAAAGCAACATGAATTAAGAGACGGTTACTCGGAAGTCCGTCCTTAATGGGTTGAGCGACTGACTGGGTTGTTTGTATGTATATATAGATACAGTTAGGTCCATGAATGTTTGGACCGAGACGACCTTTTTCTAATTATGGTTCTGTACGTTACCACAACGAATTTAAACAAAACAATTCAGATACACCCCGTGTCTGCGTGGGTTTCCTCCAGGTTCTCGGGTTTCCTCCCACAGTCCAAAAACATGGATCAAGTCAACTGAATTCTCTAAATTGCCCCATATATATGGACTCATACAACATCCACATTATTTAGTTACTTTTATTGTTTATACCACTCAGTGTATTTATATATATATATATATATATATATATATATATATATATATATGTTCATATCCATATATATATGTTCATATAAACATTTCATATTTATAATCTGTTTATAATCTGTACATTCACATCTGTATATTCCTCTTCAGTACATGTCTGTACATGTTCATAGCTTGTATATTTCTTATTTATCTGCTCAAAGTCTGTACATCATAGCTGTATATTTCATATTTCATATTTATAATCTGTTTATAATCTGTACATTCACATCTGTATATTCTACTTACCACTTGTAATGTATATATTTATATATCTGCTAAAGCACTTCTGGATGGATGCAAACTGCATTTCGTTGTTCATAATGAGCAATGACAATAAAGTTGAATTCTATTCTATTCTATATAGAGTGTGTCTGTGTGAGTGAGTGTGTGTCCAGCGATGGATTGGCGTCCTGTCCTGGGTGTATCTGCCCAGCGCCCAAAACGTTCTCCCCTGGATGGGCATGGGAAACCCCCTGTGACCCTAATAGAGGATAAAGCGGAAGATAATGGATGGATGGAATTCAGATGCAGCTGAAGTTCAGACCTTCAGCTTTAAATCAAAAATGATTGCATGAAAATTTGAGGAACAGATTGAATTGGATGGAACCTGGATTTTTATTGGACTGCTGGTCCTGCAGGACGCCCTTGATGGACTTATATAGTATTTAATTGTTAAATACGGGTCACGTGATCATCGCACAATCTGTACATGGCTGTACTACACTGTTGATGTTGCACGGCCGCTCAAGCAGGATGAGTCCCCCACTGAGCCTTGGTCCTCACAAGGTTTCTTCCTTAAAATAACAACATAACAGGGAGTTTTTTCTTGCCACTGTCGCTTTAGCTTGCTCTTTTGGGGTTCAATGGCTTATAACACTGTAAAGTTACTTTGTGACAATGTACTGTTGTATAAAGCACTCTATAAATAAATTACTTGAACTTAAACTGGAACTAATGCCTTTTTAAAACACAATCCCTTCATTAGGGCGACTTCGTTGCTTCGTGGTTAGCATTAGGTGGCTTCGTGGTTAGTATGTTCTCCTCTCAGCACTAGGGTTCGAATCCCAATCTGGGTGGAGTTTCCATGTTCTCCCCGTGTCCGCGTGGGTTTCCATCATGTTCTCCGGTTTTCTCCCACAGTCCAAATACTCTATAAATAGAGTATCTATCCCCCCCAATCTATCGCTAGGCACACACTCTATATGGGGCAATTTAGAGCATTCAATTGTCCATGTTTTTGGACTGATGGAGGAAACCAGAGAACCCGGAAAAAACCCACGCAGACACGGGGAGAACATGGCAACTAGGGGGGCACATGTTAAGAAGCTGAAACTCCTAAACCCTTCATCTAATTTTAATGTGGATACCCTCAAATAAAAAACTGAAAGTCTGGACGTCATGTCCATGTCTATTATTCATTCATTCATTCATTCATTATCTTCCGCTTTATCCTCTTTTAGGGTCGCGGTGGGGTTCCCCATGCCCATCCAGGGGAGAACGTCTCAGGCGCTGGGCAGATACACCCAGGACAGGGCACCAATCTGTCGCTGGGCACACACTCACTCACACAAACACATATGGGGCAATTTGGAGAACTCAATTGACTTGATCCATGTTTTTGGACTGTGGGAGGAAACCGGAGAACCTGGAGGAAACCCACGCGGACATGGGGAGAATATGGAAACTCCACCCAGATGGGGATTCGAACCGGGAATCCCTAGAGCTGAGAGGCGAACGTGCTAACCACTAAGCCACCGTGCCGCCCCCATGTCTATTAGATCATTATAACTTGTATATATTTCAGTGAACTGATAAAAAAAATAAATTTGTGTCAGTGTCCAAATATATATGGACCTAACTGTATATGTATAGTTTATACCGCAGAGCCTGTTTCAGATGATCATAACAGCCACTAAAAGGATCCTACACGCGACCTACAAAGTGGAGGACGATGGTCAAGCCAGCGCTTTCGGCAGAGTAATAAATCTGAAGTAAGTTCCAAACCTCTTATTAAACACTATATATATAATAGGGCGGCATGGTGGCTTAGTGGTTGGCATGTTCTCCTCCCAGCGCTAGGGATTCCCGGTTCGAATCCCAATCTGGGTGGAGTTTCCATGTTCTCCCCATGTCTGTGTGGGTTTCCTCCAGGTTCTCCGGTTTCCTCCCACAGTCCAAAACCATGGACCAATGTCAATTGAATTCTCCAAATTGCCCAATATAGAGTGTGTCTGTGAGAGTGAGTGTGTGTCCAGTGAGAGATTGGTGCCCTGTCCTGGGTGTATCTGCCCAGCGCCTGAAACGTTCCCCACTGGATGGGCATGGGGAAACCCGCCCCCCACGTCCCTAGTAGAGGATAAAGTTGAAGATAATGGATGGATGGATGGATGGATGGATATATATATATGGATATATATGTCCTGCAGAGCCTGTTTCAGATGATCATAACAGCCACTAAAAGGATTCTAGATACCAATAAACATTGGAATACTGATTTTTTGATTAACAGACATAATATTTTGTTGTGTGTAAAGGGGCAAAGCCGAAGGTGGAAACTTCTGCTGGAGGTGAACAACATCAAGCACTTATAGTTTGGTTGTTTTGGTGTAGAAATGTCTACCTGATACAGGCAGGTGTCAAAGGAAATGTGTCTGCTCTGTTGTGTGCAAAGTGACTGAGTCTTTATATAGACTGGGTTCTAAAACGTCTCATCTCATCTCATTATCTCCTGCTTAATCTTCTACTGGGGTCGCAGGGGCAAAGGGCTGCACCATGCCCATCCAGTGGACAATGTTGCAAACACTGGGCTGATACATTCAGGACAGGGTGCCAATCCTTCAGTGGAAACACACTCAATCACTCACACACTATATAGGGGCAATTTGGATTGGGGTAATTTGTTTTTAGACTATGGGAGGTTATCAAAGCAACAATGTGGATTTGTATAGGGAACACACACACACACTTAAAAAGTCTTATAAAAGACTTTTGACTTTTATAATTTACAGCAATATATTTTGAACATAACATGACTGATGTTAGCTTTTGCAACGTTGCTTATAATAGTTCATTAGCTCCCTTTCTTTAGGCCTGGAGAGCTCAATGCTGGGGATCTGATCTAGGTGAAATTTCCATGTTCTCCCCGTGTCCGCGCGGGTATCCTCTGGGTTTTCCGGTTTCCTCCCACAGTCCAAAAACATGGATCAAGGTCAATCGACTGCTCTTAATTGCCCCATATTGTGTGTGTCTGTGTGAGTGAGTGTATTCCATCTATCCATCCACTCATTATCTTCCGCTTTATCCTCTACTAGGGTCGCGGGGGGGTTCCCCATGCCCATCCAGGGGAGAACGTCTCGAGCGCTGGGCAGATACACCCAGGACAGGACGCCAATCTATCACTGGGCACACACTCACTCACACAAACACACTCTATATGGGGCAATTTGGAGAACTCAATTGACCTTGATCCATGTTATTTGGACTGTGGGAGGAAACCAGAGAACCCGGACAAGGGGAGAACATGGAAACTCTACCCAGATTGGGATTTGAACCGGGAATCCCTAGTGCTGAGAGGAGAACATGCTAACCACAAAGCCTGAACGGAACATAAAGACAACAAATCCTCCAAACATTCACAGCAAACATCTGGAACTTCATGGATTTATTGACTGATCTGCGCTCCAGATACAGAACAAACACTAAATTCCAGTGCAGGGTAAACCCCCCGATGTATGGATGTCCGAATATTTTGCGTTAACAAAGACGAACTGATGTCTTACGATCTTAAAACTAAAAAGTGACGATTTAATTTTAATGTTTCAGGGAAGAATACCAAGATCATATAATATGTTTATGCTTTTCCAGATGTTGGGTTGCCTTTCAGCTTTTGTAACACAGTTATGCAATGCCGTTAGGGGAGGAGCAGGGTGCTCAGAGTTTTGTCAAACACACGAGACCGTGGCAGTTATGCAAAAGTTCCGTCCAATGAACAAAACACCAAGTAGGAACGTTAGCGTTCTGTAACAGGGATTGCGAAATTGTGGGCCGAGGGCTGGGCCTTATATAAGCGAAGGCTTTCACGGACAGCATGCACGGTTATTCATCCCATACAGACGGGAAAGGTAGGACCCAGCCTCATTATCCTCGGCAAAACATCTGGAATGCATCTGCCAGAGGCTCCTAATAGATGTTAATGATATGTGTAAATAGCTGAATTAGGACGAGGAGCCTGTGGTAAAAATATGATACGTTATTCAAAGAGGACTTTGTTTAAGACCCTGAAGTCAGTGTTTTGCATGGATCTCAAGCCTGGTCTTATTTCACAGGTTCTACAGGCGGCAGCATGCTGGGGCTCTTAGTGACTCTCTCTATCCTGGCTGTTAGCTGGGCTCAGGACTGTCAGGTCAGCAACATCGCTGTGAAAGAGAACTTTGACAAATACCGGGTGAGTAAACTGTTAAGTTTATTAATAATAATAATAATAATAATAATAATAATAATACATTTTATTTGAAAGCGCCTTTCAGAACATCCAAGGACGCTGTACAAAGCATACATATTAAAAACATTTACATTTTACATTTAAAAATAAGCATGTGCAAAAGAAAGGCGGCACGGTGGCTTAGTGGTTAGCACGTTCGCCTCTCAGCGCTAGGGATTCCCGGTTCGAATCCCCATCTGGGTGGAGTTTCCATGTTCTCCCCGTGTCTGCGTGGGTTTCCTCCGGGTTCTCCGGTTTCCTCCCACAGTCCAAAAACATGGATCAAGTCAATTGAATTCTCAAAATTGCCCTATATAGAGTGTGTCTGTCTGAGTGAGTGTGTGCCCAGCAATGGATTGGCGCCCTGTCCTGGGTCTATCTGCCCAGCGCCCGAAACGTTCTCCCCTGGATGGGCATGGGGAACCCCCCCCCCCCCCCCCGCGACCATACTATATATATATAAATTATATAAATGGGCGGCACAGTGGCTTAGTAGTTAGCAGATTTGCCTCTCAGTGCTAGGTGGGTGGAGTTTCCATGTTCTCCCCGTGTTTGGCGCCCTGTCCTGGCGCCCTGTCCTGGGTCTGGATTGGCGCCCTGTCCTGGGTCTATCTGCCCAGCGCCCGAGATGTTCTCCCCTGGATGGGCATGGGGAACCCCACCGCGACCCTAATAGAGGATAAAGCGGGAGATAATGAATGAATGAAAATGATATCAATAATAATTCATTAACAGTTAAAAGCTCATTTAAAAAGATGAGTTTTTAAACCGGTCTTAAACAGAGAGGGAGGTGGTGTTTGGTAGTCCATGGGATTGTGAGTTCCAGAGCTGCGGGGAAGCGGCTGAAAGCTCTGCTCCCCATGGTAGAGCTGTGCGATACCAAGAATTTTGGTATCGATCCGATACCAAGTAAATACAGGGCCAATATCGCGATATTTGATACCGATACCGATACCGATACTTTTTAATATTTAAGCTTCATTGATCCAAAAGACCTAGTATAGAATTTCGCCAAACATTGTAGGTGACAACGAAATAATGTATCCCAATCAACATCTTTGTTTAGAAACAATGGAACAGTAATAAAACAAAGTTTGCTTTAACGTGAGGAAAATATATATTTTTGAGGTACAAAAGGAGAAACGACAATACAAATATAAAGCAAAAATGCTCCCCTCACTAGACAGTTTTTTTCTTTCTTTGTTTCTTTTTTTCAAATAGAATTGTTCTTAGGCGAAACAATAAAAAAGGAATTTTCACACACAAAAAACTTGAGTATCGATCTTTTTACGCAAGTATTGTTCAATACCAATACCAGCGTTGGTATCGATATTATCGATATTTGTATCGATCCGCACAGCTCTACCCCATGGTGGTGATGCACAAGAGCACTACTAGCAACGGCGAGTTGCGCCAGCGTTAACTCGCGTGATGATAAGTTTACTAACTAGTCCTCGTGCTTTTTGCAGTCGTTGTGTCTTGCTGTGCTTATAATTCACTGTGTTGGGCACAGTTTCAAGGCACGTGGTATGCAGTCGCCAAAAAAGACCCGGCAGGACTTTTCCTCCTGGATAATGTGGTCGCGACCTACAAAGTGGAGGACGATGGGCGGATGACAGCCAGCGCTTTCGGCAGAGTAATAATTCTGAAGTAAGTTCCAAACCTCTCATTAAATACTAAATACTAAATATAATATGATATAAATGGACGCACGGTGGCTTAGTGGTTAACATGTTCTCCTCTCAGCGCTGGGGATTCCCGGTTCGAATCCCAATCTGGGTGGAGTTTCCATGTTCTCCCCGTGTCCGCATGGGTTTTCTCCGGGTTCTCCGGTTTCCTCCCATAGTCCAAAAACATGGATCAGGGTCAATTGAATGCTACAAATTGCCTTATATAGAGTGTGTTTGTGTGAGTGAGTGTGTGCCCAGCGATAGATTGGCGCCCTGTCCTGGGTGTATCTGCCCAGCGCCCGAAACGTTCTCCCCTGGATGGGCATGGGGAACCCCCCTGCGACCCTAATAGAGGATAAAGTGGAAGATAATGGATGGATGGAGAATATAAATGATGTGGCTCTGGTGAAGTAGTTGAATTCTGCTTGTATTTTTTGAAACTTAGTAACTGGGAGACATGCGCAAACATGTTCGCTTCTTTCGACGAGACTCCCGACCCGGCCAAGTTCAAGCTGAAGTACTGGGGTGCTGCTGCTTATCTCCAGAGCGGATGTAGGTTACACGCTTTACATTTTTATAGAAAATAGATGGATAAAACTTTCCTTGTTTTAAAATCCATGCAAATCTCCATCTCACATTTTAAAAAGACACTATAGTGTATAGTGAAGGGAAGTGATCTGTTTTGCCTACAATACTCCCACACCCACACACACCGGGGGGCAACCCTGTATACAGCACTCATTGGGGTTAGGTAACTTGCCCAAGGGTACTTCAGCCATAGTACACAGTGGGACCGGGAATCACACCAAGGACCTTTGGGTCATAAGGCTGGTTCCTTAAGCCCATGCCTGACTGTGCTTGATAATATAATAAGCATGAGATTGATCATACATCCGGTTTCCTCCCACAGTCCAAAAACATGAATCAAGGTCAATTGAATTCTCCAAATTGCCCCATATAGAGTGTGTCTATGTGAGTGTGTAAGTGTGTGCCCAGTGATAGATTGGTGTCCTGTCCTGGGTGTATCTGCCCAGCGCCCGAAACGTTCTCCCCTGGATGGACATGGGGAACCCCCCCGCGACCCTAATAGGGTCATCTCCTGACTGTCCCACCAGACAATGACCCGAACGTCCTTGGTTTGATTGCTGGTCCCACCATGTACTATGGCTGAAGTACCCTTGGGCAAGGCACCTAACCCCAATGAGTGCTGTATACAGGGTTTGATGACTTGCCCAAGGGTATTTCAGCCATAGTACACGGTGGGTCCGACAATTGCACAAGGGACCTTCGGGTCATAAGGTTGGTTCCGTAAGCCCATGTCTGACTGTTCTTGGTAATATAATAAGCATGAGATTGATCAAACTCCGTTGTCCTGACTGTCCCACCAGATGATGACCTGAAGGTCCTTGGTTTGATTGCCGGTCCCGCCGTGTACTATGGCTGAAGTACCCTTGGGCAAGGCACCTAACCCTGTATACAGCACTCATTGAGGTTAGGTGCCTTGCCCAAGTGTACTTCAGCCATAGTACACAGTGGGACCGGGAATCACACCAGGGACCTTTGGGTCATAAGGCTGGTTCCTTAAGCCCATGCCTGACTGTGCTTGATAATATAAGTATGAAATTGATTACACTCCATTGTCCTGATTGTCCCACCAGATGATAACCCGAAGGTCCTTGGTTTGATTGCCGGTCCCGCCGTGTACTATGGCTGAAGTACCCTTGGGCAAGGCACCTAACCCCATAGAGTGCTGTATACAGGGTTAGGTACCTTGCCCAAAGGTACTTCAGCCTTATGACCCGAAGGTCCCTGGTGAGATTCCCGGTCCCACAGTGTACTATGGCTAAAGTATCCTTGGCAAAGGCACCTAACCCCAATGAGTGCTGTATACAGGGTTAGGTACCTTGCCCAAAGGTACTTCAGCCATAGTACACGGTGGGACAGGCAATCCCACCAGGGACCTTCGGGTCATAAGGCTGGTTCCGTAAGCCCATGCCTGACTGTTCTTGGTAATGAGATTGATCATACTCCATTGTCCTGACTGTCCCACCAGATGATGACCCGAAGGTCCTTGGTTTGATTCCCACTTCCACCGTGTACTATGGTTGAAGTACTCTTGGGCAAGGCACCTAACCCCAATGAGTGCTGTATACAGGGTACCCAAGGGTACTTCAGCCATAATACACAGTGGGACCAGGAATCCCACCAGGGACCTTCGGGTCATAAGGCTGGTTCCTTAAGCCAATGCCTGACTGTGCTTTATAACATAATCATGAGATTGATCATATTCCGTTGTCCTGACTGTCCCACCAGATGATGACCTGAAGGTCCTTGGTATGATTGCCGGTCCCGCCATGTACTATGGCTGAAGTACCCTTGGGCAAGGCACCTAACCCTGTATACAGCACTCATTGAGGTTAGGTGCCGTGCCCAAGGGTACTTCAGCCATAGTACACAGTGGGACCGGAAATCACACCAGGGACCTTCGGGTCATAAGGCTGGTTCCTTAAACCCACGCCTGACTGTTCTTGGTAATATAAGCATGAGATTGATCATACTATGGCTGAAGTACCCTTGAGCAAGGCACCTAACCCCAAAGAGGGCTGTATACAGGGTTAGTTACCTTGCCCAAAGGTACTTCAGCCATAGTACACGGTGGGACAGGCAATCCCACCAGGGACCTTTGGGTCATAAGGCTGGTTCCTTAAACCCATGCCTGACTGTTCTTGGTAATATAAGCATGAGATTGATCATACTCCATTGTCCTGACTGTCCCACCAGATGATGACCCGAAGGTCCTTGGTTTGATTGCTGGTCCCACCATGTACTATGGCTGAAGTACCCTTGGGCAAGGCACCTAACCCCAATGAGTGCTGTATACAGGGTTAGGTACCTTGCCCAAAGGTACTTCAGCCATAGTACACGGTGGGACTGGCTGTCCCACCAGGGACCTTCGGGTCATAAGGCTGGTTCCTCAAGCTCACGCCTGACTGTTTGATAATATAATAAGCATGAAATTGATTACACTCTGTCCTGACTCTCCCACCAGATAATGACCCGAAGGTCCCTGGAGTACCCTTGGGCAAGGCACCTAACCCCAATGATTAGGGTTAGGTGCCTTGCCCAAGGGTACTCCAGGGACCTTCGGGTCATAAGGCTGGTTCCTTAATGCTTGTCTTTGATCATACTCCTTTGTCCCGACTGTCCCACCAGATGATGACCACTGGATCATTGACACTGACTACGACAACTACGCCGTGCACTACGCATGCAGAGAGCTCGATGTGGATGGCACCTGCCTGGATGGCTACTCCTTCATCTTCTCTCGCCATCCTGGTTACCTGAGGCCAGAGGACCAGAAGATTGTGACTATGAGAAAGCAGGAGCTTTGCCTCCATGGCAAATACAGGCGGGTCGCCCACACAGGTGAGTTAACGTAATGTTGCAACATTAATGATCTGATTAATTAATTGCTTCTGTAACATCTAGTTTCTAACGCCCGTTTCTTTCTTTGCAGGTTTCTGCGATGCTTAAATCCATTTTTATACTGCAAGCTTTTAAAATGTACACTATATTCACCAGACGTGTAAATAATAACGCGAGGTTCTGCAATATTGTGAATCATTCACGGGAAAGCGGTGTTGTTGTTAGTCTCACTGTGTTTATTGACAGCAAAATCGTTAATAATCTGGTCCTCCGCAACGTAATCCAGTCTAAAGTTAACCTTGGTTGCTGAGTAATGGGATACAGGTTTAGTGCTCATCCGGAATCAGCTCGCTGTTTATATTAATCTGTATTTTTCGATTTATAATAATGTGTTGTATATCAATATTGATACCAATGTGAAGCTCTCAGAGGTGTGTGTTATTGTCAATAATGTCACGGCTGGACAAACGGCTCAGCCAATCAGATTTAAGGACCGGAACTACCCGTTCTATAAAATGCGCTTTTCATTTGAATGTAATGCATTATCCTCAATATACATACAATGTTAAAACAATTGCATAAATGACGTGAACCATGGTTTTAACATGTATCCTGAACTTTTAACTTTATGAAATAAATGCTTTTATTAAATCTAACACAATGTTTATTAAATACACTGCACTGGATCATGGGAACCTGAGGTTCTGTAAAGGTAAACAAACTAATAAAAATGCATTTAAGGGTTAATGGCACGCTCTTCCACTCTGCTTTAGTTTGCTTCTTTCGAGTTGGCTGCGGGATTAATTCGTCGAGGTTTGATGTGTACCTCTGTTTTGTGTCTGTGTGGGGTTCCTCACAGTACAGACAGAGAGGTGACCTGGAGAACCTTTTGTCTTTGTTTGAAATGTGAATAGGGTGACCAGATTCCAATTCACCAGATGTGGGACAAAGGCTATGTTTGGGTGGGACACCAATGCATCAAGGTAGTCTAAAATAACTTAAAACAAAAAAAGAAATCTCTCTACTCTGCCCCTTTAGCACATAACAGACTACAAATTATATATATATATATATATAATACCTTAAATTGTAATATTAAAATGTAATATATGCCACCTTAAAATGTAATATTCATTCATTCATTATCTCCCGCTTTATCCTCTATTGGGGTCGCGGTGGGGTTCCCCATGCCCATCCAGGGGAGAACGTTTCGGGCGCTGGGCAGATAGACCCAGGGCAGGGCGCCAATCCATTGCTGTGCACACACTCACTCACACAGACACACTCTATATGGGGCAATTTGAAGAATTCAATTGACTTGATCCATGTTTTTGGACTGTGGGAGGAAACCGGAGAACCCAGAGGAAACCCACACGGACACGGGGAGAACATGGAAACTCCACCCAGATGGGGATTCGAACCGGGAATCCCTAGTGCTGAGAGGAGAACATGCTAACCACTAAACCACCGTGCCGCCAACATATATATATATATATATACACATACATAAATACATACATACATCCGTTATCTTCCGCTTAATCTTCTATTAGGGTCGCGGGGGGGTTCCCCATGCCCATCCAGGGGAGGACATTTCGGGCGCTGGGCAGATACACCCAGGACAGGGGGCCAATCTATCACTGGGCACACACTCACTCACACATATACTATACACTCTATATGGGGCAATTTGGAGATTACAATTGACCTTGATCCATGTTTTTGGACTATGGAAGGAAACCGGAGAACCCGGAGGAAACCCACACGGACACGGGGAGAACATGGAAACTCCACCCAGATGGAGATTCAAACCGGGAATCCCTATCACTATTTCACAGTGTTTCTCAAAGTAAACGACCCGACTGTGTACAATCAAACAGAACAGACATGCGACCGCGTTCCCGATTGGTTGACATTCAAACCCGCCTCTCCCCCGATAACAGACACCACCACAGATTATGGCAGATTATAAAACATACATTTCAAAACTGCAGTCTGATTCTCAATAACAACGCGGGACAATGTCTCAATTTGCGGGACGCCTGAAAAGTAACCAAATTGCGGGACTGTCCCGCACAAAGCGGTACATCTGGGCACCCTAAATGTGCATGAATGTGGTTGTGCAATGGACTGACGCCCTGCCTGCGAGGTTTCTAATTAAGGTTTTTAATTAAGATTCTGAGGAATCAAGGTGCTGATGTTTCCATTCTTCCTCTGCTACGACCAAACACCGACCTGACGGCTCCCACTCGTCTTTGCCTCTACTTGTTTTTGTGCAAAAACGTTTACTGTCAGCTGAAAGCAAGACTGACATGTTAATAATGAATTTGTTTTTTTACAAAAAAACAAAAAAACTGTGTTTATTCATTCATTCTTCCGCTTTATCCTTTATTAGGGTTGCGGTGGGGTTCCCCATGCCCATCCAGGGGAGAACGTTTCGGGCGCTGGGCAGATACACCCAGAACAGGACACCAATCCATCGCTGGGCACACACTCACTCACACAGACACACTGTATGGGGCAATTTAGAGAACTTAATTGACTTGATCCATGTTTTTGGACTGTGGGAGGAAACCTGAGAACCCGGCGGAAACCCAGATGGGGATTTGAACACACACTCACTCACTCACACATACGCACTCTATATGGGGCAATTTGGAGACTTCAGTTGACCTTGATCCATGTTTTTGGATCAAGGTCAACTGAAGTCTCCAAATTGCCCCATATAGAGTGCGTATGTGTGAGTGAGTGTCCAGTGATAGATTGGCGTCCTGTCCTGGGTGTATCTGTCCAGCGCCCGAAACGTTCTCCCCTGGATGGGCATGGGGAACCCTAATACATAGAGGATAAAGCGGAAGATAATGGATGGATGGATAATCTTAACAGAAACCAGTAAGTTTATGTTCATACGTATTCTAATTAAGTTTGATTGAGCCACGATGATGATGATAAATGATAGAAAATGACTGACTGCAGTCAGTCCCAAGTTTCTGCTGAGATAAAAAAAAAAACAGACAGCAACCCCTCAGTGCTGGGGATCCAGGTACAAATCCTGATCTGGGTGGAGTTTGCAGGTTCTCCCCGTGGGTTTTGTTTGAGTTTTTTCCTTGCACAGTCCAAACACATTGATTCATGGTGAATTGGCTGCTCTAAGTTTCATATATATATGTGTGTGTGTGTGTGTGTGTGTGTATGTAGGCGGCACAGTGGCTTAGTGGTTAGCACGTTCGCCTCTCAGCACTAGGGATTCCCGGTTCGAATCCCCATCTGGGTTGAGTTTCCATGTTCTCCCCGTGTCTGCGTGGGTTTCCTCCGGGTTCTCCGGTTTCCTCCCACAGTCCAAAAACATGGAACGAGTCAATTGAGTTCTCCAAATTGCCCCATATAGAGTGTGTTTTAGTGTGTGAGTGTGTACCCAGCGATGGATTGGCGCCCTGTCCTGGGTCTATCTGCCCAGCGCCCGAGACGTTCTCCCCTGGATGGGCATGGGGAACCCCACCGCGACCCTAATACAGGATAAAGCGGGAGATAATGAATGAATGAATGTGTGTATGTATGTGTGTGTGCGCCCAGTGGCGTTCTTCTCCTGGGTGAAAGAGAAGAATCTGCCCAGCGCGTTCTCCCCTGTATGGGCATAGGGAACCCACCGGCCACAACACTAATAAAGGATTAAGTGGAAGATTTCTACATAAAAGATGCATGACTTGACAAAAGATGCATGACAGGGGGATGAGAAACGTAATGGTGATTGCAGAAAGTGGTTTTCTTCCTTTTCTTTGCAGTTATTGAGGAGGCGCTAGAGATCAAGATCATAAAAGTTGGTGGATGTTGGTTTAAAGGATGACCTAACAGTTGCTGGTTCTTCATTAGAACTAAATACTGAACTATTGTCGCTTAGAACTAAATACTGAACAAAGATTCGAAACCAAAATGACAAAACAAGGTTACAGTTAAAACCAATAAGAAAAGAAATAACAGAAACAAAACTGATGATAATTCACAAAAACATAAATAAGGCTTAATTTAATAGTTTATTTATGATTAAAACTAAAGTTGCACAGATTAACACATGATAAGGGAAAATGCTGCGACTTGTATAATTTAACAAACTTCTTAAAATGATTTAACAAAAAGAAAAGCCAACACCTTATAAAATACAAAATATATATTTTCAAAATCCCTAAAAGCAGTTTTTGGAATAAAGGAAATAAAAAAAGAACAAACCCATAACAGGTTCTTAATACAGGTTCATTGAAAGCAGTACTCGAGGTGGGCGAGGAGCTCCCGGTGCTGGCTGGTGGGGTACGAAGTCATGCAGTTGGGACACTCCAGAAAGCTCTCGTCCAGCATATTAGAACACCTTGCCGGTGAAGTGGGACTCAGTCTGCTGTATGAACTCGGCTCAGAGAACCGAGTCTCCCGCTTCTGAAAAACAATGACGGAACCATTTATACATCCATTCATTATCTTCTGCTTTATGCTCTATTAGAATCGTGGGGGGGGGTTCCCCATGCCCATCCAGGGGAGAACGTCTCGGGCGCTGGGCAGATACACCCAGGACAGGGCGCCAATCTATGGCTGGACACACACTCACACAGACACACTCTATATGGGGCAATTTGGAGAACTCAATTGACTTGATCCATGTTTTTGGACTGTGGGGGGGAAACCGGAGAACCCGGAGGAAACCCACACGGACACGGGGAGAACATGGAAACTCCATCCAGATTGGGATTCGAAACGGGAATCCCTAACACTGAGAGGTGAATGTGCTAACCACTAAGCCATCATGCCCCCCAATACTAATATGATGTGTGTAAACAGGTTTCAATATTCATTCATTCATTATCTCCCGCTTTATCCTCTATTAGGGTCGCGGTGGGGTTCCCCATGCCCATCCAGGGGAGAACGTCTCGGGCGCTGGGCAGATTGACCCAGGACAGGGCGCCAATCCATCGCTGGGCACACACTCACTCACGTTTTCTAAGTCTTTGTCCAATAACTGAATCTGCCATATTAAAATAAATAAATAAAAAACAGGATTAGAATAAAGTCCTTTCAATGGATTTAAATGATCCTGCAAATTTCATCAGCATCTTACCTGCTGCTCCAGCACAGCGATTTTTTTCTGATCATCACGCTGGCTCAGTAAGGTCTTCTGAAGCAGGTTGACATGCAAAAAGAACCAGACAGAGGTATGTACACTTCCATTAGTCTTTGTGAACATTTATCACACATCTGCTGCACTCATTCCTCTCCCTTAATGGGCGAAAACGGTCACTTTTCTCAATTCTACCTGCAGCAGCAGTTCATTCGTTCGTCTCTCCTCCGCCAGTCGATCATTGGCCACCTCCAACTCGTTCTGCAGCCTGGTCACATGCTCCTCCTTCAGCCGCCTGTCTTTGTTCATTACTTGCCGGCTGTTCCTGTGCTCCTCCTGGATTCTCACCAGTTCGTGGCTCTTCTCCTCGTATTTGAGCTGCGACGCAACCAGCTCGTCCTGTACACGTCGCAGCTTCTCGCTCTCCACCTGCAGCTGCTTCCGGAGCTCCTGCTGTATGGAGGAAATGGACGGCCCTATCGCATAGTGCAATAAACAGATGGGGCAACAGGTTAAGCGAAACCATTTACCATTGTAAGGTACATTTACACAATAATAAGACGACACCTAAAGCCCGTTCCTCTTATAAGTGAGGATGGCATTTACATTTAGTCTTACAAAAGTGACTTATAAATGAGAGCAACCCAAGTCAGTAGTTATGGAGAACCCCCCCCCGTTTGTTTCCCCCCTACATCAGGTGTTTGTTAAAAAGATGCGTCTATGGTAGTTTCTTAAAAATGCAGAGTGATTCTACTTTACGGACAGAGTTGGGAAGATGGTTCCACCATTTTGGAGTGAGAATGAGCTCCTCGGTGAGGTGGAACCACCAGGAGACAATCATCACTGGAGCGAAGTGAACGAGCCGGAGTGTATTTTGGAAATATAGAGTGAAGGTAAGAGGGGACAGATCCAGAGATTGTCCTGTAGGTCAGAGTCAGTGACTTGTACTGAATGCAGCAGCTACAGGGAGCCAATGGAGAGAGAGGAGAGGTGGAGGGACATGAGTTCTTGGGCTGGTTGAATACGAGTCGGGATGCAGAGTTCTGAATCAGTTGTAGAGGTCCGATTATGGAGGCTGGGAGACCGATTTTAAATTAATTGCTGGATTACTATGGAGCCCCTTACTTTGGAACTTTATAAAATAAAATTAATGCAATCTCGCAATATTTCACAAAACTAATGCAAGATCTTGCAAAAGTTAATGTGAACGCAGAAAACTAACACGGTAATTGTGAAGCTGTCCAGAATATTACATTTGGTTGCTGATGAATTCAATCAGGATCGCCAGAAAACTATTGCGATATCTCACAAAATTAATATAATATACATAATTTTGTAGATTACACACAATATTTTAAAATTTAGCATATGTCCCTGTCTGTGTGAGTGAGTGTGTGCCAAGTGATGGATTGGTGCCCAGTCCTGGGTGTATCTGCCCTGCCCCCAAAACGTTCTGGCATGGCACCCCCCCCATGATCTTAGCATCTAGGATCAAATTAAGCGGAAGATAATGATATCATAGGTCTTCACCTGCCTAAATAAAGCAAATAACGCAAAACTGTTTAAAGATCTATATTTTGGGCCGTGTACAATGTACAATAAACACAATTTGTCATATAATTACTAAAAAAAGAGCAAGATTCTGAACATATTACCAGTGTTGCTTTAGTAATACCAATAAGGAGCACCATCTTGATTCTACCTCCGCCACATATTAAAGCTATATTATAAAGCTAGCTTATTTTGTCCTAATGTAAGCAAAATGATCTAAACATAAAATTCCAAGATGAACTGCAAACTGCCTAAACAGCTTGGACACAACAATCCGCCAACATGTGGCATAAAACACAGGGAATTTTTTTTTTTAATAGCACAGTGATGAATGATGGACTGGGTCCAAGACCACATTACTTTCTGTTTAAGTTGAGCATATTTTTTCCTTTACCTTCTGAATTCAGCTCTTTGTGCTGCTCTTCAGGAGTTTGCTGGCCTTGGTTTAATTGCTGCTCAAGCTGCACAACTCGAGCCAAGAGTCCCCGAACATAGGCCTCTCTCTGCTGGTCATAAACAACCCAGTGCTGATTTTTCTTCATAGCCTACAGAAAAAAAAAATAGCATAGAGAGCAGAACAAATTCAGCATGTTTAATGAGTTCTTTGCTTTCAAGTCAGTAAAAACGTGTTGCTTGTGGACTTACATCGTCAAGTTGTTCCTGCAGAAGTGCGACATCACCGGAAGGAACCTGTTAATGACATGAAGCATGTTACTCTGTCAAAAGCAACACCACAAGTCACACACTGTATAACCTTCTGAAGAGGTTGGCGATCTTCGGAAATTAAGTAAAACAAAAAAGGCACCCATTAGGATTTGGAAACCTTGTCTAAAAACATGCTTTGTAAGAGAGTTGAACAAAAAACATTGAATCTTTATTTTAAAATGACAAACATCCTCCACAAAAAACCCATCCATGCAGTGATACACACATATACACACTCTGAGCGGTGGGCAGCTCTGTATACAGCACTTGGAAAGCAATTGGTGTTAGGTGTCTTGCCCAAAGGCGCTTTAGCCGGAGTACTTTGCAGGACCAGAAATCAAACCGGAGAGCTTCAGATCACAAACCTACGACTGATTTCTCTTACATTTCAGTAAATTAAAACACTTCTACCTATCTATTAAACTCATCTATCTCATTTTACATGCACTGTTTATACTCATATACATTGTTTCTGCTACATCTCACATTTTATATGCTGCTATATTTTAATTCTATATTTATATTTCTAATGTATACTATATTATATACAACATATATATATGTTTAGCATGTTCTCCTCTCAGCACTAGGGATTCCCGGTTCGAATCCCCATCTGGGTGGAGTTTCCATGTTCACCCCGTGTCCGTGTGGGTTTCCTCCGGGTTCTCCGGTTTACTCCCACAGTCCAAAAACATGGATCAAGTCAATTGAGTTCTCCAAATTGCCCCATATAGAGTGTGTCTGTGTGCGTATCTGTGTAAGTGAGTGTGTGCCCAGAGATAGATTGGCACCCTGTCCTGGGTGTATCTGCCCAGCGCCCGAAACGTTCTCCCCTGGATGGGCATGGGGAATCCCACCGTGACCCTAATAGAGGATAAAGCAGAAGATAATGGATGGAGATATATATATATATATATATATATATATATATATATATATATATATATATATATATATATATATATATGAAACTTGAATCAACAGCAACTTTGCATGAAATTGTGCAAACATTTGTTTTTAACAGGACCGGGCAATTATTATTATTTTTTCTTTTTTTTACTAGGGGTCACAAAGACTTGCAGACAGTCTTGCTCTATATCTGTATATATTGAAGTATCTGAGTAAATGCTCCCACCAAGTGGAGCAACTCGAATCTGTAACCAACTACAAAGTACCTTGAGGGTAAAATATTTTAATTTAAAATAGAAATTAAAAAGCAAAAGTGATTATTTGTACAAAAAACACGTTTACATGTCGTAACGACCTAACGTTTACATAGTGCGCCCTCTTGTGTTCAAACTGTAACACTGCGCTGTGCACGACATTAAATTTACATTACATTTTTGGTCATTTATTGGACGCTGTTATCCAAAGCGACTTACAAGGTGAGCACAGGGTTCATCACAACATCCCTGGAGCAATGAGGGTTAAGGGTCTTGGTCAAGGACCCACACTGGTAACTTCAGTGGACCTGGGATTTGAACCCCCAACCTTCAGATTGATAACCCAACAACCTAACCACTGAGCTACCACGCACCGGTACAACAACATCACATTATTTGCACCTAGACTGCTTATAACTATGCACAGTACCAGTCAAAAGTTCGTACTATATAGATACACTTGTAGTTTTATAATTCAGAATCAGGTTTATTTGTCACATACGTAGATATTCATTGTACAGCCAGCAGTGAAATTCTTTCCTGACTAAATTTGTTGTGTATATATATATATATATATATATATATATATATATATATATATATATATATATATATATATACACACACACACATATACACAACCACTTCGAATGCCACAAAGTGGTTCCTTCATCTTCGGAATCAAATCAAAGTCATAAGGACTTAAGTCCGGAGAGTATGGTGGATGGTACAGTACTTCGTGGCATTTGCTTCAGAACTGTTCCAGAGATTGGACAGACAGTAGACCGCTCCATTCGCACCATCAACAGAACAGGCTCTGCTAACGGTATACTACGCCTTCCACATCGCTGGCAACGGGTTCTACACAACGCTGGTGACTACTTTGAAGGACAGTAACAGGTGCAAACCTGTAACTCTTTTGTATCGTTTGTGAATAAATAGTTTCCACTATTTAAGTTCCAACCCTCATTCATATATTCTTTGTAAGGTGACCTTGAGTGTCTAGAAAGGCGCCATCAAATAAAATGTATTATTATTATTATTATTATTATATAAATATATATATATATATATATATATATATATATTTATTCATTCATTATCTCCCGCTTTATCCTCTATTAGGGTCGCGGTGGGGTTCCCCATGCCCATGAATTTAGATGATTAAATTTCTTTTTCTGATACTACCAGTAAAACCTGGTTTCTAACACCCACTGAGTAAAAGGTGGTCAGTCTCATCAGGTCAGACACAAAGGGAAACACATGAAACCAGTTCCAGTCTTCAATAGACCTGAAACTGGGACAACTCTATCAAAGACATCTTCATCTGCACCTCACAGGTTGAAAAGCAAGAACCTGAATGACATTAAGTAGCTAAATGATGAGCAGCATAATCAAGATTTCATTTAAAGGTTAAAAAACGATGCAATTAACACGTGTTTTCAGTGAAACAAAAAAATGACCAGTTAACCGAAATACAAGGATTCTTCTTAGTTAACATGCATTTAAACATAAAGGTGAAAGACTTCGATCACTTACCTGGACATCAGGTATACTTTGTTTTTGCAGAGCTTTACATTTTTCGGTTATTGCAACCAAATTGTTTTTCAGGTCCTCCGATTTTTGTGAAAGGTCCTGGAAGAGTCTCTCGCTCTGTTCTGCCTCTTGTCTCTTCTGTTCCAGCTGGTTTCGCAGAGAAGCCACCATGTCCCCTCCTTTGGTCAGCATCTGCTGCCGAAGGAATGAGATTTCCTGCTCATTAGCCAGCAGTTGCTGCTTGTTTTTCTCCTTCTCTGTCTCCAGTGACAAGATTTTCTGTGCACAAAAAAAAAGGTTTTGTTCTGTTAATAAAAAAGTTTCACTGATTTCACAAACTTACATTTTTAAATTAGCACATCGCTGACTATCAACTTTAACTGCAGCATGTTTATATTTGGAAGACATTTACATCTGAACTTCTTGTATTTACATACAAGAACATGATCACTGAAGTTATCAACATTAAAACATTAAAAAAAAAAAAATGTATCAAATACATTAACTAGGGCGGCACGTTCGCCTCTCAGCGCTAGGGATTCCCGGTTCAAATCCTAATCTGGGTGGAGTTTCCATGTTCTCTCCGTGTCTGCGTGGGTTTCCTCCGGGTTCTCCGGTTTCCTCCCACAGTCCAAAAACATGGATCAAGTCAATTGAGTTCTCCAAATTGCCCCATATAGAGTGTGTCTGTGTGAGTGAGTGTGTGCCCAGCGATAGATTGGCGTCCTGTCCTGAGTGTCTGTCCAGCGTCCAATTTCCAATTTCTTTTCTTGTCAGGTTTTTAGAAATGTTTAGCTACTCTGTACTTTTGTCCGATGACTACAACCATCCCATAATGCTGTACTAACGCTCCAGGTAAATAATACATTAAATTAAACAGAACTGATTGGTGGAGGGGTGGCAGGGTGGTTTAGTGGTTGGCATGTTCTCCTCTCAGCACTAGGGATTCCCAGTTCAAAGCCCAATTTTGTGCAGTTTCCATGTTCCCCCGCGTGGGTTTCCTCCGGGTTCTCCGGTTTCCTCCCACAGTCCAAAAACATGTATTTGGATCAATTAGGGTCAATTGAATTCTCAAAATTGCCGCATATAGAGTGTGTTTGTGTGTGTGTGCCCAGCGATAGATTGGTGTCCTGTCCTGGATATATCTGCCCAGCGCCCAAAAAGGTCTCCCCTGGATGGGCATGGGGAACCTCCCCCGCGACCCTAGTAGAGGATAATAGCGGAAGATAATGGATGGATGGATGATTGGTGGAGAATTTGTGCCCTAACATAGCAAGATGGTTTTGGACTTGATTTTAGGGTATGGAAGACAAGTCCTTTCTGTGTAGAATTTGCATGTTCTTTCTGTATCAGAATGAGTATAATACCTGCAACCAATAACATGCTGGCAGGTAAACTTCTTCTGGGTGTAAATAACTCACTTCTCTTATTGTATTGCATGTTACCTGTAATATATAGCACTGTTGTGTTGTCTATGGTATCATATTGTTATTGTCATATTTATATATGTGTGTGTGTGTGTGCGTGCAATTGCACCAATAGGACCACTATACAAAAGTCGTGACAGTTAAAGCATCTTAAATCTTAACATGTGTGTGTAAATTGTACCACGGTGCAATAAACCAGTGACCTGTACAGAGAATTTCTCCAAATTTAAACCCCTGAGCTCTGGTTTAGGTAAGTTTGAACACGCCCCATTTCCATTTCACTTCCGTTCTCAGATGGACGTACTGTTATCATGGACTTTGTAGTTCTACAATTCCAGACTGTAGTCCATCTGTTTGTTCTACAGTACATACTGTGTACGTCCCCTTTACTCTGTTCTAATGGTCAGAACCCCAAAAGTAGCACCACAGAGCAGGGGTTATTTGGTTGGTGCATTATTCCTATCCCAGCAGTGTCACAGAGGTGGAGAAATGAAACTACAGCAGCACTGCTGCACTGAAACAATCCACCACCCAAAATCACACCTGTTCTGGTAGTCCATTTATATGGTAAGTGGACGAAATGGAGAATGGCGCAAGAAGAGGGCGTGTCCAAACATTTGACTGGCACTGTGTATAGTTAAAGTTACAGAATACTAACCTCCAGGAATTTTCCATTTCTTTTTGACAGTTCATCTACTGTTTTCTTCAGCTGGGCGTTTTCCTTTCTCGGTTTGTCAAATTCCGCATCCATGGACTTTGATCCGAGGCTTTTAAATCCCAGTTTATGAACAATTGTTTCTTTAGCCGTTTTGGACGCCATCGTTCTCTAAACACGTCCTGTGACAGACACAGGCAGACACACAGACAGATACAGAGCAAGAGAGAGATACACACACAGGGAGCGAGAGAGAGACACAGGGAGCGAGAGAGAGAGACACAGAGAGCGAGAGAGAGAGACACAGAGAGCGAGAGAGAGAGACAGAGAGCAAGAGAGAGAGACAGAGAGCAAGAGAGAGAGACAGAGAGCAAGAGACAGAGAGCGAGAGAGAGAGACAGAGAGCGAGAGAGAGAGACAGAGAGCGAGAGAGAGACACAGAGAGCGAGAGAGAGACACAGAGAGCGAGAGAGAGAGACAGAGAGCGAGAGAGAGAGACAGAGAGAGAGACAGAGAGCGAGAGAGAGAGACACAGAGAGCGAGAGAGAGAGACACAGAGAGCGAGAGAGAGAGACACAGAGAGAGAGACAGAGAGAGAGACAGAGAGAGAGACAGAGAGAGAGACAGAGAGAGCAAGAGAGAGAGACAGAGAGCAAGAGAGACAGAGAGCGAGAGAGAGAGACAGAGAGCGAGAGAGAGACACAGAGAGCGAGAGAGAGACACAGAGAGCGAGAGAGAGACAGAGAGCGAGAGAGAGACACAGAGAGCGAGAGAGAGACACAGAGAGCGAGAGAGAGACACAGAGAGCGAGAGAGAGACACAGAGCGAGAGAGAGACACAGAGAGCGAGAGAGAGACACAGAGAGCGAGAGAGAGACACAGAGCGAGAGAGAGACACAGAGAGCGAGAGAGAGACACAGAGAGCGAGAGAGAGAGACAGAGAGCGAGAGAGAGAGACAGAGAGCGAGAGAGAGAGACACAGAGAGCGAGAGAGAGAGACACAGAGAGCGAGAGAGAGAGACACAGAGAGCGAGAGAGAGAGACACAGAGAGCGAGAGAGAGAGACACAGAGAGCGAGAGAGAGAGACACAGAGAGCGAGAGAGAGAGACACAGAGAGCGAGAGAGAGACACAGAGAGCGAGAGAGAGACACAGAGAGAGCAAGAGAGAGAGACACAGAGAGCGAGAGAGAGACACAGAGAGCGAGAGAGAGAGACAGAGAGCGAGAGAGAGAGACACAGAGCGAGAGAGAGACACAGAGAGAGCAAGAGAGAGAGACAGAGAGAGCGAGAGAGAGACAGAGAGAGACAGAGAGAGAGACAGACACACACATGCAGACACAGAAACACACACAGACAAAAAGAAACACGCACACACACATACACATACAGACACAAAAAGAAACACACACGCAGACACAGAAACATACACACACATACATACACACACACAGAAACATACACAAAAAGAAACACACACACACGCAGACACAGAAACATACACACACACACACACAGACACAAACATACACACAAACATACACACAGACAGACACAAAAGGAAACACACACGCAGACACAGAAACATACACACACACACACACACACAGAAACATACACAAAAAGAAACAAACACATGCAGACACAGAAACACACACAGACAAAAAGAAACACACACACACACACATACACATACAGACACAAAAAGAAACACACACGCAGACACAGAAACATACACACACATACATACACACACACACACAGAAACATACACAAAAAGAAACAAACACACGCAGACACAGAAACACACACACACACACAGACACAAACATACACACACATAAACATACAGACAGACACAAAAAGAAACACACACACACAGAAACATACACACACACAAAAAGAAACACACACAGACACATACACACACACACAGACACAAAAAGAAACATACAGACAGACAGACACAAAAAGAAACACACACACACACACACACACACAGAAAGAAAGACACAGACACATACACACACACACACACACACACACACAGACGGACAGAAAAAGAAACACACACACACACAAAAAGAAACATACAGACAGACAGACACAAAAAGAAACACACACACACACACACACACACAGAAAGAAAGACACAGACACATACACACACACACACACACACACACACAGACGGACAGAAAAAGAAACACACACACACACAATTAAATATTAATGTACACTGACACACGAAATTAATCACGTAAACGTAAAATAAACATGAGCTGAGAGTTTAGCAGCAACATTATCCACAATCCGACATTTAAACTTAAACTCAAATAAAACGCAGACGAACATTTTAAACACTATGGAAGTTTCGAAATGTTCTTAAAGCAACCGAAACCCAAACGAAACTGCGGACCGCTCAGTTAGACAGCACCGCACACAAATACACACTTTATAAATCAAATCAATTAAAATAATGAGAGCAGACGTCACTCACTGCGCGAGGCTCGTTAAACAGACTGCAGTAAAACGTCACTAACGCTCCCGACGCTCCCGGTTCAAAACACGTTCAAACGCGCGCCGCGTCCTGCGTCACTTCCGGATCAAAAGTATGGCGTCAGCCCTGTTACATGGTTACACGGTTGTATTCGATTTTAGAACCTGAATCCTGAACTGTAACATAAATCACACAAACACATATACAATGAGCAATTTCCACATTGTAAACTATTAATCTCAAGAATGATCCTTTGTTGTTGGTTTTACCACACGAATTTACATCTTGATTTAGAACCGTAATTACATATCAATTCACCCTAATGCTAGAAAAGGGAATAAACTTTACACAAACATAATCACAAATCACAAACCTCATTGACTGCATAAGTATCAAGAGAGCTGCAGTTTCACGTTGTGACTTGTCTGCTCTTCAGCACCTGAATAACCCAAATGTTCCAAATGTTAACTTTGGAACTTTTACAAACATGGTAACCATGGTAATTAGCAGTGTAACCATGGAAATTAACGTTGTCAATGTTCTTAAAAGAACACAAGTTATAAAATACACTTTTATACAATTTTACATACTTTAAACCAATTCAAATATAAACTGCTCAAGTAGGAAGTTACTATATATATATATATTCATTCATTCATTTATTATCTCCCGCTTTATCCTCTACTAGGGTCGCGGTGGGGCTCCCCATGCCCATCCAGGGGAGAACGTCTCAGGCGCTGGGCAGATAGACCCAGGACAGGGCGCCAATCAATCGTTGGGTACACACTCACACACACAGACACACTCTATATGGGGCAATTTAGAGAACTCAATTAACTTGATCCATGTTTTTGGATTGTGGGAGGAAACAGGAGAACCCGGAGGAAACCCACGCGGACACGGGGAGAACATGGAAACTCCACCCAGATGGGGATTCGAACCAGGAATCCCTAGCGCTGAGAGGCAAACGTGCTAACCACCAAGTCACCGTGCCGCCCATATATATATATATATATATATATATATATATATATATATATATATATATATATATATATATATATATATATATATATGTCCGTGTGGGTTTCCTCCAGGTTCTCCGGTTTCCTCCCACAGTCCAAAAACATGGATCAAGTCAATTGAATTCTCCAAATTGCCCCATATAGAGTGTGTGAGTGTGTACCCAGCGATGGATTGGCGCCCTGTCCTGGGTGTATCTGCCCAGCGCCCGAGACACCCCCGTGACCCCAGTAGAGGATAAAGCAGAAGATAATGGATGGATGCAATATATTAATACACTTTTGAAATAAAAAAAATAGCATGCAGATCATCTGTATAAACCTTCAAAACATGGAAATGCATTTTGTTCACAGTGATATCTGAACATTCATACTTACTAAATGATGTTCCAGTGGGTGTGGTGTAGTTCTTACTGCTCTATACAGTTAATATTCTGTATTCTCTTGCCACTTGTTGAAGGAGAAACTGGCATGTGCTGTTTTGCAGTGGCTCATGTCCTATGGCAATGAATATTTGATTATTTTCCCCAGATGTTCATGTCATTTATTAACACTCCAAATCCTTCCATCTGTCTGCTGTAACCCCTCCCCCTAGGCTCCCCTGTGGCGGCCGTTCTCCTTCTGCCTCGCTGAGCGTTGACTGGCAGCAGATTCATCTTGTCTCTCCTTTCTCAGACTCATGCAATACACACATTTCTCACGGAAGCCTTTCTGATCATTTATCCTGCGTTTCTCGTTCTGTTTCTCTTTTCTGCATTCTGCACTATTCTTTCACATCGTGGCGTGATCACAATCAGAGGTAACATTTTAATCTGGTTTTTGTTCCCAACACAATTTGCATTTACATTTAGTCATTCAGCAGACGCTTTTATACAAAGCGACTTACAAATGAGAACACCACAAGTCAGTAGTTATGAAGAACACCAACTATACTGTAAAATCATCAAACCTGATCGTTATTTATTTATTTCTTTTACAACAGGTATTTGTTAAAATTTGAGGTAGGTTTTACTGTATGTATTTGGAAAAAACAATAATGTGAATGTCAGATGGTGGCTTAGTGGCTTAAACCTCTCAGCGCTAGGGATTCCCGGTTCGAATCCCAATCTGGGTGGAGTTTCCATGTTCTCCCCGTGTCCGCTTGGGTTTCCTCCAGGTTCTCTGGTTTCCTCCCACAGTCCAAAAACATGGAACAAGTCAATTGAGTTCTCCAAATTGCCCCATATAGAGTGTGTCTGTGTGAGTGAGTGTGTGCCCAGCGATAGATTGGCGCCCTGTCCTGGTTGTATCTGTCCAGCGCCCGGAACATTCTCCCCTGGATGGTCATGGGGAACCCCACCGCGACCCTAATAGAGGATAAAGTGGAAGATAATGGATGGATGAATGAATGAATGAATGTCAGATGGGTGGCACGGTGGCTTAAACCACTAAGTGCACCTCTCAGCGCTAGGGATTCCCGGTTCGAATCCCAATCTGGGTGGTGTTTCCATGTTCTCCCCGTGTCCGCGTGGGTTTCCTCCGGGTTCTCTGGTTTCCTCCCACAGTCCAAAAACATGGATCAAGGTCAATTGAATTCACCAAATTGCCCCATATAGAGTGTGTCTGTGTGAGTGAGTGTGTGTCCAGTGATAGATTGGCACCCTGTCCTGGGTGTATCTGCCCAGTACCCAAAATGTTCTCCCTTGGACATCCCCCCCTACCCGACCCTATTAGAGTGTAAAGAGGAAGATAATGGATGGATGAATGTCAGACTTGATTATTTGGTTATGACTCATTCTGCTGTAATAACGAACTCAGGCTTCACGTACTCCAAGAATCTAATGACTCATGTAATTTAATGCGATTCCAGCTGATTCTAAAGAGCATCTTGTGATGTGACTAAATGGTTGACTTTCTTTGTCCTCAGAAAGCCTCATCTTTTATATATATATATATATATATATATATATATATATATATATAAATGAAAGTTGAAAGACTGTGAGTGTGTGGTTGTTAATATTTAACAATAAAGCAATAAAGCATTACATATACTGGATGGAACCTGGATATTAATTGGACTTGCTGTCCTGCAGGACCCCCATAATGGACTTAGATATAGTTTTCCAGTTTTTAGAGTTTCTCCATAAGTTAAATACAGATGATCACCACACAATCTGTACATTAGTGTCCTACACTGTTGTTGCTGCCGGCCGCTCAAGGAGGATGAGTCCCCCACTGAGTCTTGGTCCTCACAATGTTTCTTCCTTAAAATATCAACATAACAGGGAGTTTTTTCTTGCCACTGCCGCTTCAGCTTGCTCTTTGGGGGTTTAAAGGCTTATAACACTGTACAGCGGGCGGCATGGTGGCTAAGTGGTTAGCATGTTCGCCTCTCAGCACTAGGGAATCCCGGTTGGAATCCCCATCTGGGTGGAGTTTCCATGTTCTCCCTGTGTCCGCGTGGGTTTCCTCCGGATTGGCGCCCTGTCCTGGGTGTATCTGCCCAGCGCCCGAAACGTTCTCCCCTGGATGGGCATGGGGAACCCCCCTGCGACCCTAATATAAGATAAAGTGGAAGATAATGGATTGATGGACTAAATCAAGGTGGTTAGTGGTTAGCATGTTCTCTCAGCACTAGGGATTCCCGGTTCGCTTCCCCAACTGGGTGGAGTTTCCATGTTCTTCCCGTGTCCGTGTGGGTTTCTGGTTTCTGGTTTCCTCCCACAGTCCAAAAACATGGATCAAGTTAATTGAGTTCTCCAAATTGCCGCATATAGAGTATGTCTGTGTGAGTGAATGTGTGCCCAGCGATAGATTGGTGTGCATCTTCCCAGCGCCCGAAACGTTCTCCCCTGGATGGGCATGGATGGGGAACCCCCTCGCGACCCTAGTAGAGGATAAAGCAGAAGATAATGGATGGATGGACTAAATCAAGGGAGATTGATGTTTACATTTGACATTTTTGGTCATTTATTGGACACTTTTATCCAAAGCGACTTACAAGGTGAGCACAGGGTTCATCACAACATCCCTGGAGCAATGAGGGTTAAGGGTCTTGCTCAAGAACCCACATTGGTAACTTCAGTGGACCTGGGATTTGAACCCCCAACCTTCAGATTGATAACCCAACGCCCTAACCACTGATGTAACAGCACTCTGCTTTGCATCAGGTCTAATAACACCTAATAATGCACTTGTGCCTCATTTAAAACCAGTGGTCATAGTCTTTAGGTCCTAACTGAAGCACGAACAAAACAAACACTGTGAAACTATTAAAGTCTTAAATCATCACTATCGTTTATTCTTAGCTCGTCAGGGATATACACACTGCGAAGGATACAAGAGTTGATAAAGACATGCAAATACAAGTGCAAAGTGGGAAATACGCTCCATTGCTACGATGCAAAACGTAACTGGAAATTATAAATCATGAACATTAGGACGTGTGTGTGTATTTCTGTAAAGCTCTGACTAAACTGTTGAAAATACCACCTTAAATAGACTATACAGACATGATGTTGCATCTCGTACATGACTGACAGCTACACACAACACAACGTGATCTTAAAAATGCTATTAGTATGTAACACAAATCGAAAGTCCCATGGCACCAAGTAGGTTCTCAGCAATCTGTCTAAACGCACAGAGCCTGTTAAGTGCTGACTAATACGACAGAGAAGTATATGAGGTTTCATTGTTATTACATCACATACAAATAGGATACACAGTGCTTAAACCCTACAATACTGTTCAGTACAAAAGAATCACAGCTTATAAAGTTTATGTACAAAAGTTCTGTCCTATGAAACCATCCAGTTTCTTGCATATGTATCAAAGGGGGGGGTAACGTTCTGCTGTTTAAAAAAAGAAAGCCTACATTTATGGACCTGCATTATTGCATCCGTTCATTGAGCGCGCGCTCGGAATATTCCGTTATCAAACGTCGGTCATGAGTGCTACGGAGATTCAAAATACAAATCTGCAAATATCGGAATGATCATCAAATTTGGCGTTTCCATCATAGTGAACAAGTGCTGAGAAAAACATGGGATGGTGAGTATTTAGGCTCAGAACTGTTATATATATATATATATATATATATATATATATGTTCTGCAGTATAAATACAAAAAGAATCCTCTTTACCTTCATGATCCATCACTGTAGGATGTTTGGATTAGAACCCATTACCAGAGGTGCATGTAAAAAAGAATGGAAGCCTGTCCGATGGCTACATCAGTTGCCTATAAAATCCATCCATCCATCATCTTCTGCTTTATCCTCTATTAAGGTCGCGGGGGGGTTCCTCATGCCCATCCAGGGGAGAACGTCTTGGGCGCTGGGCAGATACACCCAGAACAGGGCACCAATCTATCACTTGGCACACACTCACTCACACAGACACACTCTATATGGGGCAATTTGGAGAACTCAATTGACTTGATCCATGTTTTTGGACTGTGGGAGGAAATCGGAGAACCCGGAGGAAACCCACGTGGACACGGGGAGGACATGGGAACTCCACCCAGATTGGGATTCGAACCGGGAATCCCTAGTGCTGAGAGGAGAACATGCTAACCACTAAGCCACCGTATTAGGATGACAAAACCAAATAAAGAACAAAATGATGTAGCGATGGCGGCATGTTGTCTTAGTGGTTAGCATGTTCTCCTCTCAGCGCTAGGGATTCCCGGTTGGAATCCCCATCTGGGTGGAGTTTCCATGTTCTTACCGTGTCCGTGTGGGTTTCCTCCGGGTTCTCCGGTTTCCTCCCACAGTCCAAAAATATGGATCAAGGTCAATTGAGTTCTCCAAATTGCCCCATATAGAGTGTGTCTGTGTGTGTGAGTGAGTGTGTGCCCAGTGATAGATTGGCGCCCTGTTCTGGGTGTATCTGCCCAGCATCCGAAACGTTCTCCCCTGGATGGGCATGGGGACCCTAATAGAGGATAAAGCGGAAGATAATGGATGGATGATGTAGAGATCATGTAAAAGTAATAAAAAACAATAAAACATGTCACTAGAATTGATTGTTCTGTTAGGATCGAATGTATAATGCAAGTTTTTAAAACCTACTCGGTTTTAAGTTTAAGAATGACACTGTGGAACCCAGGATTGATCCTGAATGCATGATGGCTTAAAAAAGTTAGGTGAACTATACAACTGGAGCACAGAATGATGCTCCTGCCCCTGAAGATGGTTGTTCATGCAGGATGGGAAAAGAAATCAGAGAAAATGTACTGAATATATACATGTATACTAAATAAAAACAAACAGACTTTTCTCGTTAGTTAATGAGCTGCCTTTACGTCACATCAAAACATTGTCGTCCTGTTCACAGTTTCTAATGAAGTCATATTTTCAAGGTCAAGTACTATTTATTAATATTAAGGTTTTGGTATTTCATAAACAGCCTCTCAGTGCTTCTTGTTTAATTAGGACAGTCCTCAGCAATGTACCTGATTTTTTTTGTTTTTCTTGGACGCAACCACAACTACCTTTGAAAGTCAGCCAAGTTCTAGCCCAGTAATATAATCCTAGACTTGGCATTACAGAGCATCAGCATTTCTGCCCCGGTTCGGAGATGGTGGGGTTTCGTGTTGAATAAAGCCCGACAGGAACGCTCCCGTTAGTTGGTGTGTGTCAGATGAGGGAGAAAGGTCAGAGGAACAGTGATGTGGACAGTGCCGTGGTCTTCTGGTCAGTGGCTGATGCAACTCCCACAGCAACAGTGAAACTCAGGTTTTTACATTAACTGCAAAACACACACACATTGATTTTAGGAACTTTCATTTTAACGTCAGTCATAAAGATCTTTTTTGTACATTAGAGCATCCTAGTAACTTGTATCCACGGCAACAGTACCACATTGAGACGAGCCTGATTCTCATAAACATATAGTCTGGGTCCCAAATGACCTATAGTTACTAACTTTAGGTAATTTGGGGTATTTTTGCCCATCCGGGGCAGAGCTTTCCATGAGACATGGACAGGGAGCCAATCCATCGCTGGGCACACATTCACTCACACAGACACACTCTATATGGGGCAATTTGGAGAATTCAATTGACCTTGATGCATGTTTTTGGACTGTGGGAGGAAATCGGAGAACCCGGAGGAAACCCACGCGGACACGGGGAGAACATGGAAACTCCACCCAGATGGGGATTCGAACCGGGAATCCCTAGTGCTGAGAGGAGAACATTCTAACCAATAAGCCACCCTATTTATGGAATACAATGAAAGTTTATTTATATTTATATCAGCAAAAACGGCTAAAAATAGCTGATTAGTCACATAAAACTGTTTCTAGAGAATAATAAATATGGAAAGGCATTAGGACCCGATCACATTTAAATGCTAATGGCTTACGTATTCTGTAACTGTGATATGATGCAAAAGCTTTTTATAGGCCTGACATTGCTGGTCAGAGCGGAAAAACGGAAACACTATCTGGACCAAAAAAAAAAAAAAAAAAAAAAAAAAGCTACAAAACAGGAAACAAAAGGTCATTTCTTAATAAAAGATTTTGCTAAATTGACTAATTACATGGTTAATTACAGCACATTATATTAGAAACTAAATGACCATATATGGGCGGCACGGTGGCTTAGTGGTTAGCATGTTCTCCTCTCAGCACTAGGGATTCCCGGTTCGAATCCCAATCTGGGTGGAGTTTCCATGTTCTCCCCGTGTCCACGTGGGTTTCCTCCGGGTTCTCCGGTTACCTCCCGCAGTCCAAAAACATGGATCAAGATCAATTGAATTCTCCAAATTGCCCCATATAGAGTGTGTCTGTGTGAGTTAGTGTGTGCCCAGTGATAGATTGGCGTCCTGTCCTGGGTGTATCTGCCCAGCGCCCGAAACGTTCTCCCCTGGATGGGCATGGGGAACCCCCCCGCGACCCTAATATAGGATAAAGCGGGAGATAATGAATGAATGAATAAATGACCATATATGGGCAGCACGGTGATTTAGTGGTTGGCATGTTCTCCTCTCTGTGCTAGGGATTCCCGGTTCGAATCCCCATCTGGGTGGAGTTTCCATGTTCTTCCCGTGCCAGTATGGGTTTCCTCCGGGTTCTCCGGTTTCCTCCCACAGTCTAAAAACATGGATCAATTAAATTAAGTGTACTAAATTGCCCATATAGTTTGAGTGAGTGCAATGGATTTTCACTCTGTTCTGGGTGTATCTGCCCAAGCGCCCAAAACATCCTCTTCTGGATGGGCATGGGGAACCCCCCCCCTGCGACCCTAATAGAGGGTTAAGTGGAAGATAATGAATGAATAAATGAATAGTTGCACTGTCTGTCACACTGATTACAATTTGTAATGAACTGTTCAGATCACTGATGTGCCTCCAGTAAACTCTAATGAGTCCCACTGTATCGTTTTGCTTAATAATAATTTCTCATCTTATTAACTTGACCACTTAATCCTTTCCTGGGGAGGGGGGGGGGTTGTCATGTTCATCCAGAGGGAGCTTTTTGAGCGTTGATCCATCGCTGGGCACACACTCACACACACTATATAGAGGCAATTTAGAGCAGCCAATTTCACTTGATATTTTCCATATTTTCCATATTTTTGGACTGTGGGAGGAAACCGGAGAACCCGGAGGAAACCCACACGGACAGGGGTAGAACATGGAAACTCCACACAGATTGGGATAGGGATCGGGACATGCCTTAAAAATGACTTTCGTGGGACTAATAACTATCCATCCATTCATTCATTATCTTTCACTTTATTCTCTATTAGAGTCATGGTGGGGTTCCCCATGCCCGTCCAGGGGAGAACGTTTTGGGCGCTGGGCAGATACACCCAGGACAGGACGCCAATCCAGCGCTGGGCAGGGACTGATAACTAATAATATTATTTTTGTGAAAAAAAATTACATTGCAGGGCGACACGGTGGCACAGTGTTTAGTAGGGGTGAGCTGCAATATTCGCTGATTCGCCGATTCGATTCGGAGAACCGTAGTCGACTATGAACCTCATAGTCGAATGTACCATTTTGGCCACATGGGGGCGCCAATCTATCACTGGGCACACACTCACGCACACACACACACACTCTATATGGGGCAATTTGGAGAACTCAATTGACTTGATCCATGTTTTTGGACTGTGGGAGGAAACCGGAGAACCCGGAGGAAACCCACGCGGACATGGGGAGAACGTGGAAACTCCACCCAGATGGGGATTCGAACCGGGAATCCCTAGTCCTGAGAGGAGAACATGCCAACCACTAAGCCACCGTGCCGCCACTGTCTGTAATTATAAAACTACAAAGTCCATCTTTATGATAAGTGGAGGAAAGAAGTGTCCAAACCTTCGACTCATAATGTATAGATGCAAATATGATTTCGAAGGACGGCAATGTGCGTTTACGAGCAAGACAAAAGACAAAGTCGATGACAACGCAGTGAAAGCGTTGAGAATGTGGCAACTCCACCCAGATGGGGATTCGAACCTGGAACCCCTAGCGCTGAGAGGAGAACATGCCAACCACTAAGCCACTTGTGATCTTGATTCATTTAAAATATCTGCACACTGTTGTGGTTTAAAGGCAGACACAGCACTAATGACACTGAGATGAAAATGACTTACTTGATAAATTCACAATGCATGCTACGATGATGACGACCCCTCCCACAATAGAGACAGTGGAAAGTAGCTTTGCTACGCGGCCCAGGCGCCTGGCTCCATCGATGTTCCCTTGTTCCAAGCTGTTCCGGGACTACAGGACAGAGGACATGTCACATTTTCAAGCATTCAAGGAGACTTTATTGTCATGTCTGTAACACGTGGTACATGAAATGTAAACGATATTCCGTTTCACGGACCCAGTTTACCCCAAGTGGTAGAATTAGCAAATTTTTACATTTAAATATTCAATATATAATAAACTATTAAATATATATTAAATATTTTTAAATGTTCTTCATTATTAAAAAATAAATAAATAAATAAAAAATAAAAATAATAAAATTAAATTCTAAATTAAATACAGCAACATATAATAAATATGTAAATATGATAATAGCAATAAAAAAAATAAAATTAAATATAAACTATAGCAGCCGTGAGATAATGTCCCAACCTTCAGATTGATAGCCCAATGTCCTAACCACTGAGCAACCACGCCTACGCGTTCTGATAAAGAACAGACATGGAACTGAGCAATCGATCTACAGTTGGGATGGATTTCTGGTGTTTGAAGGTAAACCAGTGAGCGCAGTATTATTACTGGTGCACACTTGTGATCTTCCATCCATCCATCCATCCATCATCTTCCGCTTTATCCTCTATTAGGGTCGCGGTGGGGTTCCCCATGCCCATCCAGGGGAGAACGTTTTGGGCGCTGGGCAGAGACTCCCAGGACAGGGCACCAATCTATCACTGGGCACACACTCACTCACACAGACACACTCTATATGGGGCAATTTGGAGAACTCAATTGACTTGATCCATGTTTTTGGACTGTGGGAGGAAACCGGAGAACCCGGAGGAAACCTACGTGGACACGGGGAGAACATGGAAACTCCACCCAGATTGGGATTCGAACCTGAATCCCCAGTGCTGAGAGGAAAACATGTTAACCGCTAAGCCACCGTGCCGCCCAGGCATGTAGAGGGGTTCTATATGAACATGGTAAAACGCCAGTAGTGTACTAGACTTGGGGTTCATTCAAGGTGAATCTGATTGTTATGCATGTTCTCACTGCAGCTCTATTTTTGGAGGCTCTTCCTCAACTAGCTAGACAGACGTTAAATAATAGACTATTAAATTCCGTGGACGATGTCCACAGTGTACTGTGGACCGTCAGTCACTATGGGAATGTCACCACTCACCATGACAGAGTACACGAAGCCCACGATGTTGATTGGCCAGACCGGACAGAAGCAGGCGATGATGGCCAATATGAGGTAGTCTTTGGGTTTGGAACGGTCCAGCGGTGGGTTGGTGGCCAGGCTGGAATGGCGGGAGATCGAGGGCCGAGGGGAGAAGGCTGTGTAAGCTATGGAACTGGACCTGCTACCTTTCCGTGTGCGGTTGAAGTGAGGGTGGTGTGCATGGGGTACAGAGTGATGACGTCTCGGGGGAGAGGAAAGCCGGGGAACTGATGTTATGGCTTCTTGGGAAGCAGAGAACGCTCTGTGACCTGGGGAAAAAAAAACAGTAGATATATAATCATCTGTCCTGCATTGAAAAAGGGTCTAGATTGCATTGGCATTGTATTATAACATCCATCCATCCATTATCTTCCGCTTTATCCTCTATTAGGGTCGGGGGGGGGGGGGGGGGGGGGGGGTTCCCCATGCCCATCCAGGGGAGAACGGGTGCCAGGACAGGGCGCCAATCTATCGCTGGACACACACTCACTCACACACACACACTCTATATGGGGCAATTTGGAGAACTCAATTGACTTGATCCATGTTTTTGGACTGTGGGAGGAAACCGGAGAACCCGGAGGAAACCCACGCGGACACGGGGAGAACATGGAAACTCCACCCAGATGGGGATTCGAACCGGGAATCCCTAGTGCTGAGAGGAAAACGTGCTAACCACTAAGCCACCGTGCCACCCTTGTATTATAACATTAATTCATTCATTCATTCGTATTCATTCATTATCTTCCGCTTTATCCTATATTAGGGTCACGGGGGGCCCATCCAGGGGAGAACGTTTCGGGCGCTGGGCAGAAACACCCAGGACAGGACACCAATCTATCGCTGGGTACATACTCACTCACACAGACACACACATACTGTACACACTCTATATGGGGCAATTTGGAGAATTCAATTGACCTTGCTCCACGTTTTTGGACTGTGGGAGGAAACCGGAGAACCCGGAGGAAACCCACGCAGACATGGGGAGAACATGGATACTCCACCCAGATTGGGATTCGAACCGGGAATCCCTAGTGCTGAGAGGAAAACGTGCTAACCACTAAGCCACCGTGTATTATAACATATATAACCAAAGGTACTGGGCCACAAACAAAAAATACATAATGGAGTTTGTGAAACATCGTATTTTAGGAAGGTACCCCATTTTTTTGCTGAGTCATACATAAGTATAGGTCAGATCTGTTAAAGAACGGCTGGTTAATCCCAAAGGTGTTCAAATGTGGTTGAGGTCAGGGCTCTCTGTGGGCTAGTCAAGTCCCAACACCAAACTATACACCTTTGTGGACCTCCTTTCTCAAACCCATCCATCCATCCATCCAATATCTTCCGCTTTATCCTCTATTAGGGTCACAGGGGGTTCCTCATGCCCATCCAGGGGAGAACGTCTCGGGCGCTGGGCAGATACACCCAGGACAGGGCGCCAATCTATCGCTGGGCGCCTTTCCCAAACCTTTCTACACAAAATTGGAAGCATACAGAGGTCCAACCTCAATAACTAGGTACTAGGGGTGTCTTCAACTAAGGATTTTCATAGTCGAATCTGATTCGTCAGATTTTCCCTATAGTCGACTGATAGTCGAAGCAGTTAAAATTTCACCACAAGATGGCGCTATAAGCATGGTTTTTAAAAAAGATTTTTTTTATTTTTTTATATTTTACTTGTTTTTCTAGAGCACCGTAAATGGGATCCCCGTTCTGGACACTTCAAAGGAAAAACCTAAAGTCTTGCACTTTACTTTCTTGGGTTCGTTTTTATCTTTTTCAAAAAACTCTCATACTTTGGAAGCTTTTTTAGTAGCCATAGCCATCATGGAAAAATATCACCGGTAGATGCTAACGGCCCTGTAGCGTGTTCAGCTCTGCTCATTTGGAATGTGCAACTAACTGCAGGGGGAGCTTTATTAATGTGTAGTAGGGCTGTATTCATCTAAAGATTTTCATAGTTGACTGATAGTCGAATCAGTTAAAATTTCACCACAAGATGGCGCTATAAGCGTGGTTTTTAAAAAATATTTTTTTTTAGATTTTACTTGTTTTTCTAGAGCACCGTAAATGGGTTAAAGCGCACACATCATTTAAAAAATATATTAACAGAAATTAGGATGATTTTATTTGACAAAAGGCTATATATATAACGAAAACAAAGACATTTCATGTAAAAACTAATTCTTAGCAGCAGCCATGGGCGCCCCCATGTGGTCAAAATAGTACATTCGACTATGAGGTTCATAGTCGACTACGGTTCTCCGAATCGAATCGTCGAATCAGCGAATATTGCAGCTCACCCCTAATGTGTAGCCTATTGTTAAAGCGCACACATCATTTAAAAAAAATATTAACAGAAATTAGGATGATTTTATTTGACAAAAGGCTATATATATAACGAAAACAAAGACATTTCATGTAAAAACTAATGCTTAGCAGCAGCCATGGGCGCCCCCATGTGGTCAAAAAGGTACATTTGACTATGAGGTTCATAGTCGACTACGGTTCTCCGAATCGAATCGTCGAATCAGCGAATATTGCAGCTCACCCCTACTAGGTACCCTGGTTTTATACAACTAAAGCCAATGAGACTGAATGTAAGACTTTAATTAAATAATTACAAAGTAAACTCATTTTCCTCGTTATTCAACTCATTTCACTCATCCGTGCAGTGAACCACACGCAGTGAAGTCAGCACACATGCCCAGAGCGGCGAGCAGCCTTTTAAATGGCGCCTAGGGACCAATTGGGGTTAGGTGTCTTCCCCAAGGGCACTTCAGCTCACACTTAGTGGGATGGAAATCGACTTCCCCTACAAAATGTGTCCCGATACCTTTATCCATATAGTCTCAGTCTTCATGTGATGCATAAAGGCATTTTAAAGAGGTCTGCCATTTAACAGGAACATTCAGAGAGGGCGGCACGGTGGCTTAGTGTTTAGCATGTTCTCCTCTCAGCATTAGGGATTCCCGGTTTGAATCCCAATCTGGGTGGAGTTTCCATGTCCTCCCCGTGTCCACGTGGGTTTCCTCCGGGTTCTCCGGTTTCCTCCCACAGTCCAAAAACATGGATCAAGGTCAATTGAGTTCTCCAAATTGCCCCATATAGAGTGTGTCTGTGTGAGTGAGTGTGTGTCCAGCGATAGATTGGTGTCCTGTCCTGGGTGTATCTGCCCAGCGCCCGAAACATTCTCCCCTGGATGGGCATGGGGAACCCCCCCGACCCTAATAGAGGATAAAGCCTAAGATAATGGATGAATACAAATATATGAATGAGTGAATGTTATAATACAAGGGCTTAGTAATACAGGTGGCTTAGTGTTTAGCATGTTCTCCTCTCAGCGCTAGGGATTCCCAGTTTGAATCCCAATCTGGGTGGAGTTTCCATGTCCTCCCCGTGTCTGCGTGGGTTTCCTCCGGGTTCTCCTGTTTCCTCCCATAGTCCAAAAACATGGATGAAGGTCAATTGAATTCTCCAAAATTGCCCCATATAGAGTGTGTTTGTGTGAGTGAGTGTGTGTCCAGTGATAGATTGGCGTCCTGTCCTGGGTGTATCTGCCCAGCGCCCGAAACGTTCTCCCCTGGATGGGCATGGGGAACCCCACCGTGACCCTAATAGAGGATAAAGCCTAAGATAATGGATGAATACAAATATATGAATGAATGAATGTTATAATACAAGGGCGGCACGGTGGTTTAGTGTTTAGCATGTTCTCCTCTCAGCATTTGGAATTCCCGGTTTGAATCCCAATCTGGGTGGAGTTTCCATGTCCTCCCCGTGTCCGCGTGGGTTTCCTCCGGGTTCTCCGGTTTCCTCCCACAGTCCAAAAACATGGATCAAGTCAATTGAGTTCTCCAAATTGCCCCATATAGAGTGTGTCTGTGTGAGTGAGTGTGTATCCAGTGATATTTTGGCATCCTGTCCTGGGTGTATCTGCCCAGCGACTGAAATGTTCTCCCCGTATGGGCATTGGGAAGCCCCCCCCCCCCTTCCCTGCGACCCTGGTACTTTGATTATTCAGGGGTTTCCACAGCGATGAACTCAGACTTTGCCAGTGTTTTATGCCAGATGCCCTTCCTGACACAACCCTCACCCTCCTGGGGACACTCATACTATAGGGACGATTTAGAGCAGGCGATTCACCTTAAATCCATGTTTTTGGACTGTGGGAGGAAACCGGAGAACACGGCGCAAACCCACGCGGACACGAGGAGAACATGGAAACTCCACCCAGATGGGGATTCGAACCGGGAACCCCTAGCGCTGAGAGGAGAACATGCTAACCACTAAGACACGTGTTGTCCGTAGGAGACAATTAAACATCCATCCATCAGTCCATTATCTTCCGCTTAATCTTCCACTAGGGTCGCGAGGGGGTTCCCCATGCGGGCGGGGGACGACGACGACAGGGCGCCAATCTATCACTGGACACACACTCACTCACACAAACACACTCTATATGGGGCAATTTGGAGAATTCAATTGACCTTAACAATCGAGTTGATAACACAAACTCATCCATCCATCCATTATCTTCTGCTTTATCCTCTATTAGGGTCGTTGGGGGGGGGGGGGGGTTCCCCATGCCCATCCAAGGGAGAACGTTTCAGGCGCTGGGCAGATAGACCCAGGACAGGGCGCCAACCTAATGCTGGACACACACTCACTCACTCACACAAACACACTCTATATGGGGCAATTTGGAGAATTCAATTGACTTGATCCATGTTTTTGGACTGTGGGAGGAAACCGGAGAACCCGGAGGAAACCCACGCGGACACGGGGAGGACATGGAAACTCCACCCAGATTGGGATTCGAACCGGGAATCCCTAGTGCTGAGAGGAGAACATGCCAACCACTAAGCCAATTAAACAAATCCTTTAAATGAACCCAACAATTCAGCGATGTCCATCATGTCCTTCTTTACTCCACACAGCACTCTTGTTTTAATTAAAACACTGCGTTATACGAAGCATTTAATTAACGGTTTAATTACGTTAAGTGTTCCTTCCGTCGGTTTCTTACTGACTGTGTAAAAGCAAAAACAAATACCTCGTCCTCCTCTTAACCAGCACCATCCATATAACACCCTGTATAATGCACCGCCACACGTCCAACAGACAAAATGTTCCACTCAGCAAGCCGTCCATCCTCGGCGAGCCGATAAAAATAGACTGCTTATTTATTTAGGAATGTCCTTTTTTAACACGGCAGTATTATTTATAGGATGTCACGAATTCTCAGCAGGAAAAGCTCTATTCTTTGCAGACTTGACATAAAGTGCACCCTAAATAAATCATGCTACATTTAGCTTTCAGACTCACAAAATACTCCAGTGGACGCTCTCGCACCGTGCACCGAGACTCTATTACAGAGAGAGACGCCCGCGAGTCTATAACAGACTCGTTCTATTAAACCTCTTATTCATGAGGGCTTTTAATTCTGCTGTGGATGATCAGTCACCTGCTCGAATATTAATGAACTTGTTATTTGTTTGGGCGGCACGGTGGCTTAGTGTTTAGAATGATTCGAATCCCAATCTTGGTGGAGTTTCCATGTTCTCCCCGTGTCCGCGTGGGTTTCCTCCGGGTTCTCCGGTTTCCTCCCACAGTCCAAAAACATGGATCAAGGTCAATAGAATCCAAATTGCCCCATATAGAGTGTGTGTGTGAGTGAGTGTGTGTCCAGAGATAGATTGGCGCCCTGTCCTGGGTGTATCTGCCCAGCGCCCGAAACGTTCTCCCCTGGATGGGCATGGGGAACCCCCCCCGTGACCCTAATAGAGGATAAAGCGGAAGATAATGGATGGATGGATAGTAATTTGTTTGAAGTAAAACAGAACCCTCCATGTGACACGACTTTGCTACCGTAAATCCATTATAATCCATTATCTTCCGCTTTATCCTGTACTAGGGTCGCGGGGGGGGTTCCCCAAGTCCATCCAGGGGAGAACGTTTCGGGCGCTGGGCAGATACACCCAGGACAGGACGCCAATCTAGCTCTGGGCACACACTCACTCACACTGACACACTCTATATGGGGCAATTTGGATTCTATTGACCTTGATCCATGTTTTTGGACTGTGGGAGGAAACCGGAGAACCCGGAGGAAACCCACACGGACACGGGGAGAACATGGAAACTCCACCCAGATGGGGATTCGAACCGGGAATCCCTAGTGCTGAGAGGAGAACATGCCAACCACTAAGCCACCGTGCCACCCCTTTAGAATAAAAACCAAATAAATTTCATCCATTCATTATCTTCTGCTTTATCCCCTATTAGGGTCGCGGGGGGGGGGGGGGGGGGGGGTTCCCATGACCATCCAGGGGAGAACATTTCGGGCGCTGGGCAGATACACCCAGGACAGGGCGCCAACCTATCACTGGGCACACACTCACTCACACACACACTCTATATGGGGCAATCTGGAGCACTCAATTGACTTGATCCATGTTTTTGGACTGTGGGAGGAAACCGGAGAACCCGGAGGAAACCCACGTCGACACGGGGAGAACATGGAAACTCAACCCAGATGAGGATTCGAACCGGGAATCCCTAGTGCTGAGAGGAGAACATGCTAAACACTAAGCCACCGTGCCGCCCCGATTGAATATTAATTAATAATAATCGTTATTTGTTTACAGTAACACAGAACCCTCCATGTGACTCGACTTCGCCGCCGTAAATCACAAAAGGATTTGAATACCATTCGCCGTCTTCTCGTTGACCATCACAGTGACCTCGCCGACCCGCTGTGCGTCTCGGAGCACTTGCTGGGGCAGAGACAGGGGCTGCAGGCAGGGGAACGAGTCCGATTTGTGCGCGGAGCAAGTCAGCTCAGCCGGCTGACTTACAACCGGGCCGGGAGTCGGGCTGACGGGCGGCCCCCCGTCCTGAGGGCCGAGCAGCGAGTCGGTTACTGCCTGATGGTGGTCCATTTCCGAACGCGAGGTGGCCGCAGCGAGGTGGCTATTGGGATGCACTGCAGGTGGACGGTCAGTTCAAAAACGGATATCTGCCTGAAACGGGAAACAGAGCTGAATGAGGCGTCGGTGATTAGCACTGATTTTTAATCAGATGAAATGTCTAACGAGCTGCATCAAGCACAATTTGGAAACCAATCAGAGGTGGGGGGGGGGTTCTCCAATCTTTCATTTATGAACCAGGTTCAGAGTTCCATCCATCCATCCATTATCTTTATAATGCTTTATCCTCTATTAGGGTCGCAGGGGGGGGGGTTCCCCATGCCCATCCAGGGGAGAACGTCTCGGGCGCTGGGCAGATACACCCAGGACAGGACGCCAATCTATCGCTGGGCACACACTCACTCACACAGACACACTCTATATGGGGCAATTTGGAGAACTCAATTGACTTGATCCATGTTTTTGGACTGTGGGAGGAAACCGCAGAACCCGGAGGAAACCCACGCAGACACGGGGAGAATATGGAAACTCCACCCAGATTGGGATTCGAACCGGGAATCCCTAGTGCTGAGAGGAGAACATGCTAACCACTAAGCCACCGTGCCCAGGTTCAGAGTTGTCCTTTTTATTTCTCTAGAACCCAAATCAACACTATTGTATAAAACATGATCAGTCAGTAAAATGGGGCAAACCAAGGCTTATTATTATTATTATTATTTTTTTAATAACTGTTTATGGCTTAGTGGTTGGCATGTTCTCCTCTCAGCGCTAGGGATTCCCGGTTCGAATCCCCATCTGCGTGGAGTTTCCATGTCCTCCCCGTGTCCGCGTGGGTTTCCTCCGGGTTCTCCGGTTTCCTCCCACAGTCCAAAAACATGGATCAAGGTCAGTTGAATTCTCCAAATTGCCCCATATAGAGTGTCTGTGTGAGTGAGTGTGTGTCCAGTGATAGATTGTTGCCCTGTTCTGGGTCTATCTGCCCAGCGCCCGAAACGTTCTCCCCTGGATGGGCACCCCCCACCCCCCACCCCCCACGACCCTAATAGAGGATAAAGCAGAAGATGATGGATGAATGGATGTTTTTGCTCAACAGTCCAAAATGGGTCACATTCCAGATCCCCAGAATTTAAAAGCAGCCGATAGTAACATGAGGTAGACATGAAATACCTGAAATCAGAATTATGAAAAATTAAAATAAATAAAATAAAAAAATAGCCAGAAGACACGCGAGCCTGAGGTTGAGAGCAGGATGAGGTGGATTTCTATGACACTAATGAGCACGCGATGCATGGCCTCATTAAAGCCCCGATCTGACAACATGAGGGCAAAGGAACAAAGCCTGCAGGGAGGAGGAGGAGGAGGAGGAGGAGGAGGAGGAGAGCCATATGCAGGGAGAGAATCCGTGAGGCACCATGACGTGCCATGCCACAAAACAACAGCCAGCCCCAGCCTCGAAATCACCTTGAATGTAGAGACAGAGCCCAAAAACATGTGCCATCGAATGCAGTGCCATCCATAAGAGACCCCAGGAGCACAGAGGAGCCCCAGTCTCATGTTATCTCATGTTATCTCATGTTGTCTCATGTTGTCTCATGTCTTTGTGAGTGAGGGTTCTGCTGATGGATGATGGATGATGGATGATGGGAACTGACACCTACCTCAATCACAACGTGCTCACTTCCAAACCGAGTCCATGCAGGTGTCTCCGGAGCTCGATCTGAAAGAATCGAACCGTAGGGCAATTAATCCGACGGTAGAAGCAGAGAGGCGCTCCCCTTCGCTCGATAAACACCTTTAATCCGACTGCGAAGTGCAAGATGCAGCAGCGCAGCATCCATTCCCGAGATAGGAGCCCCCTCGGAAGAAAGGGGGCGGGGCCAGAGGGGGCGGGGCCAGGAAAGTACGCTGCTCCCCACTGAAGCGTAGAACCCGTAGAACCCGATAGAACTGCAGATATAAAGCTGTCATAGCACACAGGACTCTGTTTAAACACGTTATAACACGTTATAGGAATAATCATACAGACCTGTACGAATCTGCACGAGAACACAAAGAATAAACATGTACTTCCATACATTCATTATCTTCTGCTTTATCTATTAGGGTCGGGGGGGGGGGGGGGGGGGGTTGGGTTCCCCATGCCCATCCAGGGGAGAACGTTTCGGGCGCTGGGCAGATACACCCAGGACAGGACGCCAATCTATCACTGGGCACACACTCACTCACACAGACACTCTCTATATGGGGCAATTTGGAGAATTCAATTGACCTTGATTCATGTTTTTGGACTGTGGGAGGAAACCGGAGCACCCTGAGGAAACCCACGGGGACACGGGGAGAACATGGAAACTCCACCCAGATGGGGATTCGAACCGGGAATCCCTAGTGCTGAGAGGAGAACATGCTAACCACTGAGCCACCGTGCAGCCTCCATCCATTATGTTCCCCTTAATCCACTACTAGGGTAGGGGGGGGGTTCCCTATGCCTATCCAGGGGAGAACGTTTCGGGCGCTGGGCAGATACACCCAGGACAGGACGCCAATCTATCGCTGGGCACACACACACTCTATATGGGGCAATTTGGAGAACACAATTGACCTTAATCCATGTTTTTGGACTGTGGGAGGAAACCGGAGAACCCGAAGGAAACCCACGCGGACACAGGGAGAACATGGAAACTCCACCCAGATTGGGATTGGAACCGGGAATCCCTAGAGCTGAGAGGAGAACATAATAACCACCCCAGCTTGTTTTAATTCACCAATATTTCCATGGTGCAATTTTCACAGGGGGGGGGGGGGGGGGGTTCCCCATTCCAATCCAGGGGAGAACGTTTCGGGTGCTGGGCAGATAGACCCAGGACAGGACGCCAATCTATCGCTGGACACACACTCACTCACACAGACACACTCTATATGGGGCAATTTGGAGAACTCAATTGACCTTGATCCATGTTTTTGGACTGCGGGAGGAAACCGGAGAACCCGGAGGAAACCCACGCGAACACGAGAAGGACATGGAAACTCCACCCAGAGTCTTTGAAATTAAATATCAGTTCGTATCGTGTGCCGCTGATAAACAGAACAAATATACGACTAACGTTCATTAGAGACGACGCGGTCTCTGGAAGAAGCTGGAGATTTGTCGCCACCTACTGGAAAACAGTCAGTACTACAAAAACACTGCAGGTAAAACGTGCGAGGCGTCACGTTGTGGTTTCTAGGGTCAGCAAACGGTCCACAGCCTACAGACGAGCCATGAGGCTCTGAGAGGCTTAGATCAACGCTTTAAATTCGACAATAAGTTGAATAAAATTGATAAAGTCGAATCTTTACTTGAATTACAGCATCTTTACTGAGGAATTCTGATTACTGGGAAAGAAATACTGAGCAAAAATATAACCATAACACCTTTTTACTCCCATTTTTTTATGAGCTGACCGTTTGTATTAAATACTGTACACAAATTTGTCTATGTTCTCCAAATTGCCCCATATAGAGTGTGTCTGTGTGACTGAGTGTGTGCCCAGCGATAGATTGGTGTCCTGTCCTGGGTGTATCTGCCCAGCGCCCGAAACGTTCTCCTCTGGATGGGCATGGGGAACCCCCCGCGACCCTGATAATGGATGATGAATGAAATTTGTCTAAATAAGTGTTAGTGAGGACATCTTGGTTTAGATAATCATCCACTTCACAGGTGAAGCATACCGTATTTTCCGGACTATGAGGCGCACCTAAAAGCCTAAAATTTTCCCAGAAATCGGACGTGCGCCTTATAATCCGGTGCGCCTTATACGTGTACTGAGTTCCAAAATCTATAAAAGTATTGTTGTGCGACCGGGTGGTTTTTTTTCCACACATCGCCGCCCTGCTGATCTGTGACTCCATGCGCGCTCATCTCACAGAAAAGCAGAGTGAAGAAAATTAATTGGGAGCTCGCCGTCATTCCGGGAGGATTAAATAAAGAACTCCGACCGCTGGACATTGGCGTAAACGGGGCGTTTAAAGTAAAGTCGCGGGCGGCGTGGGAGCGATGGATGATAGACGGTGAACACACGTTTACTAAAACTCAGAGGCGGCGGCGGGCGAGTTACGCCACCGTCTGTGAATGGATTGTGGACGCCTGGGCTGAGGTTTCTGCTGTGACCGTCGTCCGAGCTTTCACGAAAGCCGGCATCGTCGCCGAACGGCCGCCCGGAGACGAGACGGACACGGACATCGATGAGAGGGAACACCGGAGTGCTCGATAGAGAACCAGCTTTTTAATTCAGACACAGAAGACGAGGACTTTGATGGATTTGTGGGAGAAGAGCGATTCAAATAATGTGTGTTTTATCAAGTAGTAGAATAAACTTCAATTATAAATCAGCGTTTTGCATCCTTTACTTTTCTTGTAGATCGTATGTTTTAGCGAGTGCCTTATAATACGCTGCCGTACAGAATAAGTACCGTACAGAAATAGAGTCCGTAATTCAGACTGCGCCTTATAATACGGTGCGCCTTATGGTCCGGAAAATACGGTAATCATTACAAAGGTTCCTCAGGCTCTTGAGCAGCTTCTCGCAGTACAATGCCAACGATGAAGTTTTAAGAAAGCATGCAACTGGGTTGCTGACTGCAAAAACATCCACCAGAGTTGTTGGCTGTGATTGAAGGTTCATTCCACTACCATAAACTGACACTTCAAAGAATCTTGCAGGCCGCACACCCGCAGATCACGTGTAACCACATGGCCCAGCACCTCCACACGCAGCATCTTCACCTCCATGATCGTGTGAAACCAGAACCACAGACAGCCGCAGCAGCAATCTGTTGGCTTAACAAAGAATTTCTGCACAAATTGCAAGCCATTGTCTCAGAGAATCTCCTCTACACTCTTGGGGTCCTCATTGGGGTCTCCACCTGACTGCAGGTCTGCATCGTAACAGACTCGAGTGAGCAAACGCTGGTGGAGATATCTTCAGATAGAAACAGCAGTCGAAGTGAATTCATGAAGTCTATTTCCAATCTAAAGTTTCAGAGTTAAACAGCCACATGTTCATTCATCCATCATCTTCCACTTTATCCTCTACTAGAGTCACGGGGGGGGGGGGGGGGGGGGGGTTCCCCATGTCCATCCAGGGGAGAAAGTTTCGGGCGCTGGGCAGATACACCCAGGACACACATTCACTCACACAGACACACTCTATATGGGGCAATTTGGAAAACTCAATTGACGATCTATGTTTTTGGACTGTGGGAGGAAACCGGATAACCCGGTGGAAACCCACACAGACAGAACATGGAAACTCCACCCAGATTGGGATTCGAATCAGGAATCCCTAGTGCTGAGAGGAGAACATGCAAACCACTAAGCCACCTTGCCACCCTGTGTTCATTTATCCATCCATTATCTTCCGCTTTATCCTCTATTAGGGTCTCGGTGGGGTTCCCCATGCCCATCCAGGGGAGAATGTTTCGGCGCTGGGCAGACACACTCACTCAGACACACTCTATATGGGGCAATTTGGAGAACTCAATTGACTTGATCCATGTTTTTGGACTGTGGGAGGAAACCGGAGAACCCGGAGGAAACCCACGCGGACACGGGGAGAACATGGAAACTCCACCCAGATTGGGATTGGAACCAGGAAGCCCTAGCGCTGAGAGGAGAACATGCTAACCACTAAAGCACCGTGCCGCCCTGTGTTCATTTAAAGTTAACATAATTAAATCAGTAACTACACTGCCGTTCAGTTCGACCTCGTTATCATTCAGATCGGAACATTGGGAATGTTTTAACTTAACGACATTTCTGATGATCAGACGCATCTAAACACCTGTGAGACATAAAGCTGATATACAGCAACAGCTGAACGTTTGGACACGCCCCCTTCTTGCTCCTCTCATCATATAGATGGACTTTGTAGATTTATAATTACAGACTGTAGAACATCTGTGTTCTTGTTGTTGTTAGTCCCCTGTTGGTTCTCTGTTCTCTATTGACAGAACAGGTATCCTTTGGGTGGTGGATTGTTTCTTGTCAGTTCTGCAGTGACAATGATGTGGTGAGGGGGTTTTAGTGCAGCAGTATTGTTATTTCTTTTCCTCAGTGACACTGCTGGGATAGGACTAATGCACCAACCAAATAATCCAACAGAGAACAGAGTAAAGGTGACGTACACAGTATGTACTGTAGAACAAACAGATGGACTACAGTCTGGAATTGTAGAACTACAAAGTCCAGCTTTACAATAAGTGGAGCAGAAAGCATGTGTGTACTTATTTTGTAATAGCCACCACATTAAAAAAATAAATAAATAAAATTAAATAATAATAATTGAAAAAAAAAAACCTTTACAGGTTTCATTGTCATGTTCATGTAACAAATTGAAAGTAAAAATCACAGATTAGACGTTTATTAAACCAGGTTCCTGCACACCTTCAGTCCTATGCAAAAGTTTGGGCACCCCGATGAATATCATATTTAGTTCTAAATATTTGGGTGTTTCCAACAGCCATTTCAGTTTGATATATATTATTATATATATATATATATATATATATATATATAATTTGATATATTGATAATTTGATATATCACAGTAATATTTCAGGATTGAAATGAGGTTTATTGTAACAGAAAATGTGCAATATGCATTAAACCAAAATTTGACAGGTGCAAAAGTATGGAAACCAACAGAAAAGGGACATTAATATTTAGGAGATCGTCCTTTTGCAAAAATAACAGCCTCTAATCGCTTCCTGTAGCTTTGAATCAGTTCCTGGATGAAGGTATTTTGACCATTCCTCTTTACAAATCAATTCCAGTTTACGTTTGAGTCGTCGATTCTTGAACATTATTCTCAAGAATCTGCTGATCCTGAGTGGAATCCATGCGACCCTCAACTTTAACAAGATTCCCGATGGAACCTCCACCAAATTTTAGTTGTTTTTCTTGGAATGCGTTTTTTTGACGCCTTTATGTATGACCAAATATCTCAAACCTTGTTTCATCAGTCCACAGGACCTTCTTCCAAAATGAAGCTGGCTTGTCCAAATGTGCTTTTCCATACCCCAGGCGACTCTGTTTGTGGCGTGCTTGCAGAAACGGCTTCTCCTTGTGCCAAGTGCGCTGTATTGTTGACCGATGCCCAGTGACACTATCTGCAAGATGATGCTGCAGCTCTTTGGAGGTGGTCTGTGGATTGTCCTTCACTGTTCTCACCATTCTTCTCCTCTGCCTTTCTGATATTTTTCTTGGCCTGCCACTTCTGGGCTTAACAAGAACTGTCCCTGCAGTCTTCCATTTCCTTACTATGTTCCTCACAGTGGAAACTGACAGGTTAAAGCTCTGAGAAAACTTTTTGTATCCTTCCCCTGAATAACTATGTTGAACAATCTTTGTTTTCAGATCATTGGAGACTTGTTTTGAGGAGCCCATGATGCCACTCTTCAGAAGAGATTCAAATAGGAGAACATGCAATTAGCCACCTTAAATACCTTTACTCATGATCGGATACACCTGGCTATGGAGTTTAAAGCTCAATGAGGTTACCAAACCAATTTTGTGCTTCAGTAAGTAGTTAGGAGTATTCAAATCAAAATGATAAGGGTACCCATACTTTTGCACCTGTCAAATTTTGGTTTAATGCATATTGCACATTTTCTGTTAGTACAATAAACCTCATATCAACCCTGAAATCTTACTGTGTCCATCAGTTATTAGATATATCAAACTGAAATGGCTGTTGCAAACATCCAAATCTTTAGAACTAAAAATGATAAAATTCATAGGGGTGCCCATACTTTTGCATATGACTAAATAAAAGGCAAATATCATGTCTGCAAGTTAAATACAAGAACTCGGATCACCTTTAAAAACAGCGAACGCATTAAAAATATTTACAAAAAGTCAAACCACCATGACGGCGGAAGAAAGTCTTTAAAGCCATGAAAAAGTTGGCATTGCTGCAGAGTCTCACACGTGAGTCTCACACGTCCAGTCACTGCAGTCATGTCCCCATCACACTCAGAATGTTCGCCTGTTAAAAACAAAACGAGACTGATCAAGCACCGACAGACTGACTAAAATCAACTAGGGCTGCAATGAAGGATTATTTTGATAATCGATTAAATCGGTCGATTATTTTTGCGATTACTCAGAAAAAATAAATGAATCCCACCCCATATCCTTACATTTAAATATTAGCTTTTACCCAAAGCCACTTACAAATGAGATCACAAGTCAGTGTAGTGGAAATTCATCATGTAGTTTATAATCCATTTTGGTGTGAGTGTGACATTTATAAAACTTCTCTACTTAACCTTGGAGAAGTTTGAGAGAAGCGATATGATGGGATGGAATGTGTTGGATGTTATTTCATAAAAGCAGGAGCATTGGGAGCGGGTTGTGAAGGGTTGGAGCCCATATATGGTATAACTTCCTCTACCTGTCCCCCCCCCCCCAGTATCTGTTCTTCTTATATGAGTTCTCCAAATTGCCCTATATAGCGTGTATCTGCCCAGCGCCCGAAATGTTCTCCCGAAATGGGGGAACCCCCCCCCCCGCGCGACCCTAATAGAGGATAAAGCGGAAGATAATGGATGGATGGATTTTTATCGAGTCGTTGTTGCAGCCCTAAAATCAACCATTCATTAAAACCTGGAATCACGAACCTTAAAGAACGAAGAGAAACGCTTATCTGTAATCCCTTCAAGTTTCTTCAGATCTTCCACCTAAGAAAAGAGGACCAACACGGTAATGACGAACTGTTGGGCCTGTAAATGATTTTATTTAAGCCTCAGCTCATTTGTACCTGTGTGAAGTCTCCGTTGATCTCCCTCCAGCCCAGGATGAGTTTGGCTTTCTTGTCTCCAATAAGCTGCAGGCTCTTGAGCTCCTTCAGCGAGCCGGAGTTGAGCTTCTGGAGGATCTTTTTCTTGGACTGCTCCAGAAGTGAGGAGTCGAGCCGGGACTCCCAGGTCACCTCGGCTCCACAGACCGGCTCCGGACCGCTATTCTCCTTACTGTCTGCAATCTGGAGAAAGAAAACACTGTTTACCTTAGTGTCGGGCTATTTCGGTGCATCATGATTTAAACCTTGTTGCGTTCTTTTAGATGGAGCTATATTATATTCGCATTACATGAGGTCATGTACGGGTGGCTTAGTGGTTAGCATGTTCTCCTCTCAGCGCTAGGGATTGGGTTCGAATCCAAATCTGGGTGGAGTTTCTATGTTCTCCGGTTTCCTCCCACAGTCCAAAAAGATGGCTCACGGTCAACTGAATTCTCCAAATTGCCCCATATAGAGTCTTTGTGAGTGAGTGTGTGCCCAGTGATAGATTGGCACCCTGTCCTGAGTGTATCTGCCCAGCGCCCGAAACGTTCTCCCCTGGATGGGCATGGGGAACCCCCCCTGCGACCCTAATAGAGGATAAAGCGGAAGATAATGGATGGAGGTCATGGCTTAGTGGTTAGCATGTTCTCCTCTCAGTACTAGGTATTCAAATCCCAATCTGGTTGGAGTTTCCATTTTCTGTCCGTGTGGGTTTCCTCCCATAGTCTAAAAAGATGGCTCACGGTCAACTGAATTCTCGAAATTGCCCCATATAGTGTGTGTCTGTGTAAGTGTGTGTGTGCCCAGTGATAGATTGGTCTCCTGTCCTGGGTGTATCTGCCCAGCGCCCGAAACGTTCTCCCCTGGATGGGCATGGGGAACCACCCCACGACCCTAGTAGAGGATAAGCGGAAGATAATGGATGGATGAGGTCATGTAGCAGACACGTTTATCCAAAGTGACTTATAAGTATCCCAACTTGATGGTTAGTGCTCGAGTCGGCCATAGTGCAGCACCCCTGGATCAATGAGGGCTAAAGGCCTTGCTTAAGGACCCAAATTGGAACCCTAATCTTCAGATTGATAGCCACCCCCCACCCAAACCACTGAGCTACAATGGGAGCTTAGTGAACTCCAGTGTGCTACAGCAATATGATAAAATAATTGCAAAAGACCTCAACTATATAGATTGGGTTTTCATTGGCGAGCAGCTGCCATGGCTGAGTGTTCTGACCCCAGTCATTAAGCTGGGACACTTGAAGGTCACTTAAGATAAGAGCTTTTGCTATTATCTTATGCTTTAAGATGAAGTGAGACAAAACTGCATACTGACCTCGGCCTGCACCCGTTTTTTCCTCTTGTCCATCGTTTGAGGTTTACACACCACAGCACACTGCTGCAGGGGCTGCACCTGGGACACTGCAGATCAGGAAAAACAGAACTGAATGTACCAACCATTACACTCCTGTTTAAAAGAGTCTGTCAAACACATTGCATTAAGTCAGAAACACACTTTTCTGTTATTAGCACTTATGTATTTGATAGTTTAAGGGTAAAAAACAGCTTGTAGACCACATTTCAGGAAGGTAAAGACTTGGGTGTCATGGAGGTTTAAGGGATGAGATGGTTTAACACCAGGACTGACTCACTCCATGAGCATACTCCTGGCAGAAGTAGTTATAGTAGCTTAGTCATGTATTGCAGAAAGTCAGATATATACACCCATATTTATATATATATATTTATATATACATACATACACGTGTGTGTACATTAGGGGTGAGCTGCAATATTCGCTGATTCGATTCGGAGAACCGTAGTCGACTATGAACCTCATAGTCGAATGTACCATTTTGACCACATGGGGGTGTCCATGGCTGCTGCTAAGCATTAGTTTTTACATGAAATGTCTTTGTTTTCGTTATATATATATATATATAGCCTTTTGTCAAATAAAATCAGCCTAATTTCTGTTAATATTTTTTTTAATGATGTTTTTCTAGAGCACCGTAAATGGGTTAAAGCGCACACAAGTAAAATATAAAAAATATATATATTTTTTTAAAACCACGCTTATAGCGCCATCTTGTGGTGAAATTTTAACTGGATTCGACTATCAGTCGACTATAGGGAAAATCTGACGAATCAGATTCGACTATGAAAATCCTTAGTTGAAGACACCCCTAGTGTACATACATTCATAAATTATATACATACATTAGTGTGTATATCTCTCTCTCTCAAACAGGTAGTCCCAGTCCCAAGTCAATGCCAATAATGCACACCTCAGACCGCTTCACAGTCGTGTCAATGCGTGATACACAACATATTTTCCCAATATTTTTAATAAACTGCATTCTGTAATTTTTATGTTGGAGAAATCAGAAGCTTGTTACTCAGTAATTTTAAACTCCTATCTTTTACTAAACAATTCGATAATGTTTAGCTCACCATTGTTAGAAATGACCAGTGATGTAAAGGTCATCGCTTTTTGAACCAACAATCAGAATCCAAGCTGACGTTTGGCACTCTAGTTTAAATTTAAACTCCAGATATAACGCATTGCAGTGTCTTCTCCCCTATTGCCCCCAGCAGGCACTGGAAGAGCCAGTGGGTTTGTTGAAGGGTGAAAATTGATTTCAGCACCAGCTACCAAATCATGGACTACTACACAAGCACCATGACCTGTTTAGATGCTTTAAACAGAAAGTAGGTGGATTAAGTGTGAAATTTATATATTTATAATATGAGTAGTTCCGGTCCCTAAATCTGATTGGCTGAGCCTGTTGTACCTCTGACCGCTTCCCATTCGTATTAATGCGTGATGTACAATACATTACTTTCCCGAATTTTTACCACCCCTATATCAGCTTCATCTGTGTGTCTGGTAGAATGTTTGCAAATGCTCTTTCACCCACTTCCCGTGATCCCATTAAGCTGAAACTTTGCACAATTGTTTATCGTTGATGACAACACATGAATCAATAATAATAATAAATATAACCGCAAGCGGTGATTAGCGGGGTTCAAGCTGTTATGGACAGTCTGGACAACATGGCAGTAGGAACATACATATATAGCGCCCCCTCTTGCCAATCGGTGTGAAAATCTGGTGGTTGGGAAAGAATGTGTAGATGTACAGATCAGTGAAGTATGAAGGTCATCGGTCGACGGGAAGGGTGTGAAAGACCTGCTGACAGCGGATTGGCTAATGGCGGTCGTAAACCTCGGGGGATGTAGTCGCATTTTGGATATCTGTTTTAGACTGGACAGAAGATGATGTTTGTCGAGTTTGAGCTCGATGGCATTTACGGTTAGTGAGAAACTCACATGTAGCTGTTATAGCGCCTATCAGAGGCCCCTTAAGGACTAGGTCAACCAAAATCGGCCTGCATCACCGGAGGGACATGGCGGGTATACATCTTTAATTTGGACTTGATGAGATTAACGGCTAATGAGTTATAGCAATCTAGCCTATATATGCTAATGACGCTAATGAAAAAATATTAGTGTAAAATAAGTGGAAGTGGAAAAGTCGACATTTTTTTGATAATTATTTACCTAGACATTCTCCTGAGTATGACCAGATGAATTTTGAGAAGATTGGATTAAAATCCAGAGACTAGTTCGAAAAGGGCAGGTTTTGGACTTTGTGAAATATCTGGAGAAGTGGACATTTTTTTAATGGACATGTATGGGGACAGATGTGAAGGATGTAGTAGAGCATTATGGGATAGCATAAATGAGACGGTAGATGTACATATGTGGAAGTTATTAGCAGTATTTAGAAATAGCGCCACCTCTGGCCAATCGGCGTCGAAATCGGGGGGTTTGTAAAGAGTGCGTAGACGTACAGAGTGGTGAAGTTTAAGGGTCATCGGTCAACGGGAAGGGCACGAAAGGCCTGTTGACAGCGGTTTGGCTAATGGCGGTCGTAAACCTCGGGGGATGTAGTCGCATTTTGGATATCTGTTAGAGACTGGACAGAAGATGATGTGTGTTGAGTTTGAGCTCGATCGCATGTACGGTTAGTGAGAAACAGACATGTAGGTGTTATAGCGCCACCTATGGACAGAAGTGCGCCAAATTTCTTGGACGTCCTCAGGGACTGATGGTGAATGTGTGTGTGAAGTTGTAGAAGGTTTGAGTGAAGGGTGTTTGAGTTACAGAATTTTGAATGAAGGATGAATTAATTTGAATTATGACATGTAGATGAATTTGCATGTAGCAGCGGGACTGAAGGGAAAAGTCAGAGTTTTTTTTAAATCGAGTGGAGGGCACACTCTGCTGAATTTTTTGATACCAAACACATGGGGATTGAGTGAAAAATGGAGAAGTAGTAGGAAGAAGTGGAATTTTTTAATTATGCAAATTAGCGAAAAATCTAAGTGGGCGGAGCTTATGGGTCCAAATTGCAAAGTGGTTTGTTGAGAGTCTGTGAGACTGGAAAAAAAGTTTGAAGACTGTGAGAAGAAGGTGGTAGAAGTTAGACGCGTAAACGCGTTTTGCTGCTCTATTGCGCCACCAATAGATGAAAACATCTGGATTTTGTTATCTGAGAAGATGCACACCATCTGGATGTACCCTCCGGGTTTGGTGGCTGATGGCGCTGCGGTTTTGGCTGCCCAACGCGTTTTTCCGGAGAAAAATAATAAATAATAATAATAATAATAAATATAACCGCAAGCGGTGATTAGCGGGGTTCAAGCGGTATGGACAGTCTGGACAACATGGCAGTAGGAACATACATATATAGCGCCCCCTCTGGCCAATCGATGTGAAAATCTGGTGGTTATGAAAGAATGTGTAGATGTACAGATCAGTGAAGTTTGAAGGTCATCGGTCGACGGGAAGGGCGTGAAAGACCTGCTGAAAGCGGATTGGCTGATGTCGGTCGTAAAGTTCGGGGGAGGTAGTCGGATTTTCGGAATCTGTTTTAGACTGGACAGAAGATGATGTGTGTTGAGTTTGAGCTCGATCGCATTTACGGTTAGTGAGAAACTCACATGTAGCTGTTATAGCGCCTATCAGAGGCCCCATAAGGACTAGGTCAACCAAAATCGGCCTGCATCACTGGAGGGACATGGCGGGTATACCTATTTAATTTGGACTTGATGAGATTAACGGCTAATGAGTTATAGCAATATAGCCTATATATGCTAATGACGCTAATGAAAAAATATTAGTGTAAAATAAGTGGAAGTGGAAAAGTCGACATTTTTTTGATAATTATTTACCTAGACATTCTCCTGAGTATGACCAGATGAATTTTGAGAAGATTGGATTAAAATCCAGAGACTAGTTCGAAAAGGGCAGGTTTTGGACTTTGTGAAATATCTGGAGAAGTGGACATTTTTTTAATGGACATGTATGGGGACAGATGTGAAGGATGTAGTAGAGCATTATGGGATTGCATAAATGAGACGGTAGATGTACATATGTGGAAGTTATTAGCAGTATTTAGAAATAGCGCCACCTCTGGCCAATCGGCGTCGAAATCGGGGGGTTTGTAAAGAGTGCGTAGACGTACAGAGTGGTGAAGTTTAAGGGTCATCGGTCAACGGGAAGGGCACGAAAGGCCTGTTGACAGCGGTTTGGCTAATGGCGGTCGTAAACCTCGGGGGATGTAGTCGCATTTTGGATATCTGTTAGAGACTGGACAGAAGATGATGTGTGTTGAGTTTGAGCTCGATCGCATGTACGGTTAGTGAGAAACAGACATGTAACTGTTATAGCGCCACCTATGGACAGAAGTGCGCCAAATTTCTTGGACGTCCTCAGGGACTGATGCTGAATGTGTGTGTGAAGTTGTAGAAGGTTTGAGTGAAGGGTGTTTGAGTTACAGATTTTTGAATGAAGGATGAATTAATTTGAATTATGACATGTAGATGAATTTGCATGTAGCAGTGGGACTGAAGGGAAAAGTCAGAGTTTTTTTTTAAATCGAGTGGAGGGCACACTCTGCTGAATTTTTTGATACCAAACACATGGGGATTGAGTGAAAAATGGAGAAGTAGTAGGAAGAAGTGGAATTTTTAAATTATGCAAATTAGCGAAAAATCTAAGTGGGCGGAGCTTATGGGTCCAAATTGCAAAGTGGTTTGTTGAGGGTCTGTGAGACTGGAAAAAAAGTTTGAAGACTGTGAGAAGAAGGTGGTAGAAGTTAGACGCGTAAACGCGTTTTGCTGCTCTATTGCGCCACCAATAGATGAAAACATCTGCATTTTGTTATCTGAGAAGATGCACACCATCTGGACGTACCCTCCGGGTTTGGTGGCTGATGGCGCTGCGGTTTTGGCTGCCCAACGCGTTTTTCCGGAGAAAAATAATAATAATAATAATAATAATAATAATAAAATAATAAGAATAAGAAAAATCCGAGCGAAAACAATAGGTTTCATGCACTTCGTGCTTGAACCCCTAAATATAACCGCAAGCGGTGATTAGCGGGGTTCAAGCGGTTATGGACAGTCTGGACAACATGGCAGTAGGAACATACATATATAGCGCCCCCTCTGGCCAATCGGTGTGAAAATCTGGTGGTTGGGAAAGAATGTGTAGATGTACAGATCAGTGAAGTTTGAAGGTCATCGGTCGACGGGAAGGGCGTGAAAGACCTGCTGACAGCGGATTGGCTGATGTCGGTCGTAAAGTTCGGGGGAGGTAGTCGGATTTTGGAATCTGTTTTAGACTGGACAGAAGATGATGTTTGTTGAGTTTGAGCTCGATCGCATTTACGGTTAGTGAGAAACTCACATGTAGCTGCTATAGCGCCTATCAGAGGCCCCTTAAGGACTAGGTCAACCAAAATCGGCCTGCATCACCGGAGGGACATGGCGGGTATACCTCTTTAATTTGGACTTGATGAGATTAACGGCTAATGAGTTATAGCAATATAGCCTATATATGCTAATGACGCTAATGAAAAAATATTAGTGTAAAATAAGTGGAAGTGGAAAAGTCGACATTTTTTTGATAATTATTTACCTAGACATTCTCCTGAGTATGACCAGATGAATTTTGAGAAGATTGGATTAAAATCCAGAGACTAGTTCGAAAAGGGCAGGTTTTGGACTTTGTGAAATATCTGGAGAAGTGGACATTTTTTTAATGGACATGTATGGGGACAGATGTGAAGGATGTAGTAGAGCATTATGGGATTGCATAAATGAGACGGTAGATGTACATATGTGGAAGTTATTAGCAGTATTTTAGAAATAGCGCCACCTCTGGCCAATCGGCGTCGAAATCGGGGGGTTTGTAAAGAGTGCGTAGACGTACAGAGTGGTGAAGTTTAAGGGTCATCGGTCAACGGGAAGGGCACGAAAGGCCTGTTGACAGCGGTTTGGCTAATGGCGGTCGTAAACCTCGGGGGATGTAGTCGCATTTTGGATATCTGTTAGAGACTGGACAGAAGATGATGTGTGTTGAGTTTGAGCTCGATCGCATGTACGGTTAGTGAGAAACAGACATGTAGGTGTTATAGCGCCACCTATGGACAGAAGTGCGCCAAATTTCTTGGACGTCCTCAGGGACTGATGCTGAATGTGTGTGTGAAGTTGTAGAAGGTTTGAGTGAAGGGTGTTTGAGTTACAGATTTTTGAATGAAGGATGAATTAATTTGAATTATGACATGTAGATGAATTTGCATGTAGCAGTGGGACTGAAGGGAAAAGTCTGAGTTTTTTTTTAAATCGATTTAAGGGCACACTCTGCTGAATTTTTTGATACCAAACACAAGGGGATTGAGTGAGAAATGGAGAAGTAGTAGGAAGAAGTGGAATTTTTAAATTATGCAAATTAGCGAAAAATCTAAGTGGGCGGAGCTTATGGGTCCAAATTGCAAAGTGGTTTGTTGAGAGTCTGTGAGACTGGAAAAAAAGTTTGAAGACTGTGAGAAGAAGGTGGTAGAAGTTAGACGCGTAAACGCGTTTTGCTGCTCTATTGCGCCACCAATAGATGAAAACGTCTGCATTTTGTTAAGAAGATCTGCATTTTGTGTTGGCGCTCTGAACGAAGATAATAATAATAAGAATAAGAAAAATCTGAGCGAAAACAATGCTGTTGGCGCTGCGGTTTTGGCTGCCCAACGCGTTTTTCCGGAGAAAAATAATAATAATAAGAATAAGAAAAATCTGAGCGAAAACAATAGGTTTTCATGCACTTCGTGCTTGAACCCCTAATAAGAAAAATCCGAGCGAAAACAATAGGTTTTCATGCACTTCGTGCTTGAACCCCTAATAATAAATATATATATTTTTATAATTTGTGATAATTAATAAATTGTTTTCTACGTATAAATTGCCCATTTTCTACTTCACATGCAGAATTAATTTAGGATAAAGAAGTATACATGACATAGGAGTGGCTTTTAAAAAAAAATTTTTTTTGAAATGATAATTTGCTTGTTTATTAACTGCGTTCTGTAATCTGTATCTATTAGAGAAACCATAAACGTGTTACTCAGCAATCAGTGGTCATGTTTTTTTCCATTATAAAAATAATATGTTTGTAACCATTCTATAAAAGCAAAAACGCAATTGAGGTTCTGCATTATTGTGATTATAATATATTTATTTATTACAATATATTATATTGTGTACAATTTATAAGGAGCAGCTTAAATCTGGTTGTATGATGTATGCTGTGTATGTGGGGGAGGGGGGGGGAAGAGATATTTGGTTATGTGGGGGTCCTATATCTCACACCTTTAAATCAGAACTGACTATTAACTGACAGCAAAATTCCTATTAAAGCAGGTGTATTACACTTTGCCACGTCTTACCCTGTAGAGGTGTAACAACTGCCTGCTGTTTCTTCACTTTAGCAGCTACAGATGTTTTTTTTTGGAGAGGAAGCAGATCAGACCTAAAAAGCGAGGTACTGTTGCTTGCAACATCTACATTCTCTTTTAACTGACTCTGCCCATTCTTCAGTTTCTTATACATGTCCGCCTTCTCCTCCAACTCCTTCTGTTTCTCCTTAAGAATCTGCAGAAAGCAAAAGCTGAGCACGCGGTCTGAGCACAACGTCCAAATAAAGACCGAACCTGAACGACTCCTTTACTCACGAACCTGGATTTCTTTGCGAGACTGTGCGACTGTTTTGAGCAGATGAAGTCTGTCTCTCTCTGGGGTGCCCAGCATCAGTTTCTCTAGAGCAAGAAGTCGATCCAAAACCGATGAATCGACCGGACTGCAAAAAAAAAAAAAAAAAAAAAAAACCCACACGAGTTTACACATTTTTTAGCTTTAAGAAATCAACAGGAGCATGTGGAGGTTTATATATCGTATTTTCCGGACTATAAGGCGCACCTAAAAGCCTAAAAATTTCCCAGAAATCGGACGTGCGCCTTATAATCCGGTGCGCCTTATACGTGTACTGAGTTCCAAAATCTATAAAAGTATGGTTGGTTTTTTTCCACACATCACTGTCACTGCTGAAAAAGCCGAGTGAAGAAAATTAATTCGGAGCTCGCCGTCATTCCGGGAGGATTAAATAAAGAACTCCGACCGCTGGACATTGGTGTAAACGGGGCGTTTAAAGTAAAGTTGCGCGAACGGCCGCCAGGAGACGCCGAGAGGAGACGAGACGGACTCGGACATTGATCGTGTCGTACAGAATAAGTACCGTACAGAAAAAGAGTCCGTAATTCAGACTGCGCCTTATAATACGGTGCGCCTTATGGTCCGGAAAATACGGTACTCTTTACAGACTTCAAACTTCGTTTTTGTCATCCTGTGTAGATACATGAAGATTTTCTTAATACCAATCATGTACCATGTTTCACCATCTACTGGAATAACACGCATGTTACTTATGAATGATGTTAATGAGCTCCTATTACTAATGAACTGTCTTATTCCTACAGTTGAGCATGTAAGTTTCATCATTAAACAACCAGGGCAGAAAATCTGACAACAATGAACGCTGAATAAGAAAATCCTTTTACTGCACAAATAGACACCAACAAACATGCCAACGCACTCAGGAAAGAGCAATATAACTCAACAGTAAAGCAAAAGATGGGAACCCCTGCAGGCTTCTTTATGACACTGCATACAACTACAGTCGTGCCAAATCAGCCGCATATTGGATATATTATGGCATTGATAAGTTTTGTTACCAAGTATCACAGACTTAAATCATCGTCTTTATTCGAATGGCGGGGGGGGGGGACGTTTCAGGCGCTGGGCAGATACACCCAGGACATGGCGCCCATCTATCACTGGGCACACACTCACTCACACAGACACACTCTATATGGGGCAATTTGGAGAATTCAATTGACTTGATCCATGTTATTGTGGACTGTGGGAGGAAACCGGAGAACCCGGAGGAAACCCACGTGGACATGGGGAGAACATGGAAACTCCACCCAGATTGGGATTCAAACCGAGAATCCCTAGCGCATATTTTTAACCATATAAAAGTTATTTCTTGTGGTTGAAATTGCAGGGCATTCTACTAAGACATGTTTTATAGTTTGGAAGTTGTACAGTATTGGCAATCTGGAGCCTTCTCACCAATTAAGAGGTGACTGTGGGTGAGGGTGGTATGATAAATTCGGCACCTAGTAAGGATTGTCTGATCTCATCTGCTAATGAAGTCTGTATTGCGTTTAATATTGATGATGGGGGACATTTCATACAGTATATTTTGTGCTGTTAAACCATTCAGGCGGCACGGTGGCTTAGTGGTTTGCATGTTCTCCTCTCAGTGCTAGGGATTCCCGGTTCGAATCCCCATATGGGTGGAGTTTCCATGTTTCTCCCCGTGTCCGAGTGAGTGTGTGCCCAGTGATAGATAGACCCAGGACAGGGTGCCAATCTGCCCAGCGCCCGAAACGTTCTCCCCTGGATGGGCATGGGGAACCCCCCCGTGACCCTAATAGAGGATAAAGCGGAAGATAATGGATGAATAAACCATTCAGCTTCTACTATAAAGAGGATGAGTAACAGACCTTTGTGGGCGTGTCGGTGGGGATGATGGCTGCTCCGATTTCTTGCCTTCTTTCAGCCTTTTATTAGTAGGTTCTCCAGATCCCTTAGCATCCTGCTCATCTCTGACTCTTTTTCCTGTAGCTACAAGAAACACTCCTTATGAATATTCAAAAACATTATATTTAATCCAAAAACTCATCTTTTTAAGTGAGCTTTTAACTGTTAATTAATTATTATTGATATAATTTTATCCTTGTAATTAATTTCATTCTACTTTCTTTTGCACATGATTATTTTTTAAATGTAAATTTTTTTTTTTCTAATATGTATGTTTTGTACAGCGTCCTTGGGTGTTCTGAAAGGCGCTTTCAAATAAAATGTATTATTATTATTATTAAAAACAATTGTTAAATACTCACCACAAGGCGGAGCCATCACAGTCTCTCGGACAAAAGGCCTGTTGACGATGTTCTTCGACTTGGCTGCAAAGTTCAAGGCTGTGAACGTGTCGAAATAATACTTGTACTCCGGGGCGATGTTTGTGATCATGACCGAATGGGCCGAGCCTCCGAGCGAGTCCTGCAGCAGACGGGTGAGTTTGCTGTCCCTGTATGGAACCCGGCCTCCGGTCCCTGTGCTTAAACAATCCACCACTTTGCTGAGTGTGAAGAGCGACAGGTTGATGGCGCCACTCTCTTTCAGACGGATACCTTGGTTGCCCGTACGACGGTTGTCCTCTGAACCAGCCAGGTCCACCAGGTATAGTTTACCTGTTTGTTGTCGGTGAGGTGGCGAACGCTGAGACTTTACCACCTGAGAGGCAGAACTATAGTTTAGAGAGATTCCAGATATACAGCATTAAAGGCATTAAATTGCAGTGTCTTCTCCCCTATTGCCCCCAGCAGGCACTGGAAGAGCCAGCGGGTTTGTTGAAGGGTGAAAATTGATTTCAGCACCAGCTACCAAATCATGGACTACTACACAAGCACCATGACCTGTTAAGATGCTTTAAACAGAACAGTAGGTGGATTAAGCAGGGGTAATAAGGGGGGTACCTTTATCAGGAGAATTGCATGACTTCTACTGGATCGTTGGTTGAGTTTGGTGGAAGCTGTGGTGCGATTCAGACTGGCAGGGGCAAACTGTGCATGGAAATCAAAGTATGAGGAGAGAGGGCTTTGAGTTAAGCCTGGAATCATGATGTTCTTGTCTTTGTCTTCACGAATCGGCAGATCCTGAGAACTGGGAGCCAGAAGGTCCAAAACCTGCAGCAGAAAAATGAAGACAATGAAGAGTGTGAGATCTTCCTGCATGCTGTGGTCCTTTAATTCATTCATTCTGCTTTATCCTCTATTAGGGTCACGGTGAGGTTCCCCATGCCCATCCAGGGGAGAACGTTTTGGGCACTGGGCAGATACACCCAGGACAGGGTGCCAATCTATCGCTGGGCACACTCACTTACATAGACACACACGCATACACACGATATGGGGCAATTTGGAGAACTCAATTGACTTGATCCATGTTTTTGGGCTGTGGGAGGAAACCGGAGAACCCGGAGGAAACCCACGCAGACACGGGGAGAACAAGGAAACTCCACCCAGATTGGGATTCGAACCGGTGGGGTTCCCCATGCCCATCCATGGGAAAAAGTTTCGGGGGCTGGGCAGGTACACCCAGGACAGGGTGCCAATCTATCGCTGGGCACACACTCACTTACACAGACACACACTATATGGGGCAATTTGGAGAACTCAATTGACTTGATCCATGTTTTTGGGCTGTGGGAGGAAACTGGAGAACCCAGAGGAAACCCACGCGGACACGGGGAGAACATGGAAACTCCACCCAGATGGGGATTCGAACCGGGAATCCCTAGTGCTGAGAGGAGAACATGCTAACCACTAAACCACCATGCCGCCCGTCCTTTAACATATATGTTCTAAATTAATGTGTTTATTGAGTTATACATATTCGCTTTTCAGAGATTGGAGATTGGTCAAAGTGCTACTTCTCATTAGATAAAGGGCTGCAACAACAAATTGATAAAATCGATTATTAAAAGTGTCGACAACTAATTTCATTATCGATTCGTTGTGTCACACGATTTCTACGTTACTCGCAATGTCGTAACCTCTTAAGTCACCTGCAGCGCTGAAAATAATAAGAGCGGGTTGAGTTACTTTTTATTCTTGTTTAATTAGCTTAAGCAGTGTTTAAATGTGCTTCATAAATACATACAGCTTGTACACAATGGTGGTAATTAATGATCAAGCTTCACGGTTTAATTTTCTGACAATATGACTGAAAACACTGCCCTCTATGGGAGTGAGGGAGGATGAATTGTATTTAGACCGGGATTACGTAACAGAGCTACTCAAATTTCATTCATTCATTATCTCCCGCTTTATCCTCTAGTAGGGTCGCGGGGGGGTTCCCCATGCCCATCCAGGGGAGAACGTTTCAGGCGCTGGGCAGATACACCCAGGACAGGACGCCAATCCATCGTTGGGCACACACACTCACTCACACAGACACACTCTATATGGGGCAATTTTGAGAACTCAATTGACTTGATCCATGTTTTTTGGACTGTGGGAAGAAACCGGAGAACCCGGAGGAAACCCACGCCGACACGGGGAGAACATGGAAACTCCACCCAGATGGGGATTCGAACCGGGAATCCCTAGTGCTGAGAGGCGAACGTGCTAACCACTAAGACACCATGCCGCCGCTACTCAAATTTGTGTAATTTATTATTTATTTTACACACTATGCTACATATTGTGGGGGGTGGCACGGTGGCTTACTGGTTGGCATGTTCTCCTCTCAGCGCTAGGGATTCCCGGTTCGAATCCCCATCTGGGTGGAGTTTCCATGTTCTCCCCGTGTCCACATGGGTTCCCTCCGGGTTCTCCGATTTCCACAGTCCAAAAAACATGGATCAAGGTCAAATGAATTGTGTAATACAACACAGGACCTGAAGCACTTGTAAAGCGCCGACAAGAACCTCTATCGCGATCTACCCGACACCCCTGCACGATCGACGTATTGGGCACCCCTGCTCTAAACACAGGTGTTTAATAAAAGATTTATTATTCCACAGGGAGACATCTGTGCTATTATAGCAGCATAAGGGGGGGGGGTGCACACCGGCTGTGTTACCTTTTCATTGTAGATTTCCAAATAGGACATGCCAACGGAAAACTTCCACTCCTCTTGCTCCTTTTCCTGAGCGTGCACTAGATTAAACACCTCCCGCACAGCCCTGGGAATCACACCCGGCTGCTCCTGGCTACCCAGCATAGTGTGTGTCTTTCCTATAAGAAAAATAATAATAAATATATAAAGGAAGGAAAAAATAAAAATAAAATAAAACAAATACACAAAGCTTAAAGCAACCATCAGTACTTTTTTTTCGAGAACAAACATAACAGTACTAAAGTATAAAGTATTTTTCACATCTAGTTAATAAAAGACATTGGCATTTTAAACATTTCTGCCGCAAACAAACCAAAAAAGGTTTTATCTCCTGGTTCATTTTATTTGTCGGCATGACATCACCATCACCTTCCTAATATTACATTCGTCAGACTTTTGAGACATGTACAGCACTAGACCCCTGAAGGTGTGCTGTGCTATCTGCCACCAAGATGTTAGCAGCAGATGCTTTAACACTAAACTGTGAGGTGGTTAGTCCAGGGATTCGACTTTGTCCGACACATCCCACAAACGCTTGACCGAATGAAGATCTAAGGAACATGGAGGCCAAGTCAACACCTTAAATTTAAAGCAGCAGGCATTATTCTGCTGAAAGAGAACACAGTGATCAGGGTATGTTTCCATATACCGTACATAGTCTACAAATTCTTATTATGTAGATGGTACATGTCAATTTTACATCTACATAGATGGCAGGACCCAAGGGTTCCCTATAGAACATTGCCCAAAGCATTACACTAGCCTTGTTCTAATAGTTCATCCTAGTGCCATATGCACCCAGCCAATCACAAAAAATAAAAAGAAAACGATTATCCACCTGGCGGCACGGTGGCTTAGTGGTTAGCATGTTCTCCTCTCAGCGCTAGGGATTCCCGGTTCAAAACCCCATCTGGGTGGAGTTTCCATGTTCTCCCCGTGTTCATGCGGGTTTCCTCCAGGTTCTCCGGTTTCATCCCACAGTCCAAAAACATGGATCAAGTCAATTTAGTTCTCCAAATTTCCCCATATAGTGTGTGTGTGTCTAGTGATTGATTGGCGTCCTGTCCTGGGTTTATCTGCCCAGCGCCCGAAACGTTCTTCCCTGGATGGGCATGGGGAACCACCACGACCCTAATACAGGATAAAGCGGAAGATAATGGATGGATGGATTAATCACCTTCTTCCACTGATCCGTGGTCTAGTTCTGATGCTCATGTACCAACTTCTAATTCTTTCAGCAGGAAACAGGGGTCAGCATGAGCATCCTGACAGTTCTGTGGCTTTACAGCCTTATACACGACACTCGAGATACACTGTAGTCTGACATTTCTATCAGAACCAGCAAAAACGTAAGCAAATCGAGCTACAGGAGCTCGTTGGACCGTACCACAGGGGCCAGTCTTTACTCTCAGTTCATCATGGTCCCTTCCTTAAATCACTTTTGATAGATAAGGACCACTGAAGACCAGAGCACTCCACAAGCACTGCAGTAAGCCAGATGACTAGCCATTAGAACTTTGTAGTTCTCCAACTACAGGCTGTGATCCATCTGTGGCTCTGCAGATACTACAAGGAGGATGAGTCCCCCACTGAGTCTTGGTCCTCCCAAGGTTTCTTCCTTAAATAACAACATAAAAGGGAGTTTTTTCTTGCCACTGTCGCTTCATCTTCCGCTTTATCGGGTTCCCCATTCCCATCCAGGGGAGAACGTTTCAGGCGCTGGGCAGATACACCCAGGACAGGGCCCCAATCCATCGCTGGGCACACTCACACTTTATAATGGGGCAATTTGGAGAATTCATTTTATCTTGATCCATTTTTTTGGACTGTGGGAGGAAACCAGAGAACCAGGAGGAAACCCACACGGACATGGGAACAACATGGAAACTCCACCCAGACTGGGACTCAAACCAGGAATCCCTAGTGCTGAGAGGAGAACATGCTAACCACTAAGCCACCGTGACACCCGGTATAATAGTATGTCTAACAAAACGTGCATAATAACAGAAGACTATAGGCTGCTATAGAAGAACCACAAAGAACGCTTATTTGGAGCATCAAGTGAAGTTGGTATAGCACTGGTCAACAACTGGAGACATGGAGGTGTATCTACTAAAGTGGCCAAAGACACTATGTATGTTTCTTTATCTCTGCATATTTCTAATGTTGCATTTAAGAAACACGCGTGGTGCATACCGGCTCCAGTGGGTCCATAAGCGAAGACACTCGCATTCTGGCCGTTTAGAATGTGAGGAACAATGGGCTTCACCGAGGACAAGAAGACTTCCTGTTGTGTGCATTGCTCTCCATGAAAAACATCGAACCTACAAACACAGAATCATTGTTACATCAAGCACATTGTTTACTGTAGTCTTTAATATCACATTTATTATAGATTATTAGAAATGTCTTCCCGTGGCATTCACCAGCAGGCACGAGCGCAGCCTGTGGTTTGGTTTTAGGGAAACGTTCATCTCAGCACCAGCTACCAAATCCTGATCTACCACCCAGAGACCAAGACCTGTTAAGATGCTTGAGGTTTGAAAACCAGTTAATAGAATAAATCAGGAATTCATTTACTGGTAGTGCAGAGTCTCCATGGCATTCCTCCAGTTCACGAGCTCAAGGGTCTGTGGTCCCAGTCCCCGAACACAGAGCCCTTCACCTTTCTCGTCCTGCTTGTCCATGTAGGGGCGGAGTCTCACGGCTACACGGACCCTCGAGGGCCGTTTAGGCACAGGGGCGTCGGGGACACGCTGTGCCATTTCTAACAAATAAGAAGCAGCAGTCGCTAATTAGGTTCGTTGATGCAAGATAAGTGATACGACAGAAGCTCTATTTGGAACAATAACTTTTTTTTTTAATTTGGAGACCTTTTCCACTTCATCAGTCAAAGCAAAAAAATTAAAATCGCTTTAAATTCCTGCTATATCCAGTGGAATTAGATTTTTTAAGTAATTTATTCACTTCGATCACAGATAGGATATGTTTTGTAGGTGTGCTGTGGGGGAAATAAATAAAACAAAAAAAAATAAAAATTATTATATATATATATATATATATATATATATATATATATATATATATATATATATATATATATATATATATATATATATATATAAAATTCTGTAGTCATCTCCATAACCACATACATTTCTCCAGGTCTGAGTGTGTTTATTAATGTCATTAGTACATAGATATAAATGATCTCATTATCTTTTACATAATCCTTTTATATACATTTTAGGCACTGGGTAGACAAACCCAGGATATAGTGCCAATCCACTGCTGGGTGGGTGGGTGCACACACCATATAAGGGCAATTTGGGGTAAACAATTCACTTAAAATCCATGTTTTTTAACTGTGGGAGGAAACTGGAGAACCCGTAGGAAACACACAGACAAGGGGAGAACATGGAAACTTCACTTAGGATCCAATTGGTTGGATTCAAACCAGGATCTCCAGCACTTGGAAGTGCTATATACGCACATTACGTAAGAGTTTGCAGACACTTTTCATTCAAAGCTGAAGTATCCTAAATTGATAGTTAGGGTCAAAACATGAGCAGCACGGTGGCTTAGTGGTTGGCATGTTCTCCTCTCAGCACCAGGGAGTCCCAGTTCGAATCCCCATCTGGGTGGAGTTTCCATGTTCTCCCCGTATCTGTGTGGGTTTCCTCCCACAGTCCAAAAAAATAAAAATAAATATAAATGGATCAAGGTCCATTGAATTCTCCAAATTGCCCCATATATAATATGTTTGTGTGTCTGTGTGAGTGAGTATGTGCCAGGGATAGATTGGTGCCCTGTCCTGGGTGTATCTGCCCAGCGCCCGAAACGTTCTCCCCTGGATGGGTACGGTCTTTATGACCACATGTCATAATATATAAACAAGGTACAAGAAAATGGGCGGCATGGTGGCTTAGTGGTTAGCACGTTCGCCTCTCAGCAATAGGGATTTCTGGTTCGATTCCCCATCTGGGTGGAGTTTCCATGTTCTCCCCGTGGGTTTGCTCCGGGTTCTCCGTTTCCTCCCACAGTCCAAAAACAATCCAAAAAAACATGGATCAAGTCATTTGAGTTCTCCAAATTGCCCCATATAGAGTGTGTCTGTGTGAGTGAGGGAGTGTGTGCCCAGCGATACATTGGCGCCCTGTCCTGGGTGTATCTGCCAAGCACCCGAAACGTTCTCCCCTGGATGGGCATGGGGAACCCCCCCCCCTAATAGAGGATAAAGCGGCATATAATGGATGAATGGTACAAGAACTTACCTTACAATCAGTAATTTACAGAAAACAGTTGCTTTTAGACATTACATACTCTGTACTCTGCACAATGAAGTCGAATCTAATCTAATCAACCAAGACCAACTCTTTTAAGAGATAATACTGGATGAAAAAAAACTACTAATAAGTTTTAACAGGCTTGTAAAAATAATTCTTAAAACAAGCTGTGTAGCTGATATACAGTTTATATATTTAAAGCATCTGTTCTGGATTTTAAATGTGTTTAACATGCAGAGACCCAAAAACAATGAACTGACCAAAGACTGGGGGAGGGGGGGGTCCTATCTACTACCAAAGACTATCTACTTAGCTTAAAAACAGCCAGGATACACGATTAACGTGTATGTGAGGCCAGTTTACATTAAAACAATAAAGAAAAAAAGATAATTACGAATAAGAGATTAAATAAAAGTGTGACGTGTCATTTCAGACTGCCTCTGACACGCTGTTCGGAAGACTGTGGCCCATTGAGCTGACACAGCAAAAAGTTACCGAGTTACAAACCAATAAAGCCTGTAAATACCAAAATCTTAATATGAAAATTAAAGAGTGACTTTACAGAGGATGGAGTTACTGCGACAGAAACAATTTTATCCGCGTTTAAATCACCACACAACGCTGTGCTCGGGCCTGTACGGAACACCGTGAAACAACAACCAAAAGTAGTGTAATAAAACCCAAAACGACACGAAGCCAACTCACCCCTCGGTTTACGTTTCAAACAGCCCGAACTTCTGCGTTTTTTATTAAATTAAGTTTTGTTTATTTGCGCTTCTTCGTCCCAAAGATATTTGTTATCCGGGACAATGGCGCGCGCGACACGAACGCAGACTACATTCAAACGAAGTAAAGCCCGCCCATATTTTGCAACTGACCAATCACAGGAGTCGCTCCCCAACCTCTTACTCGGTCAACTCAACGGCGGGTGAGAGAAGCCAAACCGCGCATGCGCAAAACAAAAGTTACAAATATTAATTCATTCATATTTATGATCCGGGCGGCACGGTGGCTTAGTGGTTGGCATGTTCTCCTCTCAGCGCTAGGGATTCCCGGTTCGAATCCCGATCTGGGTGGAGTTTCCATGTTCTCCCCGTGTCCGTGTGGGTTTACTCTGGGTTCAAGTCAATTGAATTCATCAAACTGCCCCATGGCTGCACGGTGGTTTAGTGGTTAGCACGTTCGCCTCTTAGCACTAGGGTTCGAATCCCCATCTGGGTGGAGTTTCCATGTTCTCCCCGTGTCTGCGTGGGGTTCTCCGGGTTCTCCGGTTTCCTCCCACAGTCCAAAAACATGGATAAAGTTAATTGAATTCTCAAAATTGCCCCATATAGAGTGTGTCTGTGAGTGAGTGTGTCCCCAGCGATGGATTGGCGTCCTGTCCTGGGTGTATCTGCCCAGCACCCGAGACGTTCTCCCCTGGATGGGCATGGGGAACCCCCCACCGCGACCCTAATAGAGGATAAAGCGGGAGATAATGAATGAATGAAATTGCCCCATATAGAGTGTGTCTGTGTGAGTGAGTGTGTGCCCAGTGATAGATTAGCGTCCTGTCCTGGGTGTATCTCCCCTGGATGGACATGGGGAACCCCCCCCCCTCCCCCGCGACCCTAATATAGGATAAAGTGGAAGATAATGGATGGATGCATATTTATTATCTTCCCATTCCCATCTTATCATGCCCATCCAGGGGAGAACGTTTTGGGCGCACCCAGGACAGGGTGCCAATCTATTGCTGGGCACACTCACTCACACAGACAGACACACTATATGAGGCAATTTGGAGCATTCAATTTACCTTGAATCCATGTTTTTGGACTGTGGGAGGAAACATGGGAACTCCATCCAGATTGGAATTCGAACCTGGGTCACCAGTCCTGGGGGGCAAACGTGTTAACCATGAAGCCACCGTGCCACCCAGTTACAAATATAACAGTAATAAAATAAAATCTATGATTATAGATCATAATATATGTTGATATATATTTGTTAACATTTATTTGTGTTCCTCCCCTATAGCTGAGCAAATGATACTAAAATTAATAATAAATACATAAATAAATAAATAAATAAATAAATATACATCATCTGTTCCGTAATGATTCTGACCAACAGAAGTTAGAACTTTAGTAATCCAAGGGTTTCCATCTATCCATTCATCTTCCGCTTTATCCTCTGTTAGGGTTGCCGGGGGGGGGGGGGTGTTCTCCATGCCCATCCAGGGGAGAACGTTTCGGGCGCTGGGCAGATACACCCAGGACAGGATGCCAATCTATTGCTGGGCACACACTCACTCACACAGACACACTCTATATGGGGCAATTTGGAGAATTCAATTGACTTGAGGACGGCACGGTGGCTTAGTGTTTAGCACGTTCGCCTCTCAGCGCTAGGGATTCCCGGTTCGAATCCCGATCTGGGTGGAGTTTCCATGTTCTCCCCGTGTCCGTGTGGGTTTCCTCCGGTTTCTCCGGTTTCCTTCCACAGTCCAAAAACATGGATCAAGTCAATTGAGTTCTCAAAATTGCCCCATATAGAGTGTGTGTGTGAGTGAGTGTGTGCCGAGTGATAGATTGGTGTCCTGTCCTGGGTGTATCTGCCCAGCGCCCGAGACGTTCTCCCCTGGATGGACATGGGGAACCCCCCCCCTCCCCCGCGACCCTAATAGAGGATAAAGCGGGAGATAATGAATGAATGACAATTAACTTGATCCATGTTTTTGGACTGTGGGAGGAAACCGGAAAACCCAAAGGAAACCCACACGGACACGGGGAGAACATGGAAACTCCACCCAGATGGGGATTCGAACCGGGAATCCCTAGTGCTGAGAGGAGAACATGCTAAACACTAAACCACCGTGCTGCCCTTTAGTATAACATGCGTTATATATATATATATATATATATATATATATATATATATATATATATATATATATATAATAAGTTATATAACAAGCTTTGCAGACGCCCTAGAAAACAGAACCTTGTTCACCCCAATCAAATCTCATGATTAAAGACCAATAGAAACATCAGGATCTCATTTGTAAAATATCTACTTTATTAAACTTTATAGCATAAATATGCATTTACTATGTACACCGTCGTACCGCTTTAAAATATGCATATGACTCGCCATCCTGTCATAAAATATTAATGCTTTACACTTCTGCATAACTAAGGTTCTCATGTTTCTGAATTAATAACAAAGTTCTATGTGCAAATACATTTACAGAGGGGTCAAACCTTCCCCTTCACACCAATAAAAAAATTGGAAAATTACAGCTAATCTAAAAATGACACCTTTCGAAACTGTACACGTGACCCATCATCATCATTTACAGCGGCGCGGTTAGTGTGGATAACAGACCGCGGTGTTCGAAGTTAAAAAACAGCATATAGAAGCTACAACGCGAACAGATCCTGAACTACCATCCAAAAATCTAGCTACAGTTTAATCACGACTCTCAAACAACATCACTGATTAGAATTAATGAACGAAGGAAAGATTTTCAGGTCAGTGGAATGGAGTTCTTAGTTGTTAAGGCTAAAGATAATTCCACAGACCTCAGTGGACGGGGCGGAGCCGCATGGTGGTCTCGAATATGTACCATAAAAAAAAGTTCAAATATGTTTACGGAGTACTTCCAAAGTGCACAGAACGTTTTAAAACCATTTTCCATTCATTCATTCATTCATTATCTCCCGCTTTATCCTCTATTAGGGTCGCGGTGGGGTTCCCCATGCCCATCCAGGGGAGAACGTTTGGGCGCTGGGCAGATACACCCAGGACAGGACGTCAATCCATCGCTGGGCACACACTCACTCACACAGACACACTCTATATGGGGCAATTTTGAGAATTCAATTGACCTAATCCATGTTTTTGGACTGTGGGAGGACACCGGAGAACCCGGAGGAAACCCACGCGGACACAGGGAGAACATGGAAACTCCACCCAGATGGGGATTCGAACCGGGAATCCCTAGCGCTGAGAGGCGAACATGCTAACCACTAAGCCACCGTGCCGCCCTTATTGATAATAAATGATAATCAATATTAATGATAATAAACTTTTCTTGAATCTTAATCAGGTTTATAAAAAGGGAATTTACAGTCCTTAAATCTGATTGGCTGAGCCGTTTGTCCAGCAGTGACATCATTGACAATTCATTGACATTGTGTGATATACAATACATTATTTTAAATCACGTACCATAAATGGAAATACAGATTAATGTAAACAAAGCGCCGATTCCTGATGAGCACCAAACCTCTTGTGTTCTGTTATTTGGCCACTAGATGGCATTTTTTGTTCGAGATACAGGTATCCTGTTACTCTGTGATCAGCGTTTACTTTAAAAACCGGTTGACAATAAAACGAGGCCAGAAGCTTTCTAGAGAGCGAGAACTGTCTTATCAGCGTTTACTTTAAAAAGCGGACTAGATTACATCGCAGAAGACCAGATTATTATTTATTTTGCTTTCAATAAATGCATCATGACGTAAACCTTGTTTTTTTATTATAATGTGTCTGTAAAGTTTTTTTTTAAAGTAATAAGACACTTAAGGTTCTGCATTATTGTAAATAAATCACGGGATAGAGGTGTAACACCACTCCACTGGGTCTGTCGCGTGATTTATTCATAATAATGCACATCCTCTCGTACCGTGTTGCTTTATTAACCGATGCAGCCAAAGCGCTATCGGCATCTTCATTCACAGTTACTATTTACCTTCAGTTTTCACTGAAATGACCCCTGATCCATTAACCTACAGCTGCAATGACCTCAAATTCACAAATGCTCACTGTGGTGCGAGGGTGTGATGGTGGAGCCCGAAGATGGGAGGCAGGTTTAGGATGCAGGTCAGGTAGATGCTGACTCCTGCTGGGGATTAGCGGTTCTAATGCTCTCACTCTCTCTCTCTCTCTCTGACAGTAGAACGAGGCCAGAAGCTTACTAGAGAGAGAGCGAGAACTGTCTTTCACAAGCCGGGGAAAGAAATACTGTAAGCCCAGTATCTCTGCGTCTGAGAATTTTGTGCTGGCTCATTAAAATCTTTATGTTTGAGAAACCCGCCTGTTTTCCTGTTCCATTCACATATGAAAGATGGTCTCATATTCACTAAGAATGAACTCGATGATTTGGTTCTGGTACACCATGTAGGTGGTCAGGCTCCCTGCCTCCACTTCAGGCTTCAGTAAGGTTGGGCCGAAGACGATGGCCACGTTCTGCACGGTCATCCTGTTTTCTTCCCCATGTTCGATAACCCTGAAAAACAAAGCATGTGAGAACAAAGAAATGAGAAAATTAAACCTAATTTAAACCTTATTTATTCCCGACGATTTGGAGATTCCATGTTCCCCTCATGTCTACGTGGGTTTCAGTCAGTTCTTTCCCACGGTCCAAAAAACATGGATTCCAGGTGAATTGGTTGTTCTAAATTGCCCTTATTTAAATATATAATGTGGGTATAATGTGGGTGACCAGCGATGGATTGGCCCCTGTCATGTGTGTATCTGCCAAGCCCTCGAAACGTTGTCCCCACACGGGTTAATGAACATGAACATACCTCCTCAAATGACTGAATAGCGCCTCCATCGTGTCATGATTGGGTGTTGGCAAGGACCTCACAAGATCTTTGATATAGGACACCCTGCTGTTGTAGTCGGGAAGTTCTGTAGTGGATCACAACATGGGTTAGTGTGGAACAACTAATTATAATGTACCCTACAGTGGAACCCCTGTTCTCATTGACTCAAATTTGACGTCACATTTCTCCACAAAATTCTCGTTTCGGCGTGCTCACGGAACGTGGACCAATGACATCGTCCCTGTAAAGTTTACCACGCAAAGTGAAAGTGAAGGTAACGTGAAGGTAAGCTTTGCCTTTAACTTGGAAGCAAAAACATTCATTCATTCATTCATTATCTCCCGCTTTATCCTCTATTAGGGTCGTGGTGGGGTTTCCCATGCCCATCCAGGGGAGAACGTCTCGGGCGCTGGGAAGATACACCCAGAACAGGGTGCCAATCCATCGCTGGGCACACACTCACTCACACAGACACACTCTATATGGGGCAATTTGGAGAACTCAATTGACTTGATCCATGTTTTTGGACTGTGGGAGGAAACCGGAGAACCCGGAGGAAACCCACGCAGACACGGGGAGAACATGGAAACTCCACCCAGATTGGGATTCGAACCGGGAATCCGTAGTGCTGAGAGGAGAACATGCCAACCACTAAGCCACCGTGTCACCTGCATTATATCTTTTCATTCATTCATTCATTCATTCATTCATTATCTCCCGCTTTATCCTCTATTAGGGTCGCGGTGGGGTTCCCCATGCCCATCCAGGGGAGAACATCTCGGGCGCTGGGCAGATACACCCAGGACAGGGCGCCAATCCATCGCTGGGCACACACTCACTCACACACACACACTCTATATGGGGCAATTTGGAGAATTCAATTGACCTGATCCATGTTTTTGGACTGTGGGAGGAAACCGAAGAACCCAGAGGAAACCCACGCAGACATGGGAAGAACATGGAAACTCCACCCTGATGGGGATTCGAACCGGGAATCCCTAGCGCTGAGAGGCGAAGGTGCTAACCACTAAGCCACCGTGCCGCGGAAGCAAAAACAGTAAAAAATTAGTTTTTTTTCATTTTATTAATCATAAAAATTTATCAAAAAATATGTGAGCGGTATTACAGCTGCGTGTATGGAGTGTCGAAGTCCAGGATAAGTTCCATTGTGGTGAAAAAGGAAGCGATAAAGAAGCTAATGCGCTTACAAAACAGAGCGTTAAACCAAACAGTCAGATGGTAAGAAATATGAATTAATATTAGTCTTATATATAAAAATGTAAATAAAAGAATATAAAATACTGTGTATATCGTTTAATTGTACTGTTTTCAGTAGTAGGGTGGCATGGTGGCTTAGTGGTTAGCATGTTCTCCTCTCAGCACTAGGGATTCCCGGTTCGAATCCCAATCTGGGTGGAGTTTCCATGTCCTCCCTGTGTCCATGTGGGTTTCCTCCGGGTTCTCTGGTTTCCTCCCACAGTCCAAAAACATGGATCAAGTCAATTGAGTTCTCCAAATTGCCCCATATAGAGTGTCTGTGTGAGTGAGTGTGTGTCCAGCAATAGATTGGCGTCCTGTCCTGGGTGTATCTGCCCAGCGCCCGAAACGTTCTCCCCTGGATGGACATGGGGAACCCCCCCCCCCCCGTGACCCTAATTGAGGATAAATAATGGATGGATGGAATTTATCAGTACTAAACACTATATTTATTCTATATAAAATGTTTTTATGCATTTTGGAGACTCTAGAACAAATTAATTGGATTAACATTGATGTAATGGAATTAGGTGCCTCATTTTCAGAATTCACCGATTGTTTGTGGACGGATTAGCGACGGAAACAGAGGTCGCACTGTATAATTCTGAAGTAAAGATGGAAAGGATTCTTACTGATGCCCTGAACAAAGCTGTTGAAGTGACTGTAGGGGAACAAAGGTTCTTGGAGTTCTCTGAAGAACAGCTTCAGCGCCCCTGTGATAACATGGATGTCCCAGTTTCCCTCATCCAAGTCCAGGTTCTCTGTTAGAACAGTAGGGAAGATGAGAATTAATGGTGATAATTAAATAGAACTAAATATTCAGCCAAAAATAGAAAAGTTAAGGGTAAAGCACAACTTTAAGCCAATAATATAATATATATAATGGCATAATTTATATATATATATATATATATATATATATATATATATATATATATATATATATATATATATATATATATATATATATAATATATATAAAACAAGAAACTCGTGGGATTTTTAAATAAATAAATACATTAAATAATAAAAAACATAAAAATAACTGTTGCTGAACAGTGATGGCTCGGTGTCCTGTCCTGGGTGTATTTGCCCAGCGCCTGTAACGTTCTCCCCTGAATGGGCATTGGTTCGAATCCCAATCTGGGTGGAGTTTCCATGTTCTCCCCATGTCCACGTGGGTTTCCTCCGGGTTCTCCGGTTTCCTCCCACAGTCCAAAAACATGGATCAAGGTCAACTGAATTCTCCAACTTGCCCCATATAGAGTGTGTGTGTGTGAGTGAGTGTGTGCCCAGCGATAGATTGGCACCCCAAAAGGTTCTCCCCTGGATGGGCATGGGGAACCCCCCCGCCGCGACCCTAGAAGAGGATAAAGCAGAAGATAATGTATGGATGGATATTGGGGTGGCACAGTGGCTTAGTGGTTAGCATGTTCTCCTCTCAGCACTAGGGATTCCCGGTTCGAATCCCAATCTGGGTGGAGTTTCCATGTTCTCCCCGTGTCCGCGTGGGTTTCCTCCGGGTTCTGCGGTTTCCTCCCACAGTCCAATAACATGGATCAAGGTCAATTAAATTCCAAATTGCCCCATATAGAGTGTGTGTGTGTGAGTGAGTGTGTGCCCAGTGATAGATTGGTGTCCTGTCCTGGGTGTATCTGCCCAGCGCCCGAAACGTTCTCCCCTGTATGGACATGGGGAACCCCCCCCGCCGCGACCCTAGTAGAGGATAAAGCAGAAGATAATGTATGGAAGGATACTAGGGCGGCACGGTGGCTTAATGGTTGGCATGTTCTCCTCTCAACACTAGGAATTCCCGGTTCGAATCCCAATCTGGGTGGAGTTTCCATCTTCTCCCCATGTCCACGTGGGTTTCCTCCGGGTTCTCCGGTTTCCTCCCACAGTCCAAAAACATGGATCAAGGTCAATTATATTCTCCAAATTGCCCCATATAGAGTTTGTGTGTGTGAGTGAGTGTGTGCCCAGTGATAGATTGGCGCCCCGAAACGTTCTCCCCGGATAGCCACCCCCACCCCCCGTGACCCTAGTAGAGGATAAAGTGGAAGATAAGGGATGAATGGATAATTAAATAAGATGTTTCGCAGCTTTAAGTCACACAGTGGTATTTATTGTATTTAAGGTAAAGTAGTACCATGATCAGCTTTAAAGCGCAGTTTCTGAATAACAGCCAGGTTTCCACTGACTCTGTAGATTCCATCGATCCCCAAACCTGGAAATAAAATAAAAAACAAATATTCAGGCGGCACGGTGGCTTAGTGGTTTGCATGTTCTCCTCTCAGCGCTAGGGATTCCCGGTTTGAATCTCAATCTATCACTGGGCACACACTCACTCACACAGACACACTCTATATGGGGCAATTTGGAGAATTCAATTCACCTTCATCCATATTTTTGGACTGTGGGAGGAAACCGGAGAACCCGGAGGAAACCCACGGGGACATGGGGAGAACATGGAAACTCCACCCAGATTGGGATTCGAACCGGGAATCCCTAGTGCTGAGAGGAGAACATGCTAAACCACTAAACCACCATGCCGCCTCTTTTTAATATAATTTGTTTAAGTTGTTTTATATTGAGGGTGGCACGGTGGCTTAGTGGTTAGCACGTTCTCCTCTCAGTGCTAGGGATTCCCGGTTCGAATCCCAATCTGGGTGGAGTTTCCATGTTCTCCCAGTGTCCCCGTGGGTTTCCTCCGGGTTCTCCGGTTTCCTCCCACAGTCCAAAAACATGGATCAAGTCAATTGAGTTCTCCAAATTGCCCCATATAGAGTGTGTCTGTGTGAGTGAGTGTGTGCCCAGCGATGGATTGGCGCCCTATCCTGGGTCTATCTGCCCAGCGCCCGAGACGTTCTCCCCTGGATGGGCATGGGGAACCCCACCACGCCCCTAATAGAGGATAAAGCGGGAGATAATGAATGAAAATGAATGAATGTTTTATATTGTGTATGTTTATAACTATTCCCGGTTCGAATCCCGATCTGGGTGGAGTTTCCATGTTCTCCCCGTGTCCGCGTGGGTTTCCTCCGGGTTCTCCGGTTTCCTCCCACAGTCCAAAAACATGGATCAAGTCAATTGAGTTCTCCATATTGCCCCATATAGAGTGTGTCTGTGTGAGTGAGTGTGTGCCCAGAGATAGGTTGGCGCCCTGTCCTGGGTGTATCTACCCAGCGCCCGAAACATTCTCCCCTGGATGGGCATGGGGAACCCCCCCGCGACCCTAATAGAGGATAAAGCAGAAGATAATGGATGAATGAATGAATAAATATTCAGAACATGTCCAGCTGTGTTGTGTTAGTGCTGTGCAGCATGCAGCAGGATACCTCTTCTCTCTACAGTCTGGATGCACTTCTTCACGAAGCTGGGCACGCTGCTGCCCTCCTGGTTACAGAGATTCGCTAGGTGGCAGCCAAAGACGTTTTCTGCATCAGACAGCGGGAAATCATCAGAGCCGGTTCCTCACAGAGGGCATTAATAATGAATAAGCGTGAGATGTGAGGTCCTCTCACCTCTAATGTAGCCCTTCTCCTTGACCGACTGTAGGGTAGGCCTCTTGATGAGAAACTTTTTGAGTTTGTTGCGTACCTTCTTCTGGTCTGCTTCAGACGAACTTTGTTTACCTACTTAAAGACAGAAGAACTTGTTATGATCTGTTCTATGTGCTCGTGAGCATGGTGCACGGTTAGCACATCCGCCTCTCTGGGTCTACGTTCGAATCCCAATCTGGGTGGAGTTTCCATGTCCTCCCCGTGTCCCAGTGAGAGTATCCATCAACGTTCAAAAACAGGGATTTGGTGAACAGGTCAAATGAATGCTCTAGATTGCCCCTATATAGTGTGTGTAGTAGAGGATTATCCATCCATCCATTATCTTCCACTTTATCCTCTACTAGGGCTGTGGGGATGGGGGGGGGGGGTTCCCCATGTCCATCCAGGGGAGAACGTCTTGGGCGCTGGGCAGGTACACCCAGGACAGGGCGCCAATCCATCACTGGGCACAAACTCACTCACACAGACACACTCTATATGGGGCAATTTGGAGAATTCAGTTGACTTGATCCATGTTTTTGGACTGTGGGAGGAAACCCACACGGACACGGGGAGAACATGGAAACTCCACCCAGATTGGGATTCGAACCGGGAATCCCTAGTGCTGAGAGGAGAACATGCTAAATACTAAGCCATAATGTTCTAAGTATTTCTCAGAACACTAAATGTATATTTAACTTCCATCCATTATCTTCCGAACATTTCGGGCGCTGGGCAAATACACCCAGGACAGGGCGCCAATCCATCGCTAGGCACACACTCACTCACACATAAACACTCTATATGGGGCAATTTGGAGAATTCAATTGAACTATGCACACCCAGAGAACGTTTTGGGCGCTGGGCAAATACACCCAGGACAGGGCACACACTCACTCACACACACACACACTCTCTATATGGGGCAATTTGGAGAATTCAATTGACTTGATCCATGTTTTTGGACTGTGGGAGGAAACCGGAAAACCCGGAGAAAACCCACACGGACACGGGGAGAACATGGCCGGTTGATGGGCATGGGGAACCCCCCCCCCCCCCTGTGACCCTAATATAGGATAAAGCAGAAGATAATGGATGGATGGATTCCTTGGGTAGGGCCGTGCTGGTGGCTTAGTGGTTGTCCAAAAACATGGATCAATGTCAATTGAATTCTCCAAATTGCCCCATATAGAGTGTGTTTCTGTGAGTGAGGGTCAGTGTGAGTGTGCGTCCAGCGATGTCCCCCCCGCCCCCCCCACCCGAACCTAGTAGAGGACAACGCGGAAGATAATGGATGGATCCTTGTGTGAAGAACGGTTTCGGCACTAAGCCTCTCCCCCCAGTAGAGGGCGCCAACAACACAAAAATAATATAACGATCAGCATCCATGGCTCTGCCGACGAACACTGGACGGAACCTGAATATCAATTGGACTGGCGGTCCTGCAGGACGCCCCCTAATGGACTCACATATAGTTCTCCAGTTGTTAGTTTTTCCATTTGTTAAATATCTGTACATTAGTGTCCTACACTGTTGTTGCTGCCCGGCCGCTCAAGGAGGATGAGTCCCCCACTGAGTCTTGGTCCTCACAAGGTTTCTTCACTTAAATAACAACATAACAGGGAGTTTTTTCTTGCCACTGTCGCTTCATCTTGCTCTTTGGGGGTTTAAAGGCTTTTCATTCTGTAAAGCTGCTTTGTGACGATGTACTGTTGTAAAAAGCGCCCTATAAATAAATAACTTCATTGAAATTACCGAAGCTTAATCTCCGTTTGTCCACGGATCTGTCCTCCTTTTCCATGACGGAGGACTTCTCACTGGCTTCCTCCTCCTCGTCTGAGTGGTTCTGCTCCATGTCCTGTAAGAAAAGCAAGAGCAGCTGCAAATTAGACAGAGAGAATGTAATCCTCTGAATTAGGGGTGAGCTGCAATATTCGCCGATTCGACGATTCGATTCGAAGAACCGTAGTCGACTATGAACCTCATAGTCGAATGTAGCATTTTGACCACATGGGGGCGCCCATGGCTGCTGCTAAGCACTAGTTTTTACATGAAATGTCTTTGTTTTCGTTATATATATAGCCTTTTGTCAAATAAAATCATCCTAATTTTTAGGTTTGTAGGTTTTTTTTTAGGTTTTTCCTTTGAAGTGGAAAAAAGTCCAGAACGGGGATCCCATTTACGGTGCTCTAGAAAAACAAGTAAAATATTTTAAAAAAACCTTTTTAAAAACCACGCTTATAGCGCCATCTTGTGGTGAAATTTTAACTGATTCGACTATCAGTCGACTATAGGGAAAATCAGACGAATCAGATTCGACTATGAAAATCCTTAGTTGAAGACACCCCTACTCTGAATAGACCGTTCTACCTCATCTTTAAGACACTCTGTTAGGAGGGTTGAGCAGAAGCTCAATCATGTTTCAGAAGGTGATGCTTGTGGGACGGTGCATTGTCCAGCTTCAAGCGTAATGGACAATAATGGACAACTATGAACCTGGTGAGCCACAATAATCGAGTAGGCAAAGTCATAAAGTGACTCACACACACACACACACACACACACACACACACACACACACACACACACACACACACTGAGTGAAGTGAGCACACGTGCCCGGATTGGTGGACAGCCCTGTATCCAGTGACCGGGAAGCAATTGAGGTTAGGTGCCTTGCTTAAGGGCACTTCACCATAGTACTTGGTGGGACCAGGAACCAAACCGGGGACCTTCAGGTCACAAGCCTATAACTGCCCAGAAGGATTACAGTTGACCACAACAGCGTAGAGATGCATCAGAGAACCTGCAGTGTGCCCTGGAAAACGTTCCTGACCTATTCTTTGACCCCTATAAGTCTGAACTGTGTACACCCAAAATATCCATCCATCCATTATCTTCCGCTTTATCCTCTATTAGGGTCACAGGGGGGTTTCCCCATGCCCATCCAGGGGAGAACGTTTCGGGCGCTGGGCAGATAGACCCAGGACAGGACGCCAATCTATCACTGGACACACACTCACTCACACAGACACACTCTATATGGGGAAATTTAGAGAACTCAATTGACTTGATCCATGTTTTTGGACTGTGGGAGGAAACCGGAGAAACCGGAGGAAACCCACGGGGACACAGGGAGAACATGGAAACTCCACCCAGATGGGGATTCGAACCGGGAATAGTTATAAACATACACGACATAAAACAACTTTCACAATTCATCCATCCATCCATCTCTTATCGTCCGCTTTATCCTCTACTAGGGTCGCGGGGGGGGGGGGGGTTCCCCATGACCATCCAGGGGAGAACCTTTCGGGCGCTGGGCAGATACACCCAGGACAGGGCGCCAATCTATCACTGGACACACACTCACTCACACAGACACACTCTATATGGGGCAATTTGGAGAATTCAGTTGACTTGATCCATGTTTTTGGACTGTGGGAGGAAACCGGAGAACCCGGAGAAAACCCACGCGGACACGGGGAGAACATGGAAACTCCACCAAGATCGGGATTCGAACCGGGAATAGTTATAAACATACACAATATAAAATAAGTTAAACAAATTATATTAAAAAGAGGCGGCACGGTGGCTTAGTGGTTGGCATGTTCTCCTCTTAGCACTAGGGATTCCCGGTTCGAATCCCCATCTGGGTGGAGTCTCCATGTTCTCCCCGTGTCCACGTGGGTTTCCTCCGGGTTCTCCGGTTTCCTCCCACAGACCAAAAACATGGATCAAGGTCAATTGAATTCTCCAAATTGCCCCATATAGAGTGTATCTGTGTGAGTGAGTGTGTGTCCAGCGATAGGTTGGCGACCTGTCCTGGGTCTGTCTGCCCAGCGCCCGAGACGTTCTCCCCTGGATGGGCATGGGGAACCCCACCGCGACCCTAATAGAGGATAAAGCGGAAGATAATGGATGGATGAATGAATGAATATTAAAAAGAATGTTTGAGACAGTGAAGCGGGGGCGGGGGACTTACAAGCCGTCGTATTGTGTCCGTTATGACCTTGTGCCAGTCGGAGATGATGCTCTCTGTATCGTACTGAATCAGGAACTCTGTCCCCGTCCGGCTTTTTAACTGAACACACATCAACACAAATAACACGTCAATACGGAACGTCGTGTTTATATCAGATATACAACGGATCTCCGGCTTTATTTACCTCCAGCACATTTTTCTTGCTGGACTTTTCTTTCGGAGCTCTGCCAACCGTTGCTCCTTTTAGTTCCACGACATATTCCGGAGCGATCTGATTGGTCTTACTCTGCAGGAGAAAAAAAAAATCATTGATGTTTTCATTGAAGTTTACAACCCATTACAGTATATACCAGTGCTTCTCAAATAGTGCGGTGCCTGGGGGGGCGCATAACAAGATATCACAGAGCAAGTGATATTAAGTGTACTGAACAAACCCTCAAGAGACAACATGGAGAAATATTTAACAGAGACGAGGAGAGAAAGGCGGAGAGAGACGAAGATAACGAGAGCAACAAAAGTCAACCGAAAACTAAATGTCGAAGTGTATGTAGCGCTTGGCTTCACTGTAACTGTAACTTCACTGTAACTAAAGGTGGGAGACGAAGAAAGACCGGCGTGTCTTCTGTGTCTTTAAATGTTGGCAGTGGACAGCGTGAAGCCAAATAAATGAAGGCGTCACTTAAAGACATTACACCCCAATCACACTGATAACCGCTTGAGTTTTTAAATCGTAAACGTGATGCGCAGAGCCAGCAATCATCCCGCTTTATGAAAACTACTTCAGAAAAGCTGTGCTGCAAAACGGACACGTTGGAGACATTACTTCTGACTTCCTCAAAAAAAAAAAAAAAAAAAAAAAAAAAAAAAAAAAAAAAAAAAAAAAAAAAACAGCACAAATTGTCGTATTCATTTTAGTTTTGTAGGCTAGTGTTAATAACTTATGCTCCTGAATTAATGTTGCTGATGAATTTGAATGTATTATTATTTATTGATTTTATTTAATTTCATTTTCAGTATCAAATGCCAGTCAGTTCAAAAATGTTTCACGTTTAAATAAGGATTTCATTCGTTTCTGTTACAAACTAAAAAACAAAGTTAATAAAATGATTCTGTTCTAAGTTGATCTATTGCCAACCACTAAGCCACCGTGCCGCCCCCATTTTAATATATATAAATCACATTTTGGCTGTATAGTGTTTGCACCAGGTGACAGTAATGCAGCTGTTTGCAGATGTTGCAGCTGTTTATGACTGCAGCACTGACCGCTGCTCCCGTCTGACTCGACTTCGGGTCCTTGTGGAACGTCAGGATCCCTCCATGAAGAACAGTCCATGACTGCGCCCAGTTCTTCCTAAAAGAGAAGCAATAAAACAAAAACAGGCTTTAATAAAATGTAAATGTTATAGAAATTCTAATTTAAGTCAGGGTGGCACGGTGGCTTAGTGGTTTAGCATGTTCTCCTCTCAGCACTGGGGATTCCCGGTTCGAATCCCCATCTCGGTGTAGTTTCCATGATCTCCCCGTGTCTGCGTGGGTTTCCTCCGGGTTCTCCGGTTTCCTCCCACAGTCCAAAAACATGGATCAAGTCAATTGAGTTCTCCAAATTGCCCCATATAGAGTGTATCTGTGTGAGTGAGTGTGTGCCCAGCGATGGATTGGCGCCCTGTCCTGGGTGTATCTGCCCAGCGCCTGAAACGTTCTCCCCTGGATGGGCATGGGGAACCCCACCGCGACCCTAATAGAGGATAAAGCCGAAGATAATGGATGGATGAATAATTTTATTTAATGTAGGGCGGCATAATGTAGTGGCTTAGTGGTTTAGTATGTTCTCCTCTCAGCGCTAGGGATTCCTGGTTCGAATCCCCATCTGGGTGGAGTTTCCATGTTCTCCCCGTGTCCGCGTGGGTTTCCTCCGGGTTCTCCGGTTTCCTCCCACAGTCCAAAAACATGGATCAAGTCAATTGAATTCTCCAAATTGCCCCATATAGAGTTTGTTTGTGTGAGTGAGTGTGTGCCCTAGTGATAGATTGGCACCCTGTCCTGGGTGTATCTGCCCAGCGCCCGAAACGTTCTCCCCTGGATGGGCATGGGGAACCCCCCCCGTGACCCTAATAGAGGATAAAGCGGGAGATAATGGATGGATGGATGAATAATTTAAATCATGTGAATGCAGCTGTGGACCGTACCTTACTTTCTTCCCGTTTTCAGATATCCTGGTTTTGTTGAGGATTCCAGCTTTCGCCAAATTGGAAACCTGAAGAATAAATATGTTTTAACACAAATCCGCTCCCTACACACTAGTTGCAATAAAGAGCTGTGTAAAGAATCCCTACACACTAGTTGCAATAAAAGATGTTATTAATGTTCAGGTTCATGTATGACACCATGGATTTGGACACGCCCCCATACAGCTCCACTTATTGTCCATGTTCTCAGTTCCACTTTCTGTAAAGATGGACTTTGTAGTTCAGACTGTAGTCCATCTGTTTGTTCTACAGTACATACTGTGTACGTCCCCTTTACTCTGTTCTAATGGTCAGAACCCCAATAGTACCACCACAGAGCAGGGGCAATTTGGTTGGTGCATTATTCCTATCCCAGCAGTGTCACTGAGGTGGAGGAATGAAACTCCAGCAGTTCTCTAATGGTCAGAACCCCAATAGAACCATTTATAAGATAAACAACAGAACTTATAAGAGAAGGAGTAAGCCAGTGACTTTAACATGGGTGTAGAGTACCCTCAGAAGTTTGGACACGCCTCCTTTTTGCTCCATTTACTGTAGAGATGGACTTTGTAGTTCTACAATTAAAGACTGTAGTCCATCTGTTTGTGTTCTACAGTACATACTGTGTACGTCCCCTTTACTCTGTTCTAATGGTCAGAACCCCAAGAGTAGCACCACAGAGCAGGGGTTATGTGGTTGGGGCATTATTCCTATCCCAGCAGTGTCACTGAGGTGGAGAAATGAAACTCCAGCAGCACTGCTGCACTAAAACCCCCTCACCACATCAGTGTCACTGCAGAACTGACAAGAAACAATCCACCACCCAAATGATACCTGTTCTGTCAATAGAGAACAGAGAACCAACAGGGGACTAACAACAACAAGAACACAGATGTTCTACAGTCTGTAATTATTAATTCATTTATTATCTTCCACTTTATCCTCTATTAGGGTCGCGGGGGTGGGGGGGGTTCCCCATGCCCATCCAGGGGAGAACGTTTCGGGCGCTGGGCAGATACACCCAGGACAGGGCGCCAATCCATCGCTGGGCACACACTCACTCACACAGACACACTCTATATGGGGCAATATGGAGAATTCAATTGACTTGATTCATGTTTTTGGACTGTGGGAGGAAACCGAAGAACCCGGAGGAAACCCACGCGGACACGGGGAGAACATGGAAACTCCACCCAGATGGGGATTCGAACCGGGAACCCCTAGCGCTGAGAGGAGAACATGCTAACCACTAAGACACCATCAAACTACAAAGTCCATCTTTATGATAAGTGGAGGAAAGAAGTGTCCAAACCTTCGACTCATAATGTATAGATGCAAATATGATTTAGAGGACGGCAATGTGCGTTTACGAGCAAGACAAAAGACAAAGTCGATGACAACGCAGTGAAAGCGTTAAACAACGTGTGCCATAATAACACTTTTGTTAGAAAGTGCTGACTAAAAACAATTACTGTAACATAACAGGAAGCAGACTTCTTTCTCACTGAAGCCATCAACCGGCTGTGATTCCAGCTGCTGTACAGCGATCAGCCACAACATTCAAACCATAGATTACACAGTGGTTTCATTGTGGCTGATCAGTGAAGCTTAGGAACATCATTCATCATTTCTGCAGAATTCAAAAACTAAACAAAGGTAATTAACAGCCTTTATTATCTCAATATTCACTGCGTAATGCACCGACTGCCCTATACACATACTGTATGTTTGTGTAGTGTATAATGTACCGTATTTTCCAGACTATAAGGCGCACCGTACTATAAGGTGCAGTCTCTATTACGGGGTCTAGTTCTGTATTTGTTCCACGTATAAGGCGCACCGTACTATAAGGCGCAGTCTGAATTACGGGGTCTAGTTCTGTATTTGTTCCACGTAGAAGGCGCACCGTACTATAAGGCGCACCGTACTATAAGGCGCAGTCTGAATTACGGGGTCTATTTCTGTATTTCACCCACGTATAAGGCGCACCGTACTATAAGGCGCAGTCTGAATTACGGGGTCTAGTTCTGTATTTGTTCCACGTATAAGGCGCACCGTACTATAAGGCGCACCGTACTATAAGGCGCAGTCTGAATTACGGGGTCTAGTTCTGTATTTGTTCCACGTATAAGGCGCACCGTACTATAAGGCGCACCGTACTATAAGGCGCAGTCTGAATTACGGGGTCTAGTTCTGTATTTGTTCCACGTATAAGGCGCACCGTACTATAAGGCGCACCGTACTATAAGTCGCAGTCTGAATTACGGGGTCTAGTTCTGTATTTGTTCCACGTATAAGGCGCACCGTACTATAAGGCGCACCGTACTATAAGGCGCAGTCTGAATTACGGGGTCTAGTTCTGTATTTGTTCCACGTATAAGGCGCACCGTACTATAAGGCGCACCGTATTATAAGGCGCAGTCTGAATTACGGGGTCTAGTTCTGTATTTGTTCCACGTATAAGGCGCACCGTACTATAAGGCGCACCGTACTATAAGGCGCAGTCTGAATTACGGGGTCTATTTCTGTATTTGTTCCACGTATAAGGCGCACCGTACTATAAGGCGCAGTCTGAATTACGGACTCTATTTCTGTATTTGTTCCACGTATAAGGCGCACCGTACTATAAGGCGCACCGTATTATAAGGCGCAGTCTGAATTACGGGGTCTAGTTCTGTATTTGTTCCACGTATAAGGCGCACCGTACTATAAGGCGCACCGTACTATAAGGCGCAGTCTGAATTACGGGGTCTAGTTCTGTATTTGTTCCACGTATAAGGCGCACCGTACTATAAGGCGCACCGTACTATAAGGCGCAGTCTGAATTACGGGGTCTAGTTCTGTATTTGTTCCACGTATAAGGCGCACCGTACTATAAGGCGCAGTCTGAATTACGGGGTCTAGTTCTTTATTTGTCCCACGTATAAGGCGCACCGTACTATAAGGTGCACCGTATTATAAGGCACAGTCTGAATTACGGACTCTACTTCTGTACGGTACTTATTCTGTACGGCAGCGTATTATAAGGCACTCGCTAAAACATACGATCTACAAGAAAAGTAAAGGATGCAAAACGCTGATTTATAATTGAAGTTTATTCTACTACTTGATAAAACACACATTATTTTAATCTCTCTTCTCCCACAAATCCATCAAAGTCCTCGTCTTCTGTGTCTGAATTAAAAAGCTGTTTCACTATCGAGCACTCCGGTGTTCCCTCTCATCGATGTCCGAGTCCGTCTCGCCGCCAGACGGCTGCTTTCGTGAAAGCTCGGACGACGGTTACAGCAGAACCCTCAGCCCAGGCGTCCACAATCCATTCACAGACGGTGGCGTAACTCGCCCGCCGCCGCCTCCCGAGTTTTAGTAAACGTGTGTTCACCGTCTATCATCCATCGCTCCCACGCCGCCCGCAACTTTACTTTAAACGCCCCGTTTATATATATATATATATATATATATATAGGGTGTGTGTGTGTGAGTGTGTGTGTCCAGTGATAGATTGGCATCCTGTCCTGGGTGTATCTGCCCAGCGCCCAAAACGCTCTCCCCTGGATGGGCATGGGGAACCCCCCCCACGACCCTAATAGAGGATGAAGTGGAAGATAATGGATGGATGGATGGGTTCTAATATAAGCTTCTGTGTCTTTTTAAAAACTAGGGGTGAGCTGCAATATTCGCTGATTCGACGATTCGATTCGGAGAACCGTAGTCGACTATGAACCTCATAGTCGAATGTACCATTTTGACCACATGGGGGCGCCCATGGCTGCTGCTAAGCATTAGTTTTTACATGAAATGTCTTTGTTTTCGTTATATATATAGCCTTTTGTCTAATAAAATCATCCTAATTTCTAGAAAAAAAAAAGAAAAAAGAAAAACAAAAAAAAAGGTTTTCTTTTGTTAGAAAAACAAGTAAAATATAAAAAAGTTTTTTTTTTAAAAACTACGCCCTTAGCGCCATCTTGTGGTCAAATTTTAACTGATTCGACTATCAGTCGACTATAGGGAAAATCTGACGAATCAGATTCGACTATGAAAATCTTTAGATGAATACAGCCCTATTAAAAACACTATGAAGTTATGAGTTTCAAATGTTTAGGGACAGTATAATAACTCCACGACTTACATTATGTTGCATTTCAGAATAGACGGGTGACTCGCTGTCAGAGGGATGCCTTCCATGATCAAATGGTAATTTCTGTAAAAAAAATACGAAAAAAAAACTTAGTGACTACTCTCAGCTATACATAGTCAGTCAGTGGGACACAAGACCATACTTCATTAGGTTCGGACAGGGGCATCGTTAGACCTGGGCTTTCGGTGCTATTGCCCCGGGTGTTTTGTCAGTAGCCCCGGATCAAATGAGAGCAGCTTTCTCTGCAGCCTCTCCTCCAGCAGCGGGACCGAACGATGGAGTCACCGTCAGCTGTTTGTGCTTCCAAGCTCTGTGTGTGTGTGTGTGTGTGTGTGTGAGTGAGAGATATTTTTCATCAGTATTGGGAGTAAAGTTACCGTAATAACTGTATGTTGGCTGTAAAGAGCAGCTTCTCAGCTTTCATAAGGTGCAAACTGTCGCAAAGTTATGGTATTTAAAGCAAAACCTTAAGACTCATCTGCGACCGACTCGGAAAACAGATTCTGCCAAAGCTCAGGTTCGTTTATTCAAAAATTTTCCTCCAAAAGCATCATTTATTAGAACTGAATGTGCTCTCCACTGCTGACAGACATATTTCATATGTAATTAAATTTTATCCAATATAACTTATAAATGGCGGCACGTTGGCTTAGTGGTTAGCATGTTCGCCTCTCAGCTCTAGGGATTCCCTGTCCGAATCCCCATCTGGGTGGAGTTTCCATGTTCTCCCCGTGTCCCCGTGGGTTTCCTCCGGGTTCTCCGGTTTCCTCCCACAGTTCAAGAACATGGATCAAGTCAATTAAGTTCTCCAAATTTCCCCATATAGAGTGTGTGTGTGTGTGAGTGTGTGCCAGCGATGGATTGGTGTCCTGTCCTGGGTGTATCTGCCCAGCGCCCGAAACGTTCTCCCCTGGATGGGCATGGGGAACCCCCACCGCGACCCTAATAGAGGATAAAGCGGAAGATAATGAATGAATGAAAATGTAATAAAATTCCTGTATATGTGTTCAGTCAGACGGCACGGTGGTTTAGTGGTTGGCATGTTCTCCTCTCAGCACTAGGGATTCCCGGTTCGAATCCCCATCTGGATGGAGTTTCCATGTTCTCCCCGTGTCCGTGTGGGTTTCCTCCGGGTTCTCTGGTTTCCTCCCACAGTCCAAAAACATGGATCAAGTCAATTGAATTCTCCAAATTGCCCCATATAGAGTGCGTCTGTGTGAGTGAGTGTGCTCAGTGATAGATTGGTGCCCCGTCCTGGGTGTATCTGCCCAGCGCCCGAAACGTTCTCCCCTGGATGGGCATGGGGAAACCCATGCGGACACTCCACCCAGATGGGGATTCGAACCGGGAATCCCTAGTGCTGAGAGGAGAACGTGCTAACCACTAAGCCACCGTGCCGCCCATATTACATTTTATTTTTAATTAATCTGCTGGTGTTGGAGCCAAACCTGAAGAGAGGGAGGAGAACCTCCAAATGAATTATAAGGCTGTATATAAAGCTGTAGTGTTGTGCTCGTTCTTCGGTACTGTAATAACCAATGAGGATGGTTCCCGAGAGATTCTCACGACCCCACACCACTCATAAGCCACTGCCTCGGATAAGTGTATTCCCTTTTTACCACTGAAATTGATATTGAGGCAGCGGACAAAGGGGCATTCTTCAGCCTCCAGCACTCTTGATGTGCCAACTATTCATGCATGACACGCCGGCAAAAGGTCTGTTGTATCTGTTCCAGCAAGTTCAGTGTGTTTGTCTTTACCCCAATGCACTACTAATTGCAGTGGACCCTGCATGGACGGCATCAGAACCAGAACATCAGAGCAAAACCTCCAAGAACTCTGCACGAGGGAACGTTCTTTTCATTATATATCTTGTTCCTTATACACAAACGTACATTTAACATCCATCTATCCGTTATCTTCCACTTTATCCCCTATTAGGTTCGCGGGGGGGTTCCCCATGCCCATCCAGGGGAGAACGTTTCGGGCGCTGGGCAGATACACCCAGGACAGGACGCCAATCTATCACTGGGCACACACTCACTCACACAGACTCACTCTATATGGGGCAATTTGGAGAACTCAATTGACTTGATCCATGTTTTTGGATTGTGGGAGGAAACCGGAGAACCTGGAGGAAACCCATGTGGACACGGGGAGAACATGGAATCCCTAGTTGTCTATTCTAATTCTAATTGTCAGACTTCATCCATTCATCCATTATCCTCCACTTTATCCTCTACTAGGGTCACGGGGGGGTTCCTCATGCCCATCCAGGGGAGAAGGTTATGGGGGCTGGGCAGAAACACCCAGGACAGGGCGCCAATCTATCGCAGGGCACACACTCACTCACACAAACACACTCTATATGGGGCAATTTGGAGAATTCAATTAACTTGATCCATGTTTTTGGACTGTGTGAGTGAGTGTGTGCCCAACGATAGATTGGCGTCCTGTCCTGGGTATATCCGCCCAGCGCCGGAAACGTTCTCCCCTGGATGGGCATTGGGGAACCCCCCCCCCACGACCCTAATAGAGGAAAAAGCTGAAGATAATGGATGGATGGATAATTATTATAGAAAACCCATCAGTAAATGTGGCTTTCATGTTCAAATGGTTAACACAGTCAAAGCTAGTGTGTGTGTGTGTGTGTGTGTGTGTGTGTGCACCTCATCCTGGGATCCCACACTATTTCTCCAGATTCTCATCATTCCGAATCCATCCTGCTCCACTGTCCCTCCGTTTCCCACTTGGCTAAGTTTCGGACTAACGGAAAGCTGGCGAGACATTACAGAATTCAATTATTATTATTATTATCATTCATTCATTCATTCATTATCTTCCACTTTATCCTCTATTAGGGTCGCGGGGGGGGGGGTTCCCCATGCCCATCCAGGGGAGAACGTCTCGGGCGCTGGGCAGATACACCCAGGACAGGGTGCCAATCTATCACTGGGCACACACTCACTCACACAGACACACTCTATATGGGGCAATTTGGAGAATTCAATTAACTTGATCCATGTTTTTGGACTGTGGGAGGAAACCGGAGAACCCGGAAAAAACCCACGCAGACACGGGGAGAACATGGAAACTCCACCCAGATGGGGATTCGAACCGGGAATCCCTAGTGCTGAGAGGAGAACGTGCTGAACACTAAGCCACCGTGCCGCCATTATTATTATTATTATTATTATTATTATTATTATTATATAATTATTAACCGCTTACCAAAATAAGAGTTGCTTATTAAGAGCAGTTATCAGATGATAAACAAACTCATCTAAAATGTATATTAAATTATCATAACGTGGCCGGCAGGGTGGCTTAGTGTTTAGCATGTTCTCCTCTCAGTGCTAATGATTCCCGGTTCAAATCCCAATCTGGGTGGAGTTTCCATGTTCTCCCCGTGTCCACGTGGGTTTCCTCCGGGTTCTCTGGTTTCCTCCCACAGTCCAAAAACGTGGATGAAGTCAATTGAGTTCTCTAAATTGCCCCATATAGAGTGTGTCTGTGTGAGTGAGTGTGTGTCCAGTGATAGATTGGCGTCCTGTCCTGGGTGTATCTGCCCAGCGCTCGAGACATTCTCCCCTGGATGGACATGGGGAACCCCCCCACCCCCCGCGACCCTAATAAGATAATGGAAGATAATGGATGGATGGACCATTTTATAACGCTTGAATAGTCTCTCAGAGGTACCTCAGGTAAATTCCACTGGGACTTGGAGCCATCCTTCAGGTAGTAGTACGTCTGTCCTCGATCGTCCAGGGACTTGATCCACTGTCCAAATTAAAAACGTCCTTTACGCATGTCCATAAAAACTCATAAACTAAAAGGTTTATAAGGTTCTTATTATGTATGATGTGTAATTGGTGTGAGCGCCTGATGATGCGGTACCTGTTCCTGTGTTTGCTGATTGGTGAAGACCCAGACTCCATCAGGGTCGATGTTCAGAGTCCAGCCTGCCGGAGCACTCTGGTCCAGGCTCGCTCGGGGGATCAGGGATTTCTGGACATGAGCGACGGAGTACTCTGTGAATGATGGTTTGGCATGTCCCTGTGCCGGGGATGTCGGAAAGCCCTCCTCAGCCGGATAGTCTTCCTCGGGAAGGGGGGGCTACAAGTTTGGAAGGGACAGACAAAATCATTGTAATGTCCCGGGGATAAGGGCCGAGCTGTCGGCAGTGGACTTTAATTTGAAGTAATTAATGCACTCTGCCCTGATGAACATGTGCAGCCTTTATAAGCTGTGACATCACATGGTGCGAAAAGAGAGTCCATGGACCAACGGGAGCGGGACGTTTGGCGAGAAACGTTTTTTAGAACCCCCCTCATCTCCCCCCCCCCCCCACACACACACACTAGGGCTGCAACTAACGATTATTTTTGATACTCGATTAATCGGTCGATTATTTTTTTCCGATTATTCGATGAATCGGATTAAAATATATATATATTAAAAGCAGGTGAATAAATGTCTGAGTTTATTTATTTATTCACAAACACACTGATACACTATGTAGCATAGTGTGAAAAAAATACTAAATTACACAAATTTGTAGGGCTGTATTCGTCTAAACATTTTCATAGTCGAATCTGATTCGTCAGATTTTCCCTATAGTCGACTGATAGTCGAATCAGTTAAAATTTCACCACAAGATGGCGCTAAGGGCGTAGTTTTTAAAAAAAAAAATTTTTATATTTTACTTGTTTTTCTTTACTTGTAAAAGAAAACCTTTTTTTTTTTTTTTCTAGAAAGTAGGATGATTTTATTTGACAAAAGGCTATATATATATATATATATAACGAAAACAAAGACATTTCATGTAAAAACTAATGCTTAGCAGCAGCCATGGGCGCCCCCATGTGGTCAAAATGGTACATTCGACTATGAGGTTCATAGTCGACTACGGTTCTCCGAATCGAATCGTCGAATCAGCGAATATTGCAGCTCACCCCTACAAATTTGTGTACTGTAATATGTTATCTAGGCGGCACGGTGGCTTAGTGGTTAGCACGTTCTCCTCTCAGCACTAGGGATTCCAGGTTCGAATCCCGATCTGGGTGGAGTTTCCATGTTCTCCACGTGTCCGTGTGGGTTTCCTCCGGGTTCTCCGGTTTCCTCCCACAGTCCAAAAACATGGAGCAAGTCAACTGAGTTCTCCAAATTGCCCCATATAGAGTGTGTCTGTGTGAGTGAGTGTGTGTTCAGTGATAGATTGGCGTCCTGTCCTGGGTGTATCTCCCCAGCGCCCGAAACGTTCTCCCCTGGATGGGCATGGGGAACCCCCCCGCGACCCTAATGGAGGATAAAGCGGAAGATAATGAATGAATGAATGAATGAATTTCGGAGTTTAATAAAGCCTTTTATTTTAGGCTTCGTCTCGAGCGTGTGTTCGGGTTGCTCCCACACACCAACGCCGCATCTGCGTCACACGTTCATTACTTCTAACTCGCTGACGGCTGCAACTTTTCTTTCCCACCGTCACTGCGTGAACAACAGTTATTTTTACCCTAGTGTAACCCTGTCAACTTTAAAAAGAAAAACTTTGTACCAAACGTTCTGAATATGGAAGTAAATATATCTACAGCTATAAAAATAAGCTTTTAAACCTCGGCGCGGTCACAAGAAGTATCTCAGAACTTCCATTAGGTTAATTTATATCCCACGGCTGTTATATTTTAGATTTTATTTGTATTTTCTGTTTTGCCATTATATTTTTATATTGACATTTTTATTATAAAAACGCCACTATATTTAATTTTTTATTAAATTTTATTATTTCTTTTTTCTTTTTTTAACATTAAATTGTACACTTCAGGTAAAATAGGTCTGTGAATATAAATATATATATATATTAGGGGTGAGCTGCAATATTCGCTGATTCGACGATTCGATTCGGCCCTAATAGAGGATAAAGCGGGAGATAATGAAAGAATAAATGAATGAAAAATAAATAAATATATATATATATATATATATATATATATATATATATATATATATATATATATATATATATATATACACACACACACACATATATGATACACACAGTAGCAGTCAAAAGTTTGGACATGCCCCCTTTCTTCTACTTCCTGTAAAGATGGACTTTGTAGTTCTACAATTCCAGACTGTAGTCCATCTGTTTGTTCTACAGTACATACGTCCCCTTTACTCTGTTCTAATGGTCAGAACTCCAATAGTAGCAGGACCCCCGCTGCTGCACTAAAACCACCTCACCACATCAGTGTCACTGCAGAACTGACAATAAACAATCCACCACCCAAATGATACCTGTTCTGTCAATAGAGAACAGAGAACCAACAGGGGACTAACAAAAAAATGTTATTTAATTTTATTATTTCTTTTTTTTCTAATGTAATATTTAAATGAACGGCACGGTGGCTTAGTGTTTAGCATGTTCTCCTCTCAGCGCTAGGGAATCCCCGGTTCGAATCCCCATCTGGGTGGAGTTTCCATGTTCTCCCCGTGTCCGCGTGGGTTTCCTCCGGGTTCTCCGGTTTCCTCCCACAGTCCAAAAACATGGATCAAGTCAATTGAATTCTCCAAAATGCCCCATATAGAGTGTGTTTGTGTGAGTGAGTGTGTGTCCAGTGATAGATTGGCGCCCTGTCCTGGGTGTATCTGCCCAGCGCCCGAAATGTTCTCCCCTGGATGGGCATGGGGAACCCCCCCCCCCCCCCCCCGACCCTAATAGAGGATAAAGCGGGAGATAATGAATGAATGAATGAATATTTAAATGTAATTTTTTTTTTATTCTACACTGAAGGTAAAATAGGTCTGTGAAACCAGTGTACCACATGATACGTAAATGAGAATAAAGTCTCCTTGAATCCTTGAAATTTGGCGATTAACCCTTGAATTTAAACCCATCAACCAATCAGGATCACTTACCGGTCCACCGTCCCACTGATAACTGCCCGACGACGAAGGGGTGAGCAGGTCCTCTGGTGGCTCCCAGCAGCTCTCACCCGAGACGGGGTTGAAGAAGTAGGGTCGGCCGCTACTCTCGTCCAGCACTCTCTCCCAGTCCGACGATAACCTCGATCCGTTGGACGGAGAACAGGCTGGAGACTGTAATGGAGACGGAGAGAGAGAGAGCTCCTTGACCCCCACCTCTGACTCCATGGGCGGGCTGAGCGGGTATTCCCAGGTGCTGCGGCCGCTGCTGGGATGGAAGTAATATTCTTGTCCGCTCTCTTGGTCAGTGTGTATCTCCCATCCCTCAGAACTCAGACGCCGCGTGTCCTGGAGGTCGGGAGGGTCCGGGTCACCCCACGAGGATGTGGAGGGAAACTTGGTGAGGCTCTGACGGGCTCTGGGAAGGTTTACATACACAGCGGACAGCTCATCCTCCTCGTTCTCCTCCGTGTTCTAAAAGGGGTCAAAAGAAGGGATGTTGAGAGTCATGATTGACAGGTGGGTGTTACCCTGCGGCAACAACGTTGTTACAAAATTGTAATTTGATTGTTCTCCTCTGGGGAACCAGCACCCCCCCCCACCACGTTCCTCAGTGTAGGGTTAAGCCGAAGGTAATAAGATGAGATTTTACAGACTTGTGAAGGTGTGGGCAGGTTTATGTCCCCACAATGCAATGTGATATGTTTAAACACAATGACTCACACAGACACACACACACACACACACACAGACAGACAGACAGACACACACACACACACACACACACACACACAGACAGACAGACACACAAACACACACACAGACAGACAGACACACACACACACACAGACACACAAACAAACACACACACACACACACACACAGACACACACAGACACACACACACACACACACACACACACACACACACACACACAGACAGACACACAAACACACACAGACAGACACACAAACACAGACACACAAACACACACACAAAGACAGTCACACACACACACAGACACAGACACAGACACACACACACACACACTGACACAAACACAGACACACACACACACACACACAGACAGACATACACACAGACACACACAGACACACAAACACAGACACACAAACACAGACACACACACACACTGACACAAAAACAGACACACACACACACACACACACACACACACACACACAGACAGACATACACACAGACACACACACACACAGACACACTGACACACAAACACAGACACACACACAAACGCAGACACACACACTGACACAGACACACACACAAACGCAGACACACACACTGACACAGACACACACAGTCAGACACAAAGACACACACAAAGACACACACAGACACACACACACACACACACACTTGCACATAGACACACACACACACACAAAGACACACATACACACACAAACACAAACACACGCACACACACCCACCCACCCACACTTGCACAGACAGACACAAAGACACACACAAAGACACACACACATACACACACACATGCACACAGACAGACACAAAGACACACACACACACACACACACACACACACACACACACACACACACACACACACACACACACACACACACACACACACACAGTAAGAGCAGTAATCTGCTGGTCTCTTCCTTTTGTTCTGACTTATTGTAAACAGAGCTGAATGTTTCCAGCATCAAACAGAAGCAGTGTAGACGGCCATGTTCCCTCCCGCCTTTGTGGTGCGAGATGTTTGTTCCGTCAGATGGTGTGAGATGTAGACTACTTCCTGTAGACGCTGAAAATAAAACAGGCCACGCTGCGAGGCAGCCATGATGTCTTCCACTGCGGTCAATGGGGTTTGGAACCTTCACTACAGAACAATCCGCTGAAGAACTGAAGTTGGGTTTCTGAACATGTCACATGGTCAAATAATTCAGAGTATGATATTAGCCCTAGGGATTCCCGGTTCGAATCCCAATCTGGGTGGAGTTTCCATGTTCTCCCTGTGTCCACGTGGGTTTCCTCCGGGTTCTCCGGTTTCCTCCCACAGTCCAAAAACATGGATCAAGTCAATTAAGTTCTCCAAATTGCCCCATATAGAGTGTGTCTGTGTGAGTGAGTGTGTGTTCAGTGATAGAATGGCGTCCTGTCCTGGGTCTATCTGCCCAGCACCCGAAACGTTCTCCCCTGGATGGGCATGGGGAACCCCACCGCGACCCTAATAGAGGATAAAGCGGAAGATAATGGATGAATGAATGAATATTAGAGAGGGGCGGCACGGTGGCTTAGTGGTTAGCATGTTCTCCTCTCAGCACTAGGGATTCCCGGTTTGAATCCCAATCTGGGTGGAGTTTTAATTTTCTCCCCGTGTCTGCGTGGGTTTCCTCCGGGTTCTCCGGTTTCCTCCCACAGTCCAAAAACATGGATCAAGTCAATTAAGTTCTCCAAATTGCCCCATATAGAGTGTGTCTGTGTGAGTGAGTGTGTGCCCAGTGATAGATTGGCGTCCTGTCCTGGGTGTATCTGCCCAGCGCCTGAGCCGTTCTCCCCTGGATGGACATGCGGAACCCCCCCGCGACCCTAATAGAGGATAAAGCGGGAGATAACGAATGAATGAATGTTGAAAGGTTCTTTAAGAGGCTGGCTTAGTGGTTTAGCATGTTCTCCTCTCAGCACTAGGGATTCCCGGTTCAAATCCCAATCTGGGAGGAGTTTCCATTTTCTCCCCGTGCCTGCGTGGGTTTCCTCCGGGTTCTCCGGTTTCCTCCCACAGTCCAAAAACATGGGTCAAGTCAATTGAATTCTCCAAATTGCCCCATATAGAGTGTGTCTGTGTGAGTGAGTGTGTGCCCAGCGATGGATTGGCGTCCTGTCTTGGGTGCATCTGCCCAGCGCCCGAAACGTTCTCCCCTGGATGGGTATGAGGAACCCCACCGCGACCCTAATAGAGGATAAAGCGGGAGATAATGAATGGATGGATGGACATCAGAGAGGGAATCATGTTCGTTTTGGGACTGGGACGAGGATCTGGGTGATATGGAGATGTGATGATGGTGTAGTAAACGAACTGAAGCAGCATCTGAATCTTCCATGAATCGTGACACATTTACAGATAATGAGCAGCTGATTCATCCATGGTCATCCAAAACGATTAATCCCACACTTAATGACACTTTAATGACATGAGCATTTTTATCTCTGTATTTTAACACACAGTAGCAGTCAAAAGTTTGGAGACACCTCCTCTCTGCTCCACTTACTGTCAATTTAAATAGGGCAAATTTAGAGCAATCAATTCACCTTCAATCAGAATTTCAACCTGAATCTCGAGCGGTTAGAGGCAGACGCGTTAACCACTACCCCACCATGCTGCCCACACACACACACACACACACACACACACACACACACAAACACACACACATATATATATATATATATATATATATACATACACAAAAGTTTGAACACGCCCCCTTTCTGTTCCACCTATTGTCCATGTAAAGATAAATTTTGTAGTTCTCCAATTCCAGACTGTAGTCCATATGTGTGTTCTACAGTACTTTAGTACTTTAGTTTTTTTAATAGAGTACTTTACTCTGTTCTAATGGTCAGAACCCCAATAGTACCACCACAGAGCAGGGGTAATTTGGTTGGTGCATTATTCCTATCGGCGGCACGATGGCTTAGTGGTTAGCATGTTCTCCTTTCAGCGCTAGGGATTCCTGGTTCGAATCCCCATCTGGGTGGAATTTCCATGTTCTCCCCGTGTCTGTGTGGGTTTCCTCGGGGTTCTCCGGTTTCCTCCCACAGTCCAAAAAACATGGATCAAGTTAATTGAGTTCTCTAAATTGACCCATATAGAGTGTGTTTGAGTGTGTGAGTGTGTGCCCAGCGATGGATTGGCGCCCTGTCCTGGGTCTATCTGCCCAGCGCCCGTGACGTTCTCCCCTGGATGGGCATGGGGAACCCCACCGCGACCCTAATAGAGGATAAAGGACTGCTGCACTAAAACCCCCTCACCACATCAGTGTCACTGCAGAACTGACAAGAAACAATCCACCACCCAAATGATACCTGTTCTGTCAATAGAGAACAGAGAACCAACAGGGGAACAACAACAACAAGAACACAGATGTTCTACAGTCTGGAATTATAAATCTACAAAGTCTATCTATATGATAAGAGGAGGAAATAGAGGATGGAGCCAAACTTTTGACTCATACTGTTTGAACTGCATATGACCTCAAACAACCACATGAAACATTTTGTTACTAGTAAATGTATCGTATATTTCTAATCTCATCTAATTATCTTCCACATACTCCTTTACTAGGATTGGGGGGGGCAATTCAAGGCAGCCAATTCACCTTGGATCGACGTTTTTACAGTAGATCGTGAGAAGAAAACTCATGCAGACACAATGACAACATGGAAACTCCACCACGTCGGTATTCACACCTGTGATAAAGTTCATAACTGTGGTGGGTGGAAGTATAAAATAGACATTGTGTTTAGTGAACACATTCTTGGGCCAGTGATTTTACTAAATACTGCAAAAACAGGTAAATAGTCAATACTGGCAACCCTGAAGAACACTATCAAAATAAAGAAGTGTACCATCGAGGAAATAAAATAAGGTTTCTTGCTCTTTGTGTCGGCTTTGTTGTTGCTTTCGACCACATCCTCTTTCAGCATGATATAAATAAAAGGTCGTATACAGGAAAAGACTCTTTATTGTGACCTCTAACCGTTTCACATTTATATCAGTGCGTGATGTACAATACATGATTTAAAATCATATACTATGAATAGAAAATCAGATTCAAATAAATGTGATGAGTGTTAAACCTAAAAGCTTAGATCTCGCAGCAATCAATCCATCCATTATCTTCCTCTATTAGGGTCGCGGGGGGAAGGGGGGGGTGGTTCCCCATGCCCATCCAGGGGAGAACGTTTCGGGCGCTGGGCAGATACACCCAGGACAGGACGCCAATCTATCACTGGATACACACTCACTCACACAGACACACTCTATATGGGGCAATTTGGAGAATTCAAATGACCTTGATCCATGTTTTTGGACTGTGGGAGGAAACCGGAGAACCCGGAGGAAACCCACGCGGACACGCGGAGAACATGAAAACTCCACCCAGATTGGGATTCGAACCGGGAATAGTTATAAACATACACGATATAAAACAACTTTAACAAATCATCCATCCATCCATTATCTTTCGCTTTATCCTCTTTTAGGGTCGGGAGGGGGAGGGGGGTTCTCCATGCTCGTCCAGGGGAGAACGTTTCGGGCGCTGGGCAGATACACCCAGGACAGGACGCCAATCTATCGCTGGACACACACTATTTGGGCCAATTTGGCCAATTCAATTCACCTTTATCCACGTTTTTTTTGGACTGTGGGAGGTTCTCCGGAGGAAACCCACGCGGACACGCGGAGAACATGGAAACTCCACCCAGATTGGGATTCGAACCGGGAATAGTTATAAACATAGGCAATATAAAACAACTTTAACAAATCATCCATCCATCCATTATCTTCCGCCTTATCCTCTATTGGGGGGGGGGGGGGTTCTCCATGCCCATCCAGGGGAGAACGTTTCGTGCGCTGGGCAGATACACCCAGGACAGGGCGCCAATCTATCACTGGGCACACACTCACTCACACAGACACACTCTATATAGGGCAATTTGGAGAACTCAATTGACCTTGATTCATGTTTTTTGGACTGTGGGAGGAAACCGGAGAACCCGGAGGAAACCCACGCGGACACGCGGAGAACATGAAAACTCCACCCAGATTGGGATTCGAACCTGGAATCCCCAGCGCTGAGAGGAGAACATGCTAACCACTAAGCCACTGTGCCGCCCCGACAATTAAAATGACTAAAATAATATAAAATAAATTGTTGACACATGGGGGGGGGGGGGCATGGGGGCTTAGTGGTTAGCATGTTCTCCTCTCAGCGCTGGGGATCGAGGTTCGAATCCCGATCTGGGTGAAGTATCCATGTTGTCCCCGAGTCTGTTCTCTGGTTTCCTCCCACAGTCCAAAAACATGGATTCAAGGTGAATTGGCTGCTGTAAATTCCCTCTATCTAAATTGCCCCATTTAATGTGTCTCATTTAGCTTTAAATAAACGTTTACGTATTAAAACCTTGTTTTGATTCCCCTCAGGGCTTTGCATTAATGGGAATAAATAAAAGGTATAACAGCACTGCTGTGATTTATTCACAATAATACACAACCTGGCGGCACGGTGGCTTAGTGTTTAGCATGTTCTCCTCTCAGCGCTAGGGATTCCCGGTTCGAATCCCCATCTGGGTGGAGTTTCCATGTTCTCCTCGTGTCCGCGTGGGTTTCCTCCGGGTTCTCCGGTTTCCTCCCACAGTCCAAAAACATGGATTAAGTCAATTGAATTCTCCAAATTGCCCCATATAGAATGTGTCTGTGTAAGTGAGTGTGTGGCCCAGCGATGGATTGGCGCCCTGTCCTGGGTGTATCTGCCCAGCGCCCGAGACGTTCTCCCCTGGATGGGCATGGGGAACCCCCCCCCCACGACCCTAATAGAGGATAAAGTGGAAGATAATGAATGAATGAATGATATAGGGTGGCACGGTGGCTTAGTGGTTAGCATGTTCTCCTCTCAGCGCTAGGGATTCCCGGTTCGAATCCCCATCTGGGTGGAGTTTCCATGTTCTCCCCGTGTCCGCGTGGGTTTCCTGCGGGTTCTCCGGTTTCCTCCCACAGTCCAAAAACATGGATCAAGTCAATTGAATTCTCCAAATTGCCCCATATAGAGTGTGTCTGTGTGTGTGAGTGGCGCCCTGTCCTGGGTGTGTCTGCCCAGCGCCCGAAATGTTCTCCCCTGGATGGGCATGGGGAACCCCCCCGCGACCCTAATAGAGGATAAAGCGGGAGATAATGAATGAATTAATGAATGAATACACAACCTTTGTACCTCGCTGCTTTAATATCACATTCTCACGCCACTGTGATGCAGGAGTTGAACGTCCGCCGGCCGTCTTGACCGAGGCTGCATTAAAACGCTTTTAAACGAGAGCTCGACCCGTAAAGAAGGCACTCTGTCAGTAAGCGATGGCGGAAGATCGAAACCCTGTCCTAAGACATATGACATCACACCCTTACATCACCCGTTCTGTTGTTTGGTGACGTACTTCATTATAATATTTATTTTTAATTCAGTTGTAGATTACTATCAGTTGTAAATAACTGCCATGACTCAGCCCCAGTTGAATTCTGGGATTGCAGCGGGTGTCATGATCGCTTTCATGAGCATGTCATCCTGGTCACTGTGCTTAATGAGGACGGTAATAATAATAATAATAATAATAATAATAATAATAATAATTAGGGGTGAGCTGCAATATTCGCTGATTCGACGATTCGATTCGGAGAACCGTAGTCGACTATGAACCTCATAGTCGAATGTACCGTTTTGACCACATGGGGGCGCCCATGGCTGCTGCTAAGCATTAGTTTTTACATGAAATGTCTTTGTTTTCGTTATATATATAGCCTTTTGTCAAATCAAATCATCCTAATTTCTAGAAAAAAAAAAGAAAAAAGAAAAACAAAAAAAAAGGTTTTCTTTTGTTAGAAAAACAAGTAAAATATAAAAAAAAAATCGGTTTTTAAAAACTACGCCCTTAGCGCCATCTTGTGGTGGAATTTTAACTGATTTGACTATCAGTCGACTATAGGGAAAATCTGACGAATCAGATTCGACTATGAAAATCTTTAGTTGAAAACACCCCTAATAATAATACATTTTATTTCATAGGCGCCTTTCTGAAACTGTATAAAAACTGACGGTATATTCTAACAAACTATTAGATCTTATCTAATTCTTTCACCTACCGTGTATCCTATATGCCTAAAGGCTAACACCGAGCTGCTGATATGTGATTGGCTGATTTAATATTTGTGTAGATGAGCAGTTAAAGAGGGCGGGACAGTGGCTTTGTGGTTAGCATGTTCTCCTCTCAGCGCTAGGGATTCCTGGTTCGAATCCCAATCTGGGTGGAGTTTCCATGTTCTCCCCGTGTCCGCGTGGGTTTCCTCCCACAGTCCAAAAACATGGATCAAGTCAATTGAGTTCTCCAAATTGCCCCATATAGAGTGTTTGTGTGAGTGTGTGCCCAGCGATTGATTGGCGTCCTGTCCTGGGTGTATCTGCCCAGCGCCCGAAATGTTCTCCTCTGGATGTGCATGTGGAACCCCCCCACGACCCTAATAGAGGATAAAGCGAAAGACAATGAATGAATGAATGAGCAGTTAAATAGGGCAGCATGGTGGTTTAGATGTTAGCATGTTCTCCTCTCAGCGCTAGGGATTCCTGGTTCGAATCCCAATCTAGGTGGAGTTTCCATGTTCTCCCCGTGTCCGCGTGGGTTTCTTCCGGGGTCTCCGGTTTCCTCCCAGAGTCCAAAAACATGGATTAAGTCACTTGAGTTCTCCAAATTGCCCCATATAGAGTGTGTCTGTGTGAGTGAGTGTGTGCCCAGCGATTGATTGGCGTCCTGTCCTGCGCCCGAAATGTTCTCCCCTGGATGTGCATGGGGAACCCCCCACCCCCACGACCCTAGTAGAGGATAAAGCGGAAGTTAATGGATGGATGGATGGAGCAATTAAATTAAGTAAAGTACTTATAAAGTCCTCATTAAAGTCCTCATTTTCTTTAACAACCCAAACAGAGAACAAAACAAGCTATAAAACGGTAACAAGACTGTAATGGGGACAAAAAGGTAAAAAGGGGCGGAAAGAATCACTTAAAGGCTCTTAAAAGGTGTACGTAATTCCCAAAACATACGACATGACGACGTCTTGCGGTTATAATTAGATGATCTGAATGTTGGGCCAACAGAGACGAGCATATACTCTACATATGTCACTTTAAAGTAGGCCATCGGAACAAGAGATACAGGATTAAAAGAAAAAAGAAGAAGGAAGCACGAGAGAGTGAGAGAGAGAGAGAGAGTGAGAGAGAGCGAGAGAGAGTGAGAGAGAGAGAGAGCGAGAGTGAGAGAGCGTGAGAGAGAGTGAGAGAGAGAGAGAGAGAGAGAGAGAGAAAGAGTGAGAGAGAGAGAGAGTGAGAGAGAGCGAGAGAGTGAGAGAGCGAGTGAGAGAGAGAGAGAGAGCGAGAGTGAGAGAGAGAGAGAGAGAGAGAGAGTGAGAGAGAGAGAGTGAGAGAGAGCGAGAGAGTGAGAGAGCGAGAGTGAGAGAGAGAGAGAGCGAGAGTGAGAGAGAGAGTGAGAGAGCGAGAGTGTGAGAGAGAGAGAGAGAGAGAAAGAGAGAGAGAGAGAGAGTGAGAGAGAGCGAGAGAGTGAGAGAGCGAGAGAGAGAGAGTGAGAGAGAGAGAGCGAGAGAGCGAGAGAGTGAGTGAGAGAGAGAGAGAGACAGAGAGAGAGAGAGAGAGAGTGAGAGAGCGAGAGTGTGAGAGAGAGAGAGAGAGTGAGAGAGCGAGAGTGTGAGAGAGAGAGAGCGAGAGAGTGAGAGAGTGAGTGAGAGAGAGAGAGAGAGTGAGAGAGAGAGTGAGAGAGCGAGAGTGTGAGAGAGAGAGAGAGTGAGAGAGAGTGAGAGAGAGAGTGAAAGAGAGAGAGAGAGAGAGAGAGTGAGAGAGAGAGAGTGAGTGAGAGAGAGAAAGAGAGAGACAGAGAGAGAGAGAGTGTGAGAGACAGAGAGAGTGAGAGTGGGAGAGAGAGAGAGTGGGAGAGAGAGCGCAAGAGAAAGTGAGTTGTAGCTTAGTGATTAAAGTGTTGGGTTATCAATCTGAAGGTTGGGGGTTCTAATCCTAGCTCCACTACAGTTACCAATGTGGGTCCTTGAGTAAGACCCTTAACCCTCAATGCTCCAGGGGGCTGTACTTGGGGTCACTAGGGGGCCACCTGCACTGTTACCTATCCATCCATCCATCATCTTCTGCTTTATCCGGGTGGGGAGGGAGGGGGGGGTGGGGGGGGGGAAGGGGGGCGGGGGGGGGGGTGGGGGGGGCGCGGGGGGGGGGGGGGGGGATAGGGTCGCGGGGTGGGTTCCCCATGCCCATCCAGGGGAGAACATCTCGGGCGCTGGGCAGATACACCCAGGACAGGACGCCAATCCATCGCTGGGCACACACTCACTCACACAGACACACTCCATATGGGGCAATTTGGAGAACTCAATTGACTTGATCCATGTTTTTGGACTGTGGGAGGAAACCAGAGAACCCAGAGGAAACCCACGCGGAACACGGGGATAACATGGAAACTCCACCCAGATCGGGATTCGAACCTGGAACCCCTAGCGCTGAGAGGAGAACATGCCAACCACTAAGCCACCGTGCTGCCTTGCCCCATATAGAGTAGATTAAAAAATTTGGGTTGCGAAAATCATGAAAAATGACTTTAGGAGTTACCGCCAAATAAAAAGAATAAATAAATGACCCTGAAACATAATAATAATAATAATAATAATAATAATAATAATAATAATAATAATAATTAATTAATCATTTATAATTTATGAAAAAATTTATTTATGGCGACACGGTGGCACTACCATGTAATGGAGTTTCAATGTTCTCTGGTTTCCTCCAACAGTCCAAAAACATGTATTCAAGGTGAATCGGCTACTCGAAATTGCCCCTACATAGATAGTATATGTATTTCTATGTGAGTGAATGTGTGCCCATTAATAGATTAGCCCCCCCTCCCCTCCCCCAACAGAACTGTAGTATAGGATTAAAGAGGTCAGGATAATAATGAGATCATATGGCATGGTAAAAATAGTGTCCGAATTAATTACATGATGTTCTGTACGGTTTCGGCATGGAAGGAAAGCGCTGTTCAAGCCCTCAGCCTATCCCGGCTTGATTATTGTAATGCGCTACTTGCCGTTCTCCCAGCTTCCACAATCAGACCTCTACAACTGATTCAGAACTCTGCATCCCGACTCGTACTCAACCAGCCCAAGAACTCATGTCCCTCCACCTCTCCTCTCTCTCCATTGGCTCCCTGTAGCTGCTGCATTCAGTACAAGTCACTGACTCTGACCTACAGGACAATCTCTGGATCTGTCCCCTCTTACCTTCACTCTATATTTTTAAAATACACTCCGGCTCGTTCACTTCGCTCTAGTGATGATTGTCTCCTGGTGGTTCCACCTCACCGAGGAGCTCATTCTCACTCCGTGATGTTCAGCACTGCAAAATGGTGGAACCATCTTCCCAACTCTGTCCGTAAGGCGGAGTCACTAAGCAGTTTTTAAGAAACTACTGAAGACATTGTAAGGAAGAAAAATGAATAAATAAATAATAATAATAATTTAAAAAAGGGCGGCACGCTGGCTTAGTGGTTAGCATGTTCTCCTGTCAGCGCTAGGGACTCCCGGTTCGAATCACGATCTGGGGGGAGTTTCCATGTTCTCCCCGTGTCTGCGTCCGGATTCCTCCCACAGTCCAAAAACATGGATCAAGTCAATTCATCCATCCATCCATTATCTTCTGCTTTATCCTCTATTAGGGTCGCGGGGGGGGGGGTTCCCCATGCCCATCCAGGGGAGAACGTTTCCGGCGCTGGGCAGATACACCCAGGACAGGGTGCCAATCTATCACTGGGCACACACTCACTCACACAGACACACTCTATATGGGGCAATTTGGAGAACTCAAACATGGACTTGATCCATGTTTTTGGACTGTGGGAGGAAACCAAAGAACCTGGAGGAAACCCATGCGGACATGGGGAGAACTCCACCCAGATGGGGATTCGAACCAGGAATCCCTAGTGCTGAGAGGAGAACATGCTAACCACTAAGCCACCTTGGATCAAGTCAATTGAATTCTCCAAATTGCCCCATATAGAGTGTGTGTGTGAGTGAGTGTGTGTCCCGTAATAGATTGGCGTCCTGTCCTGGGTGTATCTGCCCAGCGCCCGAAACGTTCTCCCCTGGATGGGCATGGGGAACCCCACCGTGACCCTAATAGAGGATAAAGCCTAAGATAATGAATGAATGAATAAAAAGGGGGGGTGCAGGTTCAGATAACGATCAGGTTTGATAATTGTGATGTTCTAGTTTGTAAGTTCCTTTGGATAAAAGCATCTGCTAAATGACTAAATGTAATGTAAATGTAAATGTAAGGAACACTGATGGATGTGATGTCTGGACGCACATCAAATACTAAACGCCACAAACGCAGAACATGACAACAGCCGTCGACTGACACGGAACATTGTGCGTCACGCGTTACATTTGCACCGCATTTTGCAGACACTTCTAATTGAAGTGACTTTATGGTTCGATCTCAGAACATGACACTGAATGACACCCTGAAGCACTAAGGACACAACCTTTAAGCCCCAACCTTCAGATTGCTAGCCCAACACTCTCAAACACTGCAATTACATGAATTAATTAATATATATATATATATATATATATATATATATATATATATATATATATATATATATATTAATATATATTATACATCAGGGCAAGGTAGCTCAGTGGTCAGGGTGTTGGGTTATCAATCTGAAGGTTGGGGGTTCAAATCCCAGGTCCACTGAAGTTACCAATGTGGGTCCTTGAGCAAGACCCTTAACCCTCATTGCTCCAGGGATGTTGTGATGAACCCTGTGCTCACCTTGTAAGTCGCTTTGGATAAAAGCGTCCAATAAATGACTAAATGTAAATGTAGATACACCCAGGACAGGACGCCAATCTATCGCTGGGCACACACTCACTCACACACACACTATATATGGGGCAATTTGACCTTGAGCCTTGTTTTTTTGGACTGTGGGAGAAAAATAGAGGGTAGAGCAGTAGCTCAGTGGTCAGGGTGTTGGGTTATCAATCTGAAGGTTGAGGGTTCAAATCCCAGGTCCACTGAAGTTGGTCCTTGAGCAAGACCCTTAACCCTCATTGCCCCAGGGATGTTGTGATGAACCCTGTGCTCACCTTGTAAGTCGCTTTGGATAAAAGCGTCCGATAAATGACCGAATGTAACATCAATCTTTCCATTAAATCAGTGACCCAGTCGTGTTGACACTCAGATCCTACCCCGTACAGACTAAAACAAAGTTCGTCATGACCCCCCCCCCACACACACACACAAACACACACACACATCAGAGGTTCTGCTCAGACTACAAAGACAAACAGGAAAACAACTCATTTCCTAGCTGCACTATGAACTGCAGTTCAAGTCTAACTTCAGTTTATTGATATAGCGCCACATACAGCATCTCTAAAAATCTGCGAGGCTGAATCCACGAAAACAAAGCTTCTATATCAATTATATATATATATAAATTATAATATAAATTCGATATAAAGCTTCACTTAGGGCTCCAGCGTACCTGAGGACGTAACGAGAAGGTCAACGCCGTTTTAGGGCGACACTTGGAGTTGTAATCCACCATGGTTCGGTTCTGGAGGCTGCGGACGGTCATAGAGTCAAAGGCCACGTTGGCATGACGCCCGTCGCTACGGACGGCATACGGATGGAGAACTCTAACTGGCACATGCAGTTTCTAAAGTGCGAGCATCTCTCGTGAGCGGGCGCTGCGTGGTGTTGTAGACAGAGGAAAAGAGAAGTGTCATTGGTGCGAGGGAGTGGGGGAGGAGGAAGCGTAGAGAGAGAGAGAGAGAGAGAGAGAGAGAGAGAGAGAGAGAGAGCAAGACAAAAACACAGCATGAAGAGAGAGAGAGAGAGAGAGGGGGCAAAAAACGGAGATAGGTATTGCGATATATCCGACGTGACCGAACGAATCGTTAAGCAGAGGGTTCGTTTCACGAAATAAATAAAATAAAAGACTGCGACCTGACCCTCTCCCCGTCTGACGGATTAAAAACAAGAATTTTAAGTTAGAAGTTGAGTTTACTACGGTAAAAATGAGGCATTCAGGTTTAACCCACGGAAATACGATTCATTTCCTCATTTCTGATTTCAACAGCCTGGTGGCGGGGCTGGCGGAGTGGTCCGCACGTCCGCCTCTCAATGCTGCCGATCCAGGTTCGAATCCCCATCTGGGTGGAGTTTCCATGTTCTCCCCGTGTCCGCGTGGGTTTCCTCCGGGTTCTCCGCTTTCCTCCCACAGTCCAAAAACATGGATTCAAGACAAATGGACTGCCCTCTGTACTCTGTGTATGTGTGTGTGTGTGTGTGTGTTTGTGTTTGTGTTTGTGTCTGTGTGTGTGTGTGTGTGTGTGAGGTTCAGGCTTAGAACGCTGTAAAGCTGCTGTGAGACAATGTACTATTTTCAAAACCTCTATTATCAGAGAAGCACGGTGGCTTAGTGGTTAGCATGTTCTCCTCTCAGCGCTAGGGATTCCCGGTTCGAATCCCCATCTGGGTGGAGTTTCCATGTTCTCCCCGTGGCCGCGTGGGTTTCCTCCGGGTTCTCCGGTTTCCTCCCACAGTCCAAAAACATGGATCAAGGTCAATTGAATTCTCCAAATTGCCCCATATAGAGTGTGTCTGTGTGAGTGAGTGTGTGCCCAGCGATGGATTGGCGTCCTGTCCTGGGTGTATCTGGCCAGCGCCAGAAACGTTCTCCCCTGGATGGGCATGGGGAACCCCACCGCGACCCTAATAGAGGATAAAGCGGAAGATAATGGATGGATGGATGAGCCACAGTCCAAAAACATAGATTCAAAGTAAGCTGGCTGTTCTAAATTGCTCCTATATATATATATATATATATATATATATATATATATAGTGTGTGTGTGTGTGTGTGTGTGTGTGTGTGTGTGTGCCAAGCAATAGATTGGCGCCCTGTCCTGGGTGTATTTGCCCAGCGCCCGAAACGTTCTCCCCTGGATGGGCATGGGGAACCCCCCCCCCCCAGGACCCTAATAGAGGATAAAGTGGAAGATAATGGATGGATGGATAGATTTAGAGATTCTCCTCTCAGCGCTAGAGATTCCCGGTTTGAATCCCAATCTGGGTGGACTTTCCATGTTCTCCCCGTGTCCACGTGGGTTTCCTCCGGGTTCTCCGGTTTCCTCCCACAGTTCAAAAACATGGATTAAGGTCAATTGAGTTCTCCAAATTGCCCCATATAGAGTGTGTCTGAGTGAGTGAGTGTGTGTCCAGTGATAGATTGGCGCCCTGTCCTGGGTGTATCTGCCCAGCGCCCGAAACGTTCTCCCCTGGATGGGCATGGGGAACCCCCCCCCACCGCAACCCTAATATAGGATAAAGCAGAAAACAATGGATGGATGAATGAATGTATATCTGGAACTTTATTATTTAAGGAACTTTAGAGTCTGTTTGTAAGCAAATACATTAATGCAAGTCTTTCCCCCTCAGAAATAGAGGAAGCAGAAGTTCAGTTGACCTCAAATCTTTGATCTCGTCTATGTTTGGAACTGTACAGTCCATTTTAGAACTTAAAAAATACTTTGTGAGTGTAAATCATTAAAGGTTATTGAGCAACGTGGTTTAGTTTAGCTTTAGTGGTTAAGGGGTTGGGCTAGCAATCTGAATGCTGCTGGTTCTAACCATTAGTTCACTAGAACGTTGCCACCGGGGGCCGTTGAGCAAGGTTATTTCCCTTATTGCTGCAGGGGTGTTGTATCACGGTCGGCCCTGAGCTCTGATCCCAACCATCAAGTTGACAGACCTGGAAAAATGTGTTCATTCCTCCAAAGGTTCTAATAATTAAATATAAACACTGCAACGTTACATACAGTTCCAGTCTAAAGTTTGGACACGCCCCCTTGTTGCAACATCATCTATGTCCTCCACTTACCATATAGATGGACTTTGTAGTTTTATAATTACAGACTGTAGAACATCTGTGTTCTTGTTGTTAGTCCCCTGTTGGTTCTCTGTTCTCTATTGACAGAACAGGTATCATTTGGGTGGTGGATTGTTTATTGTCAGTTCTGCAGTGACACTGATGTGGTGAGGGGGTTTTAGTGCAGCAGTGCTGCTGGAGTTTCATTTCTCCACCTCAGTGACACTGCTGGGATAGGAATAATGCACCAACCAAATAACCCCTGCTCTGTGGTGGTACTATTGGGGTTCTGAACATTAGAACAGAGTAAAGGGGACGTACACAGTATGTAATGTAGAACAAACAGATGGACTACAGTCTGGAATTGTAGAACTACAAAGTCCAGCTTTACAAGAAGTGGAACTGAGAACTCTGTGGTGGAACTATTGGGGTCCTGACCATTAAAGAACAGAGTAAAGGCAAGGCAAGTTTATTTATAGAGCACCTTTCATACAGAAGCAATTCCAATTGATAATAATAATAAAAATAATAATAATAATAATTCATTCATTCATTATCTCCCGCTTTATCCTCTATTAGGGTCGCGGTGGGGTTCCCCATGCCCATCCAGGGGAGAACGTCTCGGGCGCTGGGCAGATAGACCCAGGACAGGGCGCCAATCCATCGCTGGGTACACACTCACACACTCAAACACACTCTATATGGGGCAATTTAGAGAACTCAATTAACTTGATCCATGTTTTTGGACTGTGGGAGGAAACCGGAGAACCCGGAGGAAACCCACGCGGACACGGGGAGAACATGGAAACTCCACCCAGATGGGGATTCGAACCGGGAATCCCTAGCGCTGAGAGGCGAACGTGCTAAACACTAAGCCACCGTGCCGCATAATAATAATAATAATAATAAAAATAATGAAAGCCATTAAAAATTCATTCATTCATCCATTATCTTCCACTTTGTCCTATATTAAGGTCGCGGGGGGGGGGGGGGGGGTTCCCCATGCCCATCCAGGGGAGAACGTTTCGGGCGCTGGGCAGATACACCCAGGACAGGACGCCAATCCATCACTGGGTGCCATTTAAAAAAATTAATATAATTAAAATGGTGCATTAAAAGATAGGAATATATCAAAATAAAATCAAGAAACCCGCAACAAAAAAAAATAAAAATCCATAAAAAGAGGAATATTAAAACATGGGTTCCCAAATCCCATCCAGGGGAGAACGTTTCGGGCAAATTTATATTCTCAAATACACTCACTCATACAAACACACACATACACACTCTATATGGGGCAATTTGGAGAACTCAATTGACTTGATCCATGTTTTTTGGAGAACCCGGAGGAAACCCACACGGACATGGGGGGGAGGACATGGAAACTCCACCCAGATTCAAACTCCATCCAGATTCAAACTGGGAATCCCTCGTGCTGAGAGGAGAACATGCTAACCATCCATTATCTTCCGCTTTATCCTCTACTAGGGTCGTGGGGGTGGGGGGGTTCCCCATGCACATCCAGGGGAGAACGTTTCGGGCGCTGGGCAGATACACCCAGGACAGGACGCCAAGCCATCGCTGGGCACACACTCACTCACTCACACAGACACACTCTATATGGGGCAATTTGGAGAACTCAATTGACTTGATCCATGTTTTTTGGAGAACCCGGAGGAAACCCACGCGGACATGGGTGGGAGGACATGGAAACTCCACCCAGATTCAAACTGGGAATCCCTAGTGCTGAGAGGAGAACATTCTAACCACAAAGCCACCCCCACCACCGCCCGCTATCTGATCAGTAGAACTAAAAAAAAAAAAACACAAAGCGAGGGTAGAACTGAGAATGTGTATCTAATAAAACGGCCGGTGAGTGAATGACTTCCTCTGTAACAATGCAGCCGGGATTCCCTTTCAGTATCATTACTAGCACAGCGAAGTTGCCCCAGCAGCAGCAGCAATTCAGGAGGGAACAACGTCCAGCCGTGCAGGTGGATGAGAGATTTGTTATTCAAATGGTTGGCTTGACACTGTAAACCTGCAGAACCTCACTCCCAAAGGAACCCAGCGACAAACACCAGGCTCTTTCATTCAGATTCAGCCAATCAAATGGCTGTTCTAAAAATAGCATTGCACTGTTTTCAATGAGGGTGGCACGGTGGCTTAGTGGTTGGCATGTTCTCCTCTCAGCGCTAGGGATTCCCGCTTCGAATCCCAATCTGGGTGGAGTTTCCACGTTCTCCCCGTGTCCGCGTGGGTTTCCTCCGGGTTCTCCGGTTTCCTCCCACAGTCCAAAAACATGGATCAAGTCAATTGGGTTCTCCAAATTGCCCCATATAGAGTGTGTTTATGTGAGTGAGTGAGTGTGTGTCCTTTGATTGGTGTCCTGCCCAGAGCCTGAAACGTTCTACCCTGGATGGGCATGGGGAACCCCCCCCCCCCAACAATCCTAATTGAGGATTAAGTGGATGATAATGAAAATAGAGACATCCATCCATCCATTATCTTCTTCTTTATCCTCTATTAGGGTCGTCGGGGGGGTTCCCCATGCCCATCCAGGGGAGAACGTTTCGGGCGCTGGGCAGATACACCCAGGACAGGGCGCCAATTTGGGCACAGACACACTCTATATGGGGCAATTTGGAGAACTCAATTGACTTGATCCATGTTTTTGGACTGTGGGAGGAAACCGGAGAACCAGGAGGAAACCCACGCGGACACGGGGGAGAACATGGAAACTCCACCCAGATTGGGATTCGAACTGGGAATCCCGAGTGCTGAGAGGAGAACATGTTAACCACTAAGCCACCGTATATACAGTATGGGACTCCAAATTGCCCCATATAGAGTGTGTCTGTGCCCAAATTGGCGCCCTGTCCTGGGTGGATCTTCCCAGCGCCCGAAACGTTCTCCCCTGGATGGGCATGGATGGATGGATAAATCAAGCAGGTTAACTATGAACTATTAACCAGAGAACGTGGTTTAAAGATTTCAATGGTTCTAGAACCAATGGTCATCTAAAATGAAGAAAACAACAACAAAAAAAATAAAAGATAAAAACCTGAGCAGCTCCGCAGACTGAAGAGACGGGATCCGCGAGATAGAAAGACTCATACAAACAATAACACAACCGCGACGAGCAGAACGGTTCCACTGAATACACTACACATCAGACCTGGAGGCTGTTTCAAGAGTAAAGAAAGGTTCTAACCAGTATTTGTACAGTGTTCCCAATAAAGTGCTCAGTGAGTGTACATGCGCCAATGCTAATGTTTGAGCACCCGGGGCCCAATCCCATGTTTTCATATTTCATATTTCATATTTCATATTTCATATTTTATTATTATTATTATTATTTTAATCCACAGTGTTATTTAATTTACCAGTTTTAAACATGTTAGATGAAATTTAAAAAATAATAATTTTTACTACTAAAACAAACAGATTTTCAATTATTAAAGCAACAAGACACGAGAGGTTCTGATGGTACGATTTTTATCTAATAAATAATCAGGATTATTACGACTATTATGCAAAAAACGAAATCGGGCGGCACGGTGGCTTAGTGGTTAACATGTTCTCCTCTCAGCACTAGGGATTCCAAGTTGGAATCCCAATCTGGGTGGAGTTTCCGCCAGGTTCTCCTGTTTCCTCCCACAGTCCAAAAACATGGATTAAGGTCAATTGAATTCTCCAAATTGCCCCATATAGAGTGTGTCTGTGAGTGAGTATGTGCCCAGTGATAGATTGGCGCCCTGTCCTGGGTCTATCTGCCCAGCGCCCAAAACGTTCTTTTGCTGAATATTAATATCCATCCATCCATTATCTTCTGCTTTATCCTCTATTAGGGTCGCAGGGGGGGGGTTCCCCATGCCTATCCTGGGGAGAACGTTTCGGGCGCTGGGCAGATACACCCAGGACAGAGCGCCAATCTATCACTAGGCACACACTCATTTACACAGACACACTCTATATGGGGCAACTTGGAGAACTCAATTGACCTTGATCCATGTTTTTGGACTGTGGGAGGAAACCGGAGAACGTGGAGGAAACCCACGCGGACACGGGGAGAGCCTAGTGCTGAGAGGAGAACATGCTTAGTTAACACTAAGCCAACGTGCCGCCCAAATATTAACATATATTAAATATATACTGTACGTTAACATATATTGATATATTAAGATCACATTAAATTAATTAAAAATCTTTGGTAAAGTTCATTCATTCATTATCTCCCGCTTTATCCTCTATTAGGGTCGTGGGGGGGGGGGTTCCCCATGCCCATCCAGGGGAGAACGTTTCAGGCGCTGGGCAGATACACCCAGGACAGAGCGCCAATCTATCACTAGGCACACACTCATTTACACAGACACACTCTATATGGGGCAACTTGGAGAACTCAATTGACCTTGATCCATGTTTTTGGACTGTGGGAGGAAACCGGAGAACGTGGAGGAAACCCACGCGGACACGGGGAGAGCCTAGTGCTGAGAGGAGAACATGCTTAGTTAACACTAAGCCAACGTGCCGCCCAAATATTAACATATATTAAATATATACTGTACGTTAACATATATTGATATATTAAGATCACATTAAATTAATTAAAAATCTTTGGTAAAGTTCATTCATTCATTATCTCCCGCTTTATCCTCTATTAGGGTCGTGGGGGGGGGGGGGGGGTTCCCCATGCCCATCCAGGGGAGAACGTTTCGGGCGCTGGGCAGATACACCCAGGACAGAGCGCCAATCCATCGCTGGGCACACACTCACTCACTCACTCACACACACTCTATATGGGGCAACTTGGAGAACTCAATTGACCTTGATCCATGTTTTTGGACTGTGGGAGGAAACCGGAGAACCAGAAGGAAACCCACGCGGACACGGGGAGAACATGGAAACTCCACCCAGATGGGGATTCGAACCGGGAATCCCTAGCGCCGAGAGGCGAACGTTCTAAACACTAAGCCACCGTGCCGCCCCTGGTAAAATTTAAAGTGAAAAAAAGCAGACAAGGCCCTGTTAACACTACACACACAAATACTCAGACACACCCGTAGACACACACACACACACACACACACACACGCACACACTTGTTGTTTTTATGCATTGTGGGGACCTTACATAGACGTCCATTCATTTCTTCAAACATAATTACTCTCCTAACATTAACAATAACCAAATAAAAGGTATCATATAAACATGTGATGTCATAGAACTCATTAACATGAGGACCCCACAGTTTGAGTGTATAAACAGGTTCTAGTTTCCAGTGTTCTATATACCTGTACATGTACACACACACACACACACACACACACACACACACACACACACACACACACACACACACACAGTCTCCATTCATAAAAGCACTATTCAGGCCAGTTGCCCCCCCCCCCCACATTACATCATTAAGCATGGCCTGGAATCCTAAATCTTTCTTACAGAATCAGAGTTTGTTGCAGTAGGGAACAGTGTTATTAATATTCATCCATCCATTATCTCCCGCTTCATCCTCTATTAGGGTCGGGGGGGGGGGGTTCCCCATGCCCATCCAGGGGAGAACGTTTCGGGCGCTGGGCAGATACACCCAGAACAGGGCGACAATCCATCGCTGGGCACACACTCACTCACACAGACACACTCTATATGGGGCAATTTGGAGAACTCAATTGACTTGCTCCATATTTTTGGACTGTGGGAGGAAACCGGAGAACCCGGAAGAAAACCCACACGGACACGGGGAGAACATGGAAACTCCACCCAGATGGGGATTCGAACCGGGAATCTCTAGTGCTGAGAGGAGAACATGCTAAACACTAAGCCACCGTGCTGCCGTGTTATTAATATATGGTGCATTATTCCTATCCCAGCAGTGTCACTGAGATGGTACTATTGGGGTTCTGACCATTAGAACAGAGTAAAGGGGACGTACACAGTATGTACTGTAGAACAAACAGATGGACTACAGTCTGGAATTGGAGAACTTCAAAGTCCATCTTTATAAGAAGTGGAACTGAGAACATGGACTTTGTAGTTCTCCAATTCCAGACTGTAGTCCATCTGTTTGTTCTACAGTACATACTGTGTACGTCCCCTTTACTCTGTTCTAATGGTCAGAACCCCAATAGTAGCACCACAGAGCAGGGGTTATTTGGTTGGTGTATTATTCCTATCCCAGCAGTGTCACTGAGATGGTACTATTAGGGTTCTGACCATTAGAACAGAGTAAAGGGGACGTACACAGTATGTACTGTAGAACAAACAGATGGACTACAGTCTGGAATTGGAGAACTTCAAAGTCCATCTTTATAAGAAGTGGAACTGAGAACATGGACTTTGTAGTTCTACAACTCCAGTTCTGTAGTCCGTCTGTTTGTTCTACAGTACATACTGTGTACGTCCCCTTTACTCTGTTCTAATGGTCAGAACCCCAATAGTAGCACCACAGAGCAGGGGTTATTTGGTTGGGGCATTAGTCCTATCCCAGCAGTGTCACTGAGGTGGAGGAATGAAACTACAGCAGTTCTCTAATGGTCAGAACCCCAATAGAACCATTTATAAGATAAACAACAGAACTTATAAGAGAAGGAGTAAGCCAGTGACTTTAACATGGGTGTAGAGTACCCTCAGAAGTTTGGACACGCCTCCTTTTTGCTCCACTTACTGTAAAGATGGACTTTGTAGTTCTACAATTCCAGACTGTAGTCCATCTGTTTGTTCTACAGTACATACTGTGTACGTCCCCTTTACTCTGTTCTAATGGTCAGAACCCCAATAGTAGCACCACAGAGCAGGGGTTATTTGGTTGGGGCATTATTCCTATCCCGGCAGTGTCACTGAGGTGGTACTATTGGGGTTCTGACCATTAGAACAAAGTAAAGGGGACGTACACAGTATGTACTGTAGAACAAACAGATGGACTACAGTCTGGAATTGGAGAACTACAAAGTCCATGTTCTCAGTTCCAATTAATATAAAGATGGACTTTGTAGTTCTCCAATTCCAGACTGTAGTCCATCTGTTTGTTCTACAGTACACACTGTGTACCCAATAGTAGCACCACAGAGCAGGGGTTATTTGGTTGGTGCATTATTCCTATCCCAGCAGTGTCACTGAGGTGGAGGAATGAAACTCCAGCAGCACTGCTGCACTAACACCCCCTCACCACATCAGTGTCACTGCAGAACTGACAAGAAACAATCCACCACCCAAATGATACCTGTTCTGTCAATAGAGAACAGAGAACCAACAGGGACTAACAACAACAAGAACACAGATGTTCTACAGTCTGTAATTATAAAACTACAAAGTCCATCTATATGATAAGTGGAGGAAATAGAGGATGGAGCAAGAATTGGGCGTGTCCAAACTTTTGACCGGTACTGTGTGTGTACAGTGATCTATTGCTTTCCCTGCTCTCGATGTACGGGATTTAAATAAACAACTAAAGGGAAAGCATTCAGAGGGAAAGCAGAGTCATGTTTCAGCATCAAGGTTAAAAGCCACTGGTTTAATATGTTTAAACGAGACGTGCTCATAACAAAGCACTCGCCATGTTTACACAGCTTCTCTAATCAAGGCGTCCGAGTTTGAAGGTCACGGCCCCCACGTTACAATCCGAGACAAACAGGACATCATAACTACATTAATACACTACAATTAAACCCCGGATTTCTAATTTAATTAACATTCACAAGTTATAACATGAGGGCGGCACGGTGGCTTAGTGGTTGGCATGTTCTCCTCTCAGCACTAGGGATTCCCGGTTCGAATCCCAATCTGGGTGGAGTTTCCATGTTCTCCCCGTGTCCGCGTGGGTTTCCTCCGGGTTCTCTGGTTTCCTCCCACAGTCCAAAAACATGGATCACGTCAATTGAGTTCTCCAAATTGCCCCATATAGAGTGTGTGTGTGTGAGTGAGTGTGTGCCCAGTGATAGATTGGTGTCCTGTCCTGGGTGTATCTGCCCAGCGCCCGAGACGTTCTCCCCTGGATGGGCATGGGGAACCCCCCCCTCCGCAACCCTAATAGAGGATAAAGCGGAAGATAATGAATGAAAGTTATATCAGGAGGGTGGCATGGTGGCTTAGTGGTTAGCATGTTCTCCTCTCAGCACTAGGGATTCCCGGTTCGAAATCCCAATCTGGGTGGAGTTTCCATGTTCTCCCCGTGTCCGCTTGGATTTCCTCCGGGTTCTCCGGTTTCCTCCCACAGTCCAAAAACATGGATCACGTCAATTGAATTCTCCAAGTTGCCCCATATAGAGTGTGTGTGTGTGAGTGAGTGTGTGCCCAGTGATAGATTGGCGTCCTGTCCTGGGTGTATCTGCCCAGCGCCCGAGACGTTCTCCCCTGGATGGGCATGGGGAACCCCCCCCACGCGACCCTAGTAGAGAATAAAGAGGAAGATAATGAATGAATGAATGAAAGTTATATCAGGAGGGTGGCACGGTGGTTTAGTGTTTAGCATGTTCTCCTCTCAGCACTAGGGATTCCCGGTTTGAAACCCAATCTGGGTGGAGTTTCCATGTTCTCCCCGTGTCCGTGTGGGTTTCCTCCGGGTTCTCCAGTTTCCTCCCACTTTTCTATTCTAAAAACATGGATCAAGGTCAATTGAGTTCTCCAAATTGCCCCATATAGTGTGTGTGTCTGTGTGAGTGAGTGTGTGCCCAGTGATGGATTGGTGTCCTGTCCTGGGTGTATCTGCCCAGCACCCGAAACGTTCTCCCCTGGATGGCCCCACCGAATCCCAATCTGGGTGAAGTTTCCATGTTCTCCCCATGTCCGCGTGGGTTTCCTCCGGGTTCTCCGGTTTCCTTCCACTTTTCTATTCCCGAAACGTTCTCCCCTGGATGGGCATGGGGAACCCCCCCACCCTCGACCCTATTAGAGGATAAAGCGGAAGATAATGGATGGATGGATGTTATATCAGATGGATAAATGAATCATTACGAATACAAATCCAATGCCGCCATAAGCATCAAACAATTCAAACTGATGATTAAAGCGATAAGAAAGTCAACATTTCAAAATCATTATTTATTCAAAATCTACAAACGAAAATAAAGGCAGACTGACGAATTAATGAGCCGAATGTTGACGTTCCCATGCAAATATTAACAGTGCTCACTTTAAATGGAACTGAGATCAAAATGCAAATAATTCAGACTGTGTTATACTAAATCAGTCTATACCAGTCTAAAGTTTGGACACGCCCCCTTCTTGCTCCATCCTCTATTTCCTCCACTTATCATATAGATGGACTTTGTAGTTTTATAATTACAGACTGTAGAACATCTGTGTTCTTGTTGTTGTTAGTCCCCTGTTGGTTCTCTGTTCTCTATTGACAGAACAGGTATCATTTGGGTGGTGGATTGTTTCTTGTCAGTTCTGCAGTGACACTGATGTGGTGAGGGGGTTTTAGTGCAGCAGTGCCGCTGGAGTTTCATTTCTCCACCTCAGTGACACTGCTGGGATAGGAATAATGCACCAACCAAATAACCCCTGCTCTGTGGTGCTACTATTGGGGTTCTGACCATTAGAACAGAGTAAAGGGGACGTACACAGTATGTACTGTAGAACAAACAGATGGATACAGTCTGGAATTGGAGAACTACAAAGTCCATCTTTATATATATACATATACTATATATATATTATATTATATAATATAATATATATATATATATATATATATAAATTGCCCCTATCTAATGTGTGTTCTCCCCGTGTCCACGTGTGTTTCCTCCAGGTTCTCCGGTTTCCTTCCACAGTCCAAAAACATGGATCAAGGTCAATTGAATTCTCCAAATTGCCCCATATAGAGTGTGTCTGTGTGTGTGTGTGAGTGTGCCCAGCGATGGATTGGCGCCCTGTCCTGGGTGTATCTGCCCATTAGAACAGAGTAAAGGGGACGTACACAGTATGTACTGTAGAACACAAACAGATGGACTACAGTCTCTGGAATTGTAGAACTACAAAGACCATCTTTACAGGAAGTGGAACTAAGTGGAACTAAGAACAATGTTGCGGTATTGCATATTGCCTTTATTTTATTTATTAGTGTATACCTCATGACCTATAATTAGTCTCTTGTGGTTTTCTGCATCGTGCAGTCGATTCGGGTAAAGCTCACGTTGACCATCATGCCGTGCCACGTAACACTGGCATGTTTAAATAAACAGGGTTATGTGTGAAATCCAGAAATAGCCACAACGTAAAGGTCAGCTGTATGAGGATCACGATGAGCTGCTGCGTTCCTATTCACATACAATTCAGGGTGGACGTCCTTTATAGGAAACAATGCCGTTTCCTATGAAGGAATTTGCTGAGAGGAGAACATGCTAACCTCTAAGCCACCGTGCTTTTATGATCTCATTATCTTCACCTTAATCCCCTACTAAGTCATTGTTGGGGCAGTTGTAGGCTTGTGGTTAAGAAACCAGTTTTGTGATCTGAAGGTCTCTGGTTCCATTCCCAGTCCCAACAAGTACTATGATTGAACTGCCCTTGAGAAAGGCACCTAACTCTAATTGCTCAGGGGACGCCATACACAGGGACGTCCACCACGCTGGACACATGTGCTCACTTTATACTCACATGTGCTCACTTTATACTTTATACTATACTTTATGTGTGTATATCACTGCAAGGAAGGGTGAAATGTAGAGGACAAATCCCAATCTGGGTGGAGTTTCCATGTCCTCCCCGTGTTCGCGTGGGTTTCCTCCGGGTTCTCCGGTTTCCTCCCACAGTCCAAAAACATGGATCAAGGTCAATTGAATTCAAAAACATGGATCAAGGTCAATTGAATTCTCCAAATTGCCCCATATAGAGTGTGTCTGTGTGAGTGAGTGTGTGTCCAGCGATGGATTGGCGTCCTGTCCTGGGTGTATCTGCCCAGCGCCCAAAACGTTCTCCCCTGGATGGGCATGGGGAACGATGGAGGAAAATCCTCTGTGTGTACAGTAGGCAAAATAGTTTATTTGTATTACTTTATTAGGATAAAGCAGAAGATAATGGATGGATGAATTGTTTTTTCCCCAATGTCCTTTAAAGGGCGCTGTGCAGATACACCCATGGACAGGGCGCTAATCCACGCACTCACATTATCACAGGGGCCACAAAGGGGCCACTGGCTGCTTTAAATGCTGCTTATGTATATTCATAAGCTGAACACTGAAAAAAATAAAAAAAAAAATAATATATATATATATATAGATATATATATTATATATATATATATATATATATATAAATAAATATATATAATATATATATATATATATATATATATATATATATATATATATTCCATCATTCATTCATTCATTATCTCCCGCTTTATCCTCTATTAGGGTCGTGGTGGGGTTCCCCATGTCCATTCAGGGGAGAACATCTTGGGCGCTGGGCAGATACACCCAGGACAGGGCACCAATACATCATGGGGCACACACTCACTCACACAGACACACTCTATATGGGGCAATTTTGAGAATTCAATTCACTTGATCCATGTTTTTGGACTGTGTGAGAAAACCGGAGAACCCGGAGGAAACCCACGCAGACACAGGGAGAACATGGAAACTCTACCCAGATGGGGATTCGAACCGGGAATCTCTAGCGCTGAGAGGCGAACATGCTAACCACTAAGACACCGTGCCGCCATATATATATGTTACAGCATGTACTTCATTGAATTCCAGTCATACCCCTTTCAGGGCATTATTAAATAAGTGTAAAATTCCTGGAGCTGTAATACTGCTTTCTACACAAAGCAAAAGCTAAATTTAGAATCCACCTCCATGTCAGCAAACTATTTGAAAGGTGTGTCCGGGGACGGTCTTTTATCTGGCAACAGAAAGCAAACACGAGTGGAACTCTGCTTTACCTTTGATTTGCTCACGTGAGGCCTTGACTTTACCTTTTGTGTCCATGATATCTTAGCATCACTATAAAAACAGCGACTCGACTCAAATAAGGTTCAGTTTTATTGTCCGATGAGACAAATTATTAAATATTAACTCTGGGCTTAGTGGTTAGCATGTTCTCCACTCAGCACCAGGGATTCCAGGTTTGAATCCCCATCTGCGTGGGTTTCCTTGGAGTTCTTCGGTTTCCTCCCAAGTCAATGTTCATTCATTCATTATCTCCCGCTTTATCCTCTATTAGGTTTGTGGGGGGGTTCCCCATGCCCATCCAGGGGAGAACGTCTCGGGCGCTGGGCAGATAGACCCAGGACAGGACGCCAAACCATCGCTGGGCACACACTCACTCACACACACACACTCTATATGGGGCAATTTTGAGAATTCAATTGACTTGATCCATGTTTTTGGACTGTGGGAGGAAACCGGAGAACCTGGAGGAAACCCACGCAGACACAGGGCGAACACGGAAACTCCACCCAGATGAGGATTCAAACCGGGAATCCCTAGTGCTGAGAGGAGAACATGCTAACCACTAAGCCACCGTGCCGTTCCAAAGGACATGTGTATTACCATCCATCATCTTCCGCTTTATCCTCTATTAGGGTCGCGGGGGGGGGTCCCCATGCCCAATCCAGGGGAGAACGTTTCGGGCGCTGGGCAGATACACCCAGGACAGGGCGCCAATCTATCACTGGACACACACACACACACACACACTCTATATGGCGCAATTTGGAAAACTCAATTGACTTGATCCATGTTTTTGGACTGTGGGAGGAAACCGGAGAACCCGGAGGAAACCCACGCGGACACAGGGCGAACATGGAAACTCCACCCAGATGGGGATTCGAACCGCTGAGAGGCGAACATGCTAACCACTAAGCCACCGTGCCGCCCTCCACCCCAAGTCAATGTTTCAAGTCAAAAACATGGATCAAGTCAATTGAATTCTCCAAATTGCCCCATATAGAGTGTGTCTGTGTGAGTGAGTGTGTGCCCAGTGATAGATTGGCGCCCTGTCCTGGGTGTATCTGCCCAGCGCCCCGAGACGTTCTCCCCTGGATGGGCATGGGGAACCACCCCACCACCCTAATAGAGGATAAAGCGGAAGATAATGAATGGATGGACTTACAAATACAGAAAGTCAGAACACAGGGTTGGTACAGCGCCCCCTGGAGCAATGAGGGTTAAGGGTCTTGCTCGAGAACCCACATTGGTAACTTCAGTGGACCTGGGATTTGAACCCCCAACCTTCAGATTGATAACCCAACACCCTAACCACTGAGCTACCACACCCAGTACCGGTATTAAAGTACCTGTATTGATTTGTATAGGGAAAACACACACAAACAAACACACACACACACACACACACACACACACACACACACACACACTGAATCCTCCAAAAACAAACCAAAAGCAAGAAAACTCCCTGGTTTTGTTTGTGTAAAAAATAATACACCTTGTGAGGACCAAAGCTCAGCCCATATATACATGTGTCCATATATGGTGTGTGGTAGCTCGCGGTTAAAGTGTTTGGCTGTCAAACTGAAGGTTGGGGGTCCACTGAAATTACTGGTGTGGGACCTTGAGCAAGGCGGCACGGTGGCTTAAAGGTTAGCATGTTCTCCCCGTGTCCGCGTGGGTTTCCTCCGGGTTCTCCGGTTTCCCCCAAAAGTCCAAAAACATGGGTCAAGTCAATTGAATTCTCCAAATTGCCCCATATAGAGTGTGTCTGTGTGAGTGAGTGTGCCCAGTGATAGATTGGCGCCCTGTCCTGGGTGTATCTGCCCAGCGCCCGAAACGTTCTCCCCTGGATGGGTATGGGGAACCCCACTGCGACCCTAATAGAGGATAAAGCGGGAGATAATGAATGAATGAGTGTTTAAAAGAATATGTTTATTAAAAAAATGATTTGTGCCACAACACAATGTCACCAAAACAAAATGAAGAGGCTAAAATAAGATAAGCACTTCCTTCAGGTTAACACATTCCATCCGAACAAGGAAACCCACATGCAGACACATTCTACCAGTCAGAGCGGTTCTGCTGCATGGTTCCACACTGCCACGGATGTACTGCACTGAAACAGCTGCTTCAGAACGCATGCTGAATCACAACAGACGAGATAAATACACAATAATGAGAAATCAGAAAGCAGCACGCTGGCTTAGAAGTTAGCATGTTCTCCTCTCAGCACTAGGGATTCCCGGTTCGAATCCCAATCTGTTGTTCTCCCCGTGTCCGCGTGGGTTTCCTCCGGGTTCTCCGGTTTCCTCCCACAGTCCAAAAAACAAGGATCAAGCTCAAATAAATTCTCCAAATTGCCCCATATAGAGTGTGTGTGTGTGAGTGAGTGTGTGTCCAGTGATAGATTGGCACCCTGTCCTGGGTGTATCTGCCCAGCGCCCTTAATTACTATTTGCAGGAAACATCATAACAAGAGAAGGGGCTTGTTATTATTATTATTCATTCATTATTCATTCATTATCTCCCACTTTATCCTATATTAGGGTCACGGGGGGGTTCCCCATGCCCATCCAGTGGAGAACGTCTCGGGCGCTGGGCAGATACACCCAGTACAGGGCGCCAATCCATTGCTGGGCACACACTCACTCACACACACACACACTCTATATGGGGCAATTTTGAGAATTCAATTGACTTGATCCATGTTTTTGGACTGTGGGAGGAAACCGGAGAACCCGGAGGAAACCCACGCAGACACGGTGAGAACATGGAAACTCCACCCAGAAAGGGATTCGAACCGGGAATCCCTAGTGCTGAGAGGAGAACATGCCAACCACTAAGCCACAGTGCCGCCCTTATTATTATTATTATTATTATTATTCCATCCATTATCTTCCGCTTTATCCTCTATTAGGGTCGCGGTGGGGTTCCCCATGCCCATCCAAAGGAGAACGTTTCGGGCGCTGGGCAGATACACCCAGGACAGGGCGCCAATCTATCGCTGGGCACACACTCACTCACACAGACACACTCTATATGGGGCAATTTTGAGAATTCAATTGACTTGATCCATGTTTTTGGACTGTGGGAGGAAACCGGAGAACCCGGAGGAAACCCACACGGACATGGGGAGGACATGGAAACTCCACCCAGATTGGGATTCAAACCAGGAATCCCTAGCGCTGAGAGGAGAACATGCCAACCACTAAGCCACCCGTTTATTATTATTACTTCCAGCGTCACAGTGAACATCTCTTTGTCACGTCAAATCATTTGTAGATGATGGGTATAGAGAAATAATCGTCCTCTTATATCCATCCATTCATTCATTATCTCCCGCTTTATCCTCTATTAGGGTCTCGGGGGGGTTCTCCATGCCCATCCAGGGGAGAACGTTTCGGGCGCTGGGCAGATACACCCAGGACAGGACACCAATCTATCACTGGCCCTTTTATATTAATTAATATTAATAAGCACAAGTTTACACAAGAGAGTAGTGTGTAATTAGAGACACTCCCATCGGTATTGTGTCATTGTGTTAAGGTGCTTGCCATGTTTAATTCCATTTGAAAAACATATTTACACTAGGTCCTGTTGCAGGTGGATGGCTGTGTGTGTGTGTGTGTGTGTGTGTGTGTGTGTGTGTGTGGTGTTCAAAGACAGACTAACAAAAATCTAGGGCGGCATGCTGGCTTAGTGGTTGGCATGTTCTCCTCTCAGCACTAGGGATTCCCGCTTCGAATCCCAATCTGGGTGGAGGTTCCATGTTCTCCCCGTGTCCGCATGGGTTTTCTCCGGGTTCTCCGGTTTCCTCCCACAGTCCAAAAACATGGATCAAGTCAATTGAGTTCTCCAAATTGCCCCATATAGAGTGTGTCTGTGTGAGTGAGTGTGTGCCCAGCGATAGATTGGCGCCCTGTCCTGGGTGTATCTGCCCAGCGCCCGAAACGTTCTCCCCTGGATGGGCATGGGGAACCCCCCCACGACCCTAACAGAGGATAAAGCGGAAGATAATGACATGTAATCTATATCTTGGAAACATTATCTCCCAATAATCCTCTACTAGGGTCGTAAAGGGAGAACATTCTGGGCACTGGGCACAACCAGGACAGAGCGCCACACACACTCACACACACACTATTAGGGGCAATTTCTATTTCAATTTCAAATTACTATTAGGGGCAATTTCCCTTCTTGAATCCATGTTTTTGGATTGTTGGAGGGACCCAGAGGAAACCCACATCACAGTGCTGAGAGGTGGATGTGCTAACCACTACACCACCATGCCACCTTAAAATGTAATATTCATTCATTCATTATCTTCCGCTTTATCCTCTATTAGGGTCGCGGTGGGGTTCCCCATGCCCATCCAGGGGAGAAAGTTTCGGGCGCTGGGCAGATACACCCAGGACAGGGCGCCAATCCATCACTGGGCACACACTCACTCACACAGACACACTCTATATGGGGCAATTTGGAGAACTCAATTGACTTGATCCATGTTTTTGGACTGTGGGAGGAAACCGGAGAACCCGGAGGAAACCCATGCGGACACGGGGAGAACATGGGAACTCCACCCAGATGGGGATTCAAACCGGGAATCCCTAGCGCTGAGAGGAGAACATGCCAACTACTAAACCACCGTGCCGCCCTAAAATGTTATATATTTATATTTAATATATGTTACTTTTCACATCTTATTTCATTATCTTCAGCTATTTGATCCTGCTGGGGGGAAAGGTTCTCCATGCCCAACCAGGGGGGAACGTTTCGGACGCTTGGCAGATACACCCAGGACATGCTGCCAATCAGTGTGCACACACACACACACACACACACACACACACACACAGACACAGACACAGACACACACTTTATATAAGGGCAGCATGGAAAGCCATTCAGGAGGAAACCACCCCAGATGAGGATTCGAACCTGGATCCTGAGAACCTGAGAGGCAGACATGCCAACCACTATGCCACCCTGCCACCCTGCCACCCTCGATCTAATAACTTGTAACCTACATATCGGAAACTTTCCAAAATCCCACCCACAGACCTGCTCACAGCAACCCCATCATCCCCAATCCCGAACCTGCTGATTTTGTAATCAGCTCATCCACCATGAACTAAATGCCCCCCCCCCCCCCCCCCCCCCCCCCCCCCCCCCCCCCCCCCCCCCCCCACCCCCCCCCCCCCCCCCCCCCCGGCTGGGCCACATTTGGACCCCTGATCACCATGGTGACAGAACTTTGGGCGCAAACCAGCCGGAGCAGCCTTTAGAAAACAACAATACACTAAGCCCGAAGAGAAAAACACTAACCACCATACTAACTAGTATGTTAATGAGCAGCCGGCGAGTCGACCCGTCGCCATGACTACGTAGTACTTTGACGTACTTTGTAGTAGTGATGAGTCGGTTCTTTGAAGAGTCGACTCTTTGAAGTGAACGAAGAGAGCCGGGTAATTGATCGGGAGCCGATGTGTGGATCTGCACTGAGCAGGAGAGGAGGGGTTACACACACACACACACACACACACACACACACACACACACACACACACACACACACTCTCACACACTCACACACACACACACAGTGTAGACGGTGCAGAATTAAAACTTCATATCGAGTCGACTCCACAAACAACCTGCAGAGTCAAATTCCAACTGTTTATTTATCATTCATTCATTAGGGTCTATTATTCATCCTCTATTGCGGGGGGGGGGGGTGTTCCCCATGCCCATCCAGGGGAGAACGTCTCAGGCGCTGGGCAGATACACCCAGGACAGGGCGCCAATCTATCACTGGACACACACTCACTCACACATACACACTCTATATTTGGGGCAATTTGGAGAATTCAATTGACTTGTTCCATGTTTTTGGACTGTGGGAGGAAACCGGAAGGAAACCGGAGAACCCGGAAGAAACCCACGCAGACACTGGGAGAACATGGAAACTCCACCCAGATGGAGATTCGAACCGGGAATCCCTAGTGCTGAGAGGAGAACATGCCAACCACTAAGCCACCGTGCCGCCGTTTATTTATCAGTTCAGTTAAAAGATAAAAGAAAAGCAAGAGGGGCTTAGTGGTTGGCATGTTCTCCTCTCAGCACTAGGGATTCCCGGTTCGAATCCCCATCTGGGTGGAGTTTCCATGTTCTCCCCGTGTCCGCGTGGGTTTCCTCCGGGTTCTCCGGTTTCCTCCCACAGTCCAAAAACATGGATCAAGGTCAATTGAGTTCTCCAAATTGCCCCATATAGAGTGTGTCTGTGTGAGTGAGTGTGTGCCCAGTGATAGATTGGTGTCCTGTCCTGGGTGTATCTGCCCATCTGAGATGTTCTCCCCTGGATGGGCATGGGGAAAACCCCCCCCCCCCCCCCCCCCCCCCCCCCCCCCCCCCACCCCCCCCCCCCCCCCGCGACCCTAATAGAGGATAAAGCAGAAGATAATGGATGGAAGTCATTTTCCACGTGATTTGGTAATAAACTGAATTAAGTTACTAAAAAAAGTCAAGGGAGCAACTTGGGAGCCGAAAGAGCCGGATCTTTGTAAAGAGCCGAGGCAAAAGAACCGGCTCTCTGAAAAGAGTCGGAATGCCCATCAGTAGTTAGTAGGTTAAATTAAATTGTAATGTGAGGTGAGAGGCACGACAAAGTGAATTACAGACGAAAACGCGGCGATAAAACTGAAAATTGTTCTTTAAAAACGTAAACAGAACTAGAGCTGAGTTCTAACGTGCTTCACATCAGAGTTAACGAACTAATAAAACATAAAGAACAAACGCGGAACGTACCGTGCAGCCGGGGCTTCGGAGCTTCGGATTCGGTTCTGAATGAATTCGGGTTCGGTTCTGTGTTATTGTATTAACGCGGGTTCGAGTCTGGAGCGGAGCTCAGCGCAGCCGGGACAGCCGGGATAGGAGAGAGGAAAACAGGTAGCAGCTCTGTCCGCGCCGCGGGGAGGAGTGTTCAACAGCGTTAACCCTTACAGCGCCGCCGCGCGGCATCAACTGCACTCACCAGTTCAGCCTGTCTGCTCCTCATCCTGCATCTGCTCCCTCTGCTCCTCCACCTGCATCTGCTCCTCCACCTGCATCTGCTCCCTCTGCTCCTCATCCTGCATCTGCTCCCTCTGCTCCTCATCCTGCATCTGCTCCTCATCCTGCATCTGCTCCCTCTGCTCCTCCACCTGCATCTGCTCCTCCACCTGCATCTGCTCCCTCTGCTCCTCCACCTGCATCTGCTCCCTCTGCTCCTCATCCTGCATCTGCTCCCTCTGCTCCTCATCCTGCATCTGCTCCCTCTGCTCCTCCACCTGCATCTGCTCCCTCTGCTCCTCCACCTGCATCTGCTCCTCCACCTGCATCTGCTCCCTCTGCATCTGCTCCCTCTGCTCCTCCACCTGCATCTGCTCCCTCTGCATCTGCTCCCTCTGCTCCTCCACCTGCATCTGCTCCCTCTGCTCCTCCACCTGCATCTGCTCCTCCACCTGCATCTGCTCCCTCTGCTCCTCCACCTGCATCTGCTCCTCCACCTGCATCTGCTCCCTCTGCTCCTCCACCTGCATCTGCTCCTCCACCTGCATCTGCTCCCTCTGCTCCTCCACCTGCATCTGCTCCTCCACCTGCATCTGCTCCCTCTGCATCTGCTCCCTCTGCTCCTCCACCTGCATCTGCTCCCTCTGCATCTGCTCCCTCTGCTCCTCCACCTGCATCTGCTCCCTCTGCTCCTCCACCTGCATCTGCTCCTCCACCTGCATCTGCTCCCTCTGCTCCTCCACCTGCATCTGCTCCTCCACCTGCATCTGCTCCCTCTGCTCCTCCACCTGCATCTGCTCCTCCACCTGCATCTGCTCCCTCTGCATCTGCTCCCTCTGCTCCTCCACCTGCATCTGCTCCCTCTGCTCCTCCACCTGCATCTGCTCCTCCACCTGCATCTGCTCCTCCACCTGCATCTGCTCCCTCTGCTCCTCCACCTGCATCTGCTCCTCCACCTGCATCTGCTCCCTCTGCATCTGCTCCCTCTGCATCTGCTCCCTCTGCTCCTCCACCTGCATCTGCTCCCTCTGCTCCTGAACCAGCATCTGCTCCCTCTGCTCCTCCACCTGCATCTGCTCCCTCTGCATCTGCTCCCTCTGCTCCTCCACCTGCATCTGCTCCCTCTGCTCCTCCACCTGCATCTGCTCCCTCTGCTCCTGAACCAGCATCTGCTCCTCCACCTGCATCTGCTCCCTCTGCTCCTCCACCTGCATCTGCTCCTCCACCTGCATCTGCTCCCTCTGCTCCTGAACCAGCATCTGCTCCTCCACCTGCATCTGCTCCCTCTGCTCCTGAACCAGCATCTGCTCCCTCTGCTCCTCCACCTGCATCTGCTCCCTCTGCTCCTGAACCAGCATCTGCTCCCTCTGCTCCTGAACCAGCATCTGCTCCTGAACCAGCATCTGCTCCCTCTGCTCCTCCACCTGCATCTGCTCCCTCTGCTCCTGAACCAGCATCTGCTCCCTCTGCTCCTCCACCTGCATCTGCTCCTCATCCTGCATCTGCTCCTCCACCTGCATCTGCTCCCTCTGCTCCTCCACCTGCATCTGCTCCTCATCCTGCATCTGCTCCTCCACCTGCATCTGCTCCCTCTGCTCCTGAACCAACATCTGTTCCTTAACCTGCATCTGCTCCCTCTGCTCCTTCACCTGCATCTGCTCCTCCACCTGCATCTGCTCCTCCACCTGCATCTGCTCCCTCTGCTCCTCAACCAACATCTGTTCCTTAACCTGCATCTGCTCCCTCTGCTCCTCCACCTGCACCTGCTCCCTCTGCTCCTGAACCAGCATCTGCTCCCTCTGCTCCTGAACCAGCATCTGCTCCCTCTGCTCCTCCACCTGCACCTGCTCCCTCTGCTCCTCCACCTGCACCTGCTCCCTCTGCTCCTGAACCAGCATCTGCTCCCTCTGCTCCTCAACCAACATCTGTTCCTTAACCTGCATCTGCTCCCTCTGCTCCTCAACCAACATCTGGTCCTTAACCTGCATCTGCTCCCTCTGCTCCTCAATCTGCATCTGCTCCCTCTGCTCCTCAACCAGCATCTGCTCCCTCTGCTCCTCAACCAACATCTGCTCCTGAACCTGCATCTGCTCCCTCTGCTCCTGAACCAGTATCTGCTCCTCAACCTGCATCTGCTCCCTCTGCTCCTCAACCTACATCTTCTCCCTCTGCTCCTGAACCAGCATCTGCTCCTCAACCTGCATCTGCTCCCTCTGCTCCTCAACCTACATCTTCTCCCTCTGCTCCTGAACCAGCATCTGCTCCCTCTGCTCCTCAACCAACATCTGCTCCTGAACCAGCATCTTCTCCCTCTGCTCCTCAACCAGCATCTGCTCCCTCTGCTCCTCAACCTACATCTTCTCCCTCTGCTCCTAAACCAACATCTGCTCCCTCTGCTCCTCAACCAGCATCTGCTCTCTCTAAGGTTAATCACTAAGCCACCGTGCCGCCACATATGGACATATTAATAAAAAATCTTTGTGTAAGTAACTTCTCTGTAAGGACAAAGTGGACTTTAGTTTGGTTCTGTGTGTGTTACAAGTCTTGGTCTAAAGTTACTGAAATGTTCTCCGCTGGATGGGCATGAGGAACCTAACCCCCCCCCCCCACACACACACACACACACACACACACACACACGTGACCCTAGTGTAGCATTAAGCAGAAGATGATGCCATAACAAGATATCTTTTGTTTCTTTTTACAGCCATGTGGTTTTCAGAGCAATTGTACAGAACGGTTCTCTGAGTTGCCCAGCGATAGATTGGTGCCCTGTCCTGGGTGTATCTGCCCAGCGCCCGAAACGTTCTCCCCTGGATGGGCATGGGGAACCCCCCCCACGACCCTAATATCGCGTAACTCCAGCGACTGTTCTGCATGAAGATCTCAGGAGATCAACGAACACCATACAGAAACACTCAACTCGGGGACACGGGGAGAACATGGAGACTCCACCCAGATGGGGATTCGAACCTCCCCCCCCCCCCCCCGCCACCCTAGTACAGCATAAAGCCGAAGATAATGGATGAACTATTGATATTACACTAAACTATTTATTTAACACTCCCCAACATCAACATGTTCTTAACTTTATGGAAATGTCATCAAGAATAAATTATATTTTGCGTTAACAGAGCTCATTGACGAAATCACGCCATAGACTCTGGATTGTGCGGCAAAACCCGAGAAGCTGCTTTCAGAACGTCTCTTTGAGAGCCTTATGGAACAGAACAAGCGAGCCAAAAGCAGAGAACAAGAGCCCATTCACATGCAGATCGCCTGGCACATGGGAACCCGGCGAATGAGGCTTGGTCCATTTGGTATTTGATCAAAGGCTGCAAGCGGGTGAAGCATAACGTCTGGAAAGGACTGCAGATCGCTGTGTGCGCAAAGTTTTACAGATCACTGGCTTTAGAACCTGAGCTGTAAGAACTTATCGGAATACTTAAGAGTTCTGATGTTACTTACTGTGATAGCGAGTGTCTTACTGAACCACTTATGACATAATTGTAAACATTATCCATCCAGTATCTTCTGCTTTATCCTATATCAGGGTCGCGGGGGGGGGGGGGGGGGTTCCTCATGCCCATCCAGGGGAGAACGTTTCGGGCGCTGGGCAGATACACCCAGGACAGGGCGCCAATCTATCGTTGGGCACACACTCACTCACACAGACACACTCTATATGGGGCAATTTGGAGAATTCAATTGACTTGATCCATGTTTTTGGACTGTGGGAGGAAACCGGAGAACCCGGAGGAAACCCACGCGGACACGGGGAGAACATGGAAACTCCACCCAGATTGGGATTCGAACCGGGAACCCCTAGCACTGAGAGGAGAACATGCTAAACCACTAAGCCACCGTGCCGCTCCATATAGAGCCAATCATCCCATTATGGGGGGGGGGGTTCCCCATGTCCATCCAGGGGAGAACGTTTTGGGCGCTGGGCAGATAGACCCAGGATAGGACGCCAATCTATCACTGGGCACACACTCTCTCACACAGACACACTCTGTATGGGGCAATTTGGAGAACTCAATTGACCTAATCCATGTTTTTGGACTGTGGGAGGAAACCGGAGAACCCGGAGGAAACCCACGTGGACACGGGGAGAAACATGGAAACTCCACCCAGATGGGGATTCGAACCGGGAATCCCTAGTGCTGAGAGGAGAACGTGCTAACCACTAAGCCACCGTGCCGCCCTATATAAAGATATAACTTGTGAATGTTAATTAAATTAGAAACCCGGGGTTTAATTGTAGTGTATTAATGTACATGCCAACCACTAAGCCACCGTGCCGCCCAAGTAAACATTATATCCAATTAAATCAGGTTCTTTTTTTACTCCTAGAACCCAACTGCTGTTCAGGTGGAACCCGTTCACAAGGAGGAAGAATAATGTTTTAGTTTCTAGAGTAGCTGCGAATGCAGCGCTTAACACAGCCATAAGCGCTTACACGCCCATTTGCTGCAGAACAGCACCACCTTGTGGTCATGCAGAGGAAGTTCATTATTAGCGCAAAGAACTTTTTAGGGATTGTATTGATTTTAGTGATAACAGCTTCAGGTAGCTTTTATTGACCATTAAAATGACTCAAATAATACAGCGCCACCCTGTGGCCATGCAGAGGAAGTTCATCATTAGTGCCTAAGGTTTCTGTTTTGTATTAATTTTTGTGATTATCAGGTATCGGTGGCACGGTGGCTTAGTGGTTGGCATGTTCTCCTCTCAGCACTAGGGATTCCCGGTTCGAATCCCCATCTGGGAGTTTCCATGTTCTCCCCGTGTCCACGTGGGTTTCCTCCGGGTTCTCTGGTTTCCAAAAACATGGATCAAGTCAATTGAATTCTCCAAATTGCCCCATATAGAGTGTGTGTGTGAGTGAGTGTGTGCCCAGCAATAGATTGGCGCCCTGTCCTGGGTGTGTCTGCCCAGCGCCCGAAACGTTCTCCCCTGGATGGGCATGGAGAACCCCCCCGAGACCCTAATAATGAATGAATAAATGAATGAGCTTCAGGTATCATTTACTGACAATTAAAATGACTAAAATAATATCAAATAAATTCAAATGCAACTGTTGACACATGGGGGGGGGGCATGGGGGCTTAGTGGTTGGCATGTTCTCCTCTCAGCGCTGGGGATCGAGGTTCGAATCCCCATCTGGGTGGAGTTTCCATGTTCTCTCCGAGTCCGTGTGGGTTTCCTCCGGGTTCTCCGGTTTCCTCCCACAGTCCAAAAACATGGATTCAAGGTGAATTGGCTGCTGGAAATTCCTTTTATCTAAATTGCCCCAATACAATGTGTCTCTGTCAATGAGTGTGTATCTGTGCTCTCCTCTGAATGGGCATGGGAACCCCCCCCCCCCAAACACTGTTCTCTAGTATAGGCTTAATTAATATTTTCTAATAAAATATAAAGTGGGCGGCACGGTGGCTTAGTGGTTGGCATGTTCTCCTCTCAGCGCTAGGGATTCAGGTTCGAATCCCAATCTGGGTGGAGTTTCCATGTTCTCCCCGTGTCCGCGTGGGTTTCCTCCGGGTTCTCCGGTTTCCTCCCACAGTCCAAAAACATGGATCAAGTCAATCGAGTTCTCCAAATTGCCCCATATATAGTGTGTCTGTGTGAGTGAGTGTGTGCACAGTGATAGATTGGCACCCTGTCCAGCGCCCGAAACGTTCTCCCCTGGATGGACATGGGAACCCCCCCCCCCCCCCAAGTCCAATCCCACCCCCCCCCCCCCCCCCCCCCCCCCGACCCCCCCCCCCCCCTTGAGTTGTGTGCACAAGTGGGAGTTCGATATTGGCCCCCCCCCCCCCCCCCCCCCCCCCACCCCCCCCCCCCCCCCCCAACCCCCCCCCCCCCCCCCCCCCCCCCCCCCCCCCCCCCCCCCCCCCCCCCCCACCCCCCCCCCCCCACCCCCCCCCCCCCCCCCCCCCCCCCCCCCCCCCCCCCCCCCCCACCCCCCCCCACCCTCCCCCGACCCCTAATAGAGGATAAAGGGGAAGATAATGGATGGATGGAAAATATAAAGTTCTTTGGTACCTTTTGTGCGGACGGTCTGGGACTCCGCTGTGGAGGAGATGGCATGAAGGTAACAGGAGGAGGGACCACAGAGGCCGGCGCTGACTCCTTGTCCTTATTCTTCTCCTTGTCCTTAGCATCCTTCACCCTAGAACCCGTCTCTGTACCTATAGACTCATAAATATTAAATTCCTTCTGCTCCCATATGTTGGGATCCCAACCCGCTCTCATCAGCATCTGGATGTCATTAGGGAGATTAGTCTGAGGGTTCCCAATCGGTGCCGTCCCGGCAGGCTTCTTCGAGGTGACGGTGGGAAAGTGCGGCGGGGACACGGCATACGGACTCTCATCTTCAATCTGCAAGGACGAGTTTATGGGAACGGCCCTGGTGTCATCTGGCCGTGTCACATTACAAGGCTCTGGTTTGATTTCCACGCTCTCATCAACATCAGGAGGGAGGATTAACACATCCTCCACGTCAACCGGCTTCAGGAACTTCGGTTCCTTTCTGATGACTTCTTTAACAGAACCCGAGGACGCGTTTGGAGGATCTGGTCCATTCCAGTCGCTGGGAGGCTGAGGAAGGTCCTGTTCAGGAGGCATCTCTGTGACGTACTGGGCTGGAATGAAGAACGGTCTGGAGGCCTCGTCTTTGCGTACGTACCACCAGTGATCGCTGGACTTGGCTACCAGTTCATAGTGTTCGGGAGACTTGATGGACACCTTGGTTCCCTCTCGAGTGGTGTATTCATAATCAAAAATCACCTGCACCACCGTCGACTGGGGCAGTTCCATCATTCCACAGCTCTCAGCATCCACAAAGTCAGGACTCACGCCGGATCATCTCTGGAACTAGAAATGAGGAAAAATGTTACATTACATTATATTAATCATCCATTATCTTCCGCTTTATCCTCTATTAGGGTCGTGGGGGGGTTCCACATGCCCATCCAGGGGAGAACGTTTCAGGCGCTGGGCAGATAGACCCAGGACAGGCCGCCAATCTACACACTCACTCACACAGACACACTCTATATGGGGCAATTTGGAGAATTCAATTGACTTGATCCATGTTTTTGGACTGTGGGAGGAAATCAGAGAACCCGGAGGAAACCCACGCAGACACGGGGAGAACATGGAAACTCTACCTAGATTGGGATTCGAACCGGGAATCCCTAGAGCTGAGAGGAGAACATGCCAACCACTAAGCCACCGTGCTGCCCTACATTACATTATATTATCCATCCATCCATTATCTTCCGCTTTATCCTCTATTAGGGTCACGGGGGGGTTCCCCATGTCCATCCAAGGGAGAACGTTTCGGGCGCTGGGCAGATACACCCAGGACAGGACGCCAATCTATCACTGGACACTCACACACACACATACACACTCTACTATATGGGGCAATTTGGAGAACTCAAATGACTTGATCCATGTTTTTGGACTGTGGGAGGAAACCGGAGAACCCGGAGGAAACCCACGCGGACATGGTGAGAACATGGAAACTACACCCACATTGGGATTCGAACCGGGAATCCCTAGCGCTGAGAGGAGAACATGCTAACCACTAAGCCAACGTGCTGCCCTACATTACATTATATTATCCATTCATCCATTATCTTCCGCTTTATCCTCTATTAGGGTTGCGGGGGGGGTTCCCCATGTCCATCCAGGGGAGAACGTCTCGGGCGCTGGGCAGATACACCCAGGACAGGACGCCAATCTATCACTGGACACACACTCACTCACTCACACACTCACATACACACTCTACTATATGGGGCAATTTGGAGAACTCAATTGACTTGATCCATGTTTTTGGACTGTGGGAGGAAACCAGAGAACCCGGAGGAAACCCACACGGACACAGGGAGAACATGGAAACTCCATCCAGATTGGGATTCGAACCGGGAATCCCTAGTGCTGAGAGGAGAACATGCCAACCACTAAGCCACAGTGCTGCCCTACATTATATTATATTATCTTCTGCTTTATCCTCTATTAGGGTCGCGGGGGGGGGGGGGGGGGTTCCCCATGCCCATCCAGGGGAGAACGTTTCAGGCGCTGGGCAGATACACCCAGGACAGGGCGCCAATCTATCACTGGGAACACTCACTCACACAGACACACTCTATATGGGGCAATTTGGAGAATTCAATTGACTTGAGCCATGTTTTTGGATTGTGGGAGGAAACCGGAGAACCCGGAGGAAACCCACGCAGACACGGGGAGAACATGGAAACTCCACCCAGATGGGCAATATTAATTCTTTTGTTATAACAGGGGTCCTGATCATTGGAGAACATATTAAAGCAGACTAACAGAGTATGTAGAGAAGCAGATGGACTACAGAATGGAATTGTAGAACTACAAAGTCCAGCTATCTGATCAGTGGAACTGAAATAACACACAATGAGTGTAGAACCGAGGAGGTGGAGCTAATAAAATGCAGCATTACATATTGAATGTACCACTTCCTCTATGGATGACCATATATGGACCTTGCTTTTATTTAGGTTTGCTTTTGATTATGAACATGACGAACAAGACCCGCCTCCAAAAAATGGCTTTAAAAAAAGAAAAAACAAAAAAAACAAAAAAAAGAGGAATGTTAACAGACAAGAGGAACGACGTGACCGCCACAGCAGGTTTTATATGAAGTGTGGTGCGCAAAGGGCGAAGCCTGCAACGTGATGCACTGATAAGAACAAGAGAACCGAATCAGCAAACATGCCGAGCTGGTTCTCCCACCAAAAAAGACCTTAGAAAAGCTTTTTTTTTAAATCAGGTCCAAGATTACAGAACGGGGCGGAACGGTGGCTTAGTGGTTAGCATGTTCTCCTCTCAGCTCTAGGGATTCCAGGTTCCAATCCCCATCTGGGTGGAGTTTCCATGTTCTCCCCGTGTCCACGTGGGTTTCCTCCGGGTTCTCCGGTTTCCTCCCACAGTCCAAAAACATGGATCAAGTCAATTGAGTTCTCCAAATTGCCCCATATAGTGTGTCTGTGTGAGTGAGTGTGTGCCCAGTGATAGATTGGTGCCCTGTCCTGGGTGTATCTGCCCAGCGCCTGAAACGTTCTCCCCTGGATGGGCATGGGGAACCCCCCCCCCCCCCCGTGACCCTAATAGAGGATAAAGCAAAAGATAATGGATGGATGGATGTTCTCCTCTCAGCACTAGGGATTCCCGGTTCGAATCAAAATCTGGGTGGAGTTTCCATGTTCTCCCCGTGTCCGCGTGGATTTCCTCCGGGTTCTCCGGTTTCCTCCCACAGTCCAAAAACATGGATCAAGTCAATTGAATTCTCCAAATTGCCCCATATAGAGTGTGTCTGTGTGAGTGAATGTGTGCCCAGCGATGGATTGGAGCCCTGTCCTGGGTCTATCTGCCCAGCGCCCGAGACGTTCTCCCCTGGATGGGCATGGGGAACCCCCCTGCGACCCTAATAGAGGATAAAGCGGGAGATAATGGATGGATGGATGTTCTCCTCTCAGCACTAGGGATTCCCGGTTCGAATCCCAATCTGGGTGGAGTTTCCATGTTCTCCCCGTGTTCACATGGGTTTCCTCCGGGTTCTCCGGTTTCCTCCCACAATCCAAAAACATGGCTCAAGTCAATTGAATTCTCCAAATTGCCCCATATAGAGTGTGTCTGTGTGAGTGAATGTGTGCCCAGCGATGGATTGGAGCCCTGTCCTGGGTGTATCTGCCCAGCGCCCGAGACGTTCTCCCCTGGATGGGCATGGGGAACCCCCCTGCGACCCTAATAGAGGATAAAGCGGAAGATAATGGATGGATGGATTACAGAACAGCTCGTTATGTCACGCATCCCAAAATGAGGAACAGGGCCTCAGCGTGAGCGCCACCCGAAGCCCAAACCACGTTACGAAACCAAGCGTATAATTAGACGCCTGCGTGACGCTGACGGCTTTGCATGTTTCATGAGTCGCCTCCAGCTTTTAATACGGCTTCCTGTAGAGAAAACAGCGCGCAGAACCCGAAAACAGCAAACGGGCCGACGCTCAGGTGCACACACTTCAGGAAGTGAGCAGATGTTCGAACGAGAGGAAATGCAGTCAGAACCGCAGAACAGGAAGTCTGCTGGTGTGTAACAAAACACGCCGCGGCCTCGGCTTTCCTTATAAGGACCGCGTGATGGGAAAAAAACAATCAGGTTCTACCTGAGAACCCTAATTCCTTTGCTTACACGGTCACAGTACAAATATTCAGCACATCTTCAGCTTTATCCTCTATTAGGGTCGGGGGGGGGGGGGGGTTCCCCATGCCCATCCAGGGCAGAAAGTTTTGGGCGCCAATCTATCACTGGACACACACTCACTCACAAACACACACTCTATATGGGGCAATTTGGAGCATTCAATTGACCTTGATCCATGTTTTTGGACTGTGGGAGGAAACCGGAGAACCCGGAGGAAACCCATGCGGAGTTATTCATTCATTCATTCATTCTCTTCCGCTTTATCCTCTATTAGGGTCGTGGGGGGGGGGGGGGGTTCCCCATGCCCATCCATGGGAGAACGTTTCGGGCGCTGGGCAGATAGACCCAGGACAGGATGCCAATTTATCACTGAACACACTCACACAGACATACACACTCTATATGGGGCAATTTGGAGAATTTAATTGACCTTGGGGCAGCACCTGGCTTAGTGGTTAGCATGTTCACCTCTCAGCACTAGGGATTCCCGGTTCGAATCCCCATCTGGGTGGAGTTTCCACGTTCTCCCCGTGTCGGCGTGGGTTTCCTCCGGGATCTCCGGTTTCCTCCCACAGTCCAAAAACATGGATCAAGTCAATTGAATTCTCCAAATTGCCCCATATAGAGTGTGTCTGTGTGAGTGAGTGTGTGCCCAGTGATAGATTGGCACCCTGTCCTGGGTGTATCTGCCCAGCGCCCAAGACGTTCTCCCCTGGATGGGCATGGGGAACACCCCCCCCCCCGCAACCCTAATAGAGGATAAAGTGGGAGATAATAAATGAATGAATAATTGACCTTGATCCATGTTTTTGGACTGTGGGAGGAAAGCGGAGAACCCGGAGGAAACCCACGCACACGGGGAGAACATGGAAACTCCACCCAGATGGGGATTCGAACCTAAATCCTTAGCGCTGAGAGGAGAACATGCTAACCACTAACCACCATGCCACCCCTCCTTTATGAATCTGATATTTATCAATCCATCCATTCATTATCTTCCGCTTTATCCCATATAAGGGTCACGGGGGGTGGGGGGGGGTTCCCCATGTCCATCCAGGGGAGAACGTTTCGGGCGCTGGGCAGATACACCCAGGAATACAGTCACTCACTCAGACACACTGTATATGGGGCAATTTGGAGAACTCAATTGACTTGATCCATGTTTTTTTGGACTGTGGGAGGAAACCGGAGATCCCGGAGGCAACCCACGTGGACACGGGGAGAACATGGAAACTCCTCCCAGATGGGGATTCGAACTGGGAATCTCTAGTGCTGAGAGGAGAACATGCTAAACACCAAGCCACCGTGCCGTCCGGCATGTGAGGTATCTACATATAAATAGACAGAGTGAGGTTATCTGTTAGTGGGAAATGAGCAAAATGCAAAGCAGTCAATGAAGCTGGTGCAGTTTAATCTGATAATCGCAAAAGCACGTCATGTCGAGGAACGCAGCCAGTAGATAAGTGCGTCGCATGCAGCTTATGACAGAATATGAATATTAATACCAAAACAATGTTTATTAATAGGACCTTAAGCCTCTGGTCACACGACCAACATTACCAACGACGTAATAAAGAATAATAAAGATCAACTGAATGTTTACAGGGCGGCACGGTGGCTTAGTGGTTAGCACGTTTGCCTCTCAGCGCTAGGGATTCCCGGTTCGAATCCCCATCTGGGTGGAGTTTCCATGTTCTCCCCGTGTCCATGTGGGTTTCCTCCGGGTTCTCCGGTTTCCTCCCACAGTCCAAAAACATGGATCAAGTCAATTGAGATCTCCAAATTGCCCCATATAGAGTGTGTCTGTGTGAGTGAGTGATAGATTGGCGTCCTGTCCTGGGTGTATCTGCCCAGCGCCTGAAACGTTCTCCCCTGGATGGGCATGGGGAACCCCACCGCGTCCCTAATAGAGGATAAAGCGGAAGATAATGAATGAATGAATGAATGAATGTTTACATGTCATCAAAGATTCATTCATTTTTTATATTATTTATTTATTATTTATTATTTTTAATGCACACATCACATTATTCCAGTTCATGCAGCCAATGTGTTTTTCGGTCTGTTCTTTTATTAGATCAAGAAAATAGCGTTAACTGCTGTAATTATTATATTTGAATGACTTATACATACATATATATATTGATATGTGATATATGTATATATATATATATATATATATATCATCTATTTCCTCCACTTATCATATAGATGGACTTTGTAGTTTTATAATTACAGACTGTAGAACATCTGTGTTCTTGATGTTGTTAGGGGGTTGGTTCTCTGTTCTCTATTGACAGAACAGGTATCATTTGGGTGGTGGATTGTTTCTTGTCAGTTCTGCAGTGACACTGATGTGGTGAGGGGGTTTTAGTGCAGCAGTGCTGCTGGAGTTTCATTTCTCCACCTCAGTGACACTGCTGGGATAGGACTAATGCACCAACCAAATAACCCCTGCTCTGTGGGGCTACTATTGGGGTTCTGACCATTAGAACAGAGTAAAGGGGACGTATACAGTATGTACTGTACAGACACATATACAGTAAGTTGAACTAATTAAATGGACTGAATCTAAGGGCGGCACGGTGGCTTAGTGGTTAGCATGTTCTCCTCTCAGCTCTAGGGATTCCCGGTTCGAATCCCAATCTGGGTGGAGTTTCCATGTTCTCCCCGTGTCCGCGTGGGTTTCCTCCCACAGCATAAAAACATGGATCAAGTCAATTGAGTTCTCCAAATTGCCCCATATAGAGTGTGTCTGTGTGAGTGAGTGTGTTCAGCTATAGATTAGCGCCCTGTCCTGGGTGTATCTGCCCAGCGCCCGAAACGTTCTCCCCTGGATGGGCATGGGGAACCCCCCCCCCCACGACTCTAATAGAGGATAAAGCGGAAGATAATGAATGAATGAATGAATGAATAACTGAATCTAAAAGGAGGTGTGTCCAAACTTGTGACTGCAACTGTATACAGATATTCAAAATTACTGAACTGAAATGACTCTCATGAGTTGAGGGTTGGGCAACGTTTACAAAACAACAAAACAAAAACTCCTTTAAAGGCATTATGGGTATTGTTTGGTGCTAAGCCTTTTAACACAGTAGAGAATATGCTGGTATTAAAATAGATTATTTCATCACCTCCTTCTGAAAGTAGCAGCAGAAGGTCAGGTGCATTTCTGTCATTTTTTACTGATTCTGCAATTTAACACACATTTATATTCACTTCTGTGCATTTCATTCTCTGTTATCTGAAATTACACTGTAAAAGTCTGCTCCCCCGGTGTTATTATTATTATTATTATTATTATTATTATTATCATCATTACTGTTACTGCGGCACAGTGGCTTAGTGGTTAGCACGTTCGCCTCTCAGCGCTAGGGATTCCCGGTTCGAATCCCCATCTGGGTGGAGTTTCCATGTTCTCCCCGTGTCTGCGTGGGTTTCCTCCGGGTTCTCCGGTTTCCTCCCACAGTCCAAAAACATGGATCAAGTCAATTGAGTTCTCCAAATTGCCCCATATAGAGTGTGTCTGTGTGAGTGAGTGTGTGCCCAGCGATGGATTGGCGCCCTGTCCTGGGTCTATCTGCCCAGCGCCCGAGATGTTCTCCCCTGGATGGGCATGGGGAACCCATGGGGCATGGGGAACCCCCCCCGTGACCCTAATGTAGGATAAAGTGGGAGATAATGAATGAATGAATAATTGACCTTGATCCATGTTTTTGGACTGTGGGAGGAAAGCGGAGAACCCGGAGGAAACCCACACGCACACGGGGAGAACATGGAAACTCCACCCAGATGGGGATTCGAACCGGGAATCCCTAGCGCTGAGAGGAGAACATGCTAACCACTAAGCCACCGTGCCGCCCCTCCTTTATGAATCTGATATTTATCAATCCATCCATTCATCATCTTCCGCTTTATCCTATATAAGGGTCATGGGGGGCGGGGGGGGGGGGGGGGGGGGGGGGGGGGGTGGGGGGGGGGGGGGGGGGGGGGGGGGTCCCCATGTCCATCCAGGGGAGAACGTTTCCTCCCACAGTCCAAAAACATGGATCAAGTTAATTGAGTTCTCCAAATTGCCCCATATAGAGTGTGTCTGTGTGAGTGAGTGTGTGCCCAGCGATGGATTGGCGCCCTGTCCTGGGTGTATCTGCCCAGCGCCCGAGACGTTCTCCCCTGGATGGGCATGGGGAACCCCACCGCGACCCTAATAGAGGATAAAGCGGGAGATAATGTATGTATTACTGTTACTAATTAATTCGCATTTACGCTGCCTTTCATTGGCACTACAAATCATAGTATTTAAACTTTAAACTTTTTTACTGTAAATTCCAATACATCACACACTGCATTTCACGTTCTTGTTTTTATGTTTTTTATGTTTAAAATGTCATAAATATCTGTAACCGCGGGAAAGTGAGGAACGTAATTTCGGTTACTTTGTATGTAGTGTACATGTGAAGAAATTGACAATAAAACCTACTTTGACTTTGACTTTGACTTCATTATCATTTACTATTGATTATATTACTATTATTGTTTCTACAGGAATTCAGATGCACAGAATATTTTTTAAAACAGAAGAATTGCTCTTTTGGTTTATGCT
>JAFMOC010000228.1:732500-747500 GCA_019802505.1 Corydoras sp. C115 | reverse complement strand
TTAGGTGTAGAACACTGTAACGATGTTTTGAGACATTGTACTATTGCATCAATATACTATAAAAAAAAAGTTTTAGGTAAACAATATGGCTTGTTCTGTTGGGATTAAGGCCTAGGACACTGATTCATTCATTATCTCCCGCTTTATCCTCTATTAGGGTCGCGGTGGGGTTCCCCATGCCCATCCAGGGGAGAACATCTCGGGCGCTGGGCAGATAGACCCAGGACAGGGCGCCAATCCATCGCTGGGCACACACTCACTCACACACACACTCTATATGGGGCAATTTTTGAGAATTCAATTGACTTGATCCATGTTTTTGGATTGTGGGAGGAAACCGGAGAACCCGGAGGAAACCCACGCAGACACGGGGAGAACCGGGAATCCCTAGCGCTGAGAGGAGAACATGTTTGCCACTAAGCCACCGTGCCGCCGGCCTAGGACACTATAACACAAATGACCTTCTACTTAGTCTGTAAAATCAATTCGACTCTCATTTAAAACCCATTTTAGATTTATTTGATATGTATCTACATTCTAAATACATAATTAATAACTACATATAAGAACATTTAAGTAGTTTTTTTTATCTATTGTTGATGTATATGTATAATGCTAATGCTGCCTGGCCCCCCGCTGAGCCTCGGTCCTCGCAAGGTTTGTTTCTCATACAACACCACCACCTAGGAATTTTTCCCAGCCACTACTGTGTCGGCTTTTTCTTTTGGGGTTCAGGCGTAGAACACCGTAACTCTGTTTTGAGACAATGTATTATTGTTAAAATATGAAAATGAAAGAATAAATAAAAAAAACAGTGTAGAAACAAAAAAAACATATAAAAAAAGTTTTAGATAAACAATAAAGCCTGCTTGTTCTGATGGGATTAAGGCCAAGGACTATAAGACTAAGTTAGTCAGTAAAAATCAATCTGACTGTCATTAAAAACCCGTTTCATACATTCATATTTATACATTTGATATGTGACTACATTATAAGATTGTAATCAATACATTCAAGAATGTTAAACTACATAAACTACATATAAGAACGTTTAGGGATTTTCTATTTACTTTTGGAAACAGTTTATAGGGGCAATTTAGAGCAGTCAATCTACCTTAAATCCATGTATTTGGACTGTGGGAGGAAACCGGAGAAACCCACAAGGATATGGGGAGAACATGGAAACTTATCCACACAGTTCACACCAACAGAGAACAGAGAACCAGCTGGGGACTAAGAAAACCAAGAAAACAGATGAACTACAGTCTGTAAACTACATCAAGTTCATCTATATGAAGGGAGTGGTAGGTCAGTGGTTAGGGTGTTGGGTTATCAATCTGAAGGTTGGGGGTTCAAATCCCAGGTCCACTGAAGTTACCAATGTGGGTTCTCGAGCAAGACCCTTAACCCTCATTGCTCCAGGGATGTTGTGATGAACCCTGTGCTCACCTTGTAAGTCGCTTTGGATAACAGCGTCCAATAAATGACCAAATGTAAATGTAGGGTCATGGGGGGGGTTCCTCATGCCCATCCGGAGGAGAACGTTTCGGGCGCTGGGCAGATACACCCAGGACAGGACGCCAATCTATCGCTGGGCACACACTCACTCACACAGACACACTCTATATGGGGCAATTTGGAGAACTCAATTGACCTTGAGCCATGTTTTTTTGAACTGTGGGAGGATAGATAGAGGGTAGAGTGGTAGCTCAGTGGTTAGGGTGTTGGGTTATCAATCTGAAGGTTGGGGGTTCAAATCCCAGGTCCACTGAAGTTACCAATGTGGGTTCTTGAGCAAGACCCTTAACCCTCATTGCTCCAGGGATGTTGTGATGAACCCTGTGCTCACCTTGTAAGTCGCTTTGGATAACAGCGTCCAATAAATAACCGAATGTAAATGTAGGGTCATGGGGGGGGGGGTCCCCATTCCCATCCAGAGGAGAACGTTTCGGGCGCTGGGCAGATACACCAATCTATTGCTGGGCACACACTCACTCACATACACACACTATATATGGGGCAATTTGGAGAATTCAATTGACCTTGATCCATGTTTTTTTGGACTGTGGGAGGATAGATAGAGGGTAGAGCGTGGTAGTTCAGTGGTTAGGGTGTTGGGTTATCAATCTGAAGGTTGGGGGTTCAAATCCCAGGTCCACTGAAGTTACCAGTGTGGGTCCTTGAGCAAGACCCTTAACCCTCATTGCTCCAGGGATGTTGTGATTAACCCTGTGCTCACCTTGTAAGTCGCTTTGGATAAAAGCGTCCAATAAATGACCAAATGTAATGGAAATGGAAATGTATATGGTAAGTGGAGGAAATAGAGAACAGAGCAAGAAGTGGGCGTATCCAAACCTCTGACTGATCCTGTACATTCGGAGCCTCACTCCACCACTTCTGCATTGTTTTGGTTCTGCATTGAATGCTTAATGTCATTGTGATCTGTATGGTGACTGTTTGGGGAAGTCCTGAGTACACAAATCAAGGTTCATTGAGGCATGGTTGGGTAAGTGTAGTGTGGAAGAACTTGAGCGATGTGCGGGGGCGTTTTAAGGGTTTAGAAACATCAGCGGCTTTAGCACAGATCCCTTATTCCCCCTCTGTCCTCTTTAAAAATTGCCCGTTCATGAGGGTATTCATCCATTTTTCAAACTGTTGTTACATTCATTTTATTTCATCATTTATTATTTATATTGGATAAAATTAATTAACATATGAAATATGTCTGGGGGTGGTATAGTGGTTTGCATGTTCTCCTCTCAGCACTAGAGATTCCCGGTTCGAATCCCCATCTGGGTGGAGTTTCCATGTTCTCCCCGTGTCTGTATGGGTTTCCTCCGGGTTCTCCGGTTTCCTCCCACAGTCCAAAAACATGGATCAAGTCAATTGAGTTCTCCAAATCGCCCCATATAGTAGAGTATGTTTGTGTGCGTGTCTGTGTGTGTATGTGCCCAGTGATAGATTGGCGTCCTGTCCTGGGTGTATCATTATTTTTCGCTTTATCCTCTATTAGAATCGCGGGGGGGGTTCCCCATGCCCATCCAGGGGAGAACGTTTCGGGCGCTGGGCAGATACACCCAGGACAGGACACCAATCTATCGCTGGGCACACACTCACTCACACAGACACACTCTATATGGGGCAATTTGGAGAATTCAATTGACTTGATCCATGTTTTTGGACTGTGGGAGGAAACCGGAGAACCCGGAGGAAACCCACGCAGACACGGGGAGAACATGGAAACTCCACCCAGATGGGGATTCGAACCAGGAATCCCTAGTCACATAAAATCTTTACAACAATTTTTAACAATCTTTAGAAACAATTGAAAAGACATCTGTTCCACAAACATTTCCATCCATTCATTATCTTTCGCTTTATCTTCTATTAGGGTCGCGGGGGGGGTTGCCCATGCCCATCCAGTGGAGAACGTCTCGGGCGCTGGGCAGATAGACCCAGGACAGGATGCCAATCTATTACTGGGCACACACTCACTCACACAGACACACTCTATATGGGGCAATTTGGAGAACTCGATTGACTTGATCCATGTTTTTGGACTGTGGGAGGAAACTGGAGAAGCCGGAGGAAACACAGGTCTGGAGTCTGGACACTCAGATTGGGATTCGAACCGGGAATCCCTAGTGCTGAGAGGAGAACATGCTAACCACTAAGCCACCGTGCTATCCAGGTCCTATTTTCATACAGAACATACACAGCTTCTGTATAACGGCAACGATTCCCACAGAGAAACCACAAAGTTCTGTTGAAAGACTATACAGAAGTGTGAAAGCTGTATTAGCTGTGATGTCATAGAAGCTCCTGCAGGTGTCCCAGTACTTTTGCTCACACGGTGCATCACACATAAAGCAAACCGGCTGAACACGAACTCGGCTTTAAGTTGCTAAAGCATATAATTAATTAATAATAAGTGTAAATTAATGGGTTAAATGGCAACATGCTGGTGTAGGAGTTAACACGTTCTCCTCTCGGCCCTGGGGATCCAGGTTCGAAATCCCAATCTGGGTGGAGTTTCCATGTTCTCCCCGTGTCTGCGTAGGTTTCCTCCGGGTTCTCTAATTTCCTCCCACAGTCCAAAAACATGGAACAAGTCAATTGAGTTCTCCAAATTGCCCCATATAGAGTGTGTCTGTGTGAGTGAGTGTGTGCCCAGCGATGGATTGGCGCCCTGTCCTGGGTGTGTCTGCCCAGCGCCTGAGACGTTCTCCCCTGGATGGGCATGGGGAACCCCACCGCGACCCCAATAGAGGATAATGCGGAAGATAATGGATGAATGAATGAAAAAGTGTTAATTAATGGGTTAAATGGCAACATGCTGGTGTATAGGAGTTAACACGTTCTCCTCTCGGCCCTGGGGATCCAGGTTCGAATCTTAATCTGGGTGGAGTTTCCATGTTCTCCCCATGTTCACATGGGTTTCCTCCGGGTTCTCTAATTTCCTCCCACAGTCCAAAACCATGGATTCAAAGTACAGCATATTGAATGCTCCAAATTGCCCCATATAGTGTTTGTGTGTGTGTGAGTGAGTGAGTGTGTGCCCAGTGATAGATTGGCGTCCTGTCCTGGGTGTCTGTCCAGCTCCCGAGACGTTCTCCCCTGGATGGGCATGGGGAACCCACCCCCTTACCCTAATAGAGGATAAAGCAGAAGATAATTAATTAATGAATAATTATTACATAAAGCAGCACAGTGGTTTGATGGTTACCACCTTCTCCTCTTGGCCCTGGGGATCCAGGTTCGAATCCCCATATGGGTGGAGTTTCCATGTTCTCCACAGTCCAAAAACATGGATTCAAGGTAAATTAAATGTGTTAAATTGCCCTACATAGTGTGAGTGAGTGTGCCCAGCAATAGATTGCCACCCTGTCCTGGGTGTACCTGCCCAGCACCCGAAACGTTCTCCCCTAGGGTCGCCCCCCCCCTCCCACGACCCTAGTAGAGGATAAAGTAGAAGATAATGGATGGATGGATGGAAATGTTTGTGGAAGCGATGTCTTTTCAATTGTTTCTTAAAGATTTTAAGTGACTAGGGATTCCAGGTTCGAATCCCAATCTGGGTGGAGTTTCCATGTTCTCCCCGTGTCCGCCTGGGTTTCCTCCGGGTTCTCCGGTTTCCTCCCACAGTCCCAAAACATCAATAAATAAGAGGTTAAAACTGAAGGTATATCCACTGTGTATAAAAAGCAATACATACGCTAGGAATTCAGATAGAAGAAGGCATTTGGGACCACAGGCCGTGGATGGTATACGCTCTACTACCTCTTGTGCACGACTTGGATTAATTCAGTTTAAGGTTTTCTACAGGGTACACTTCTCTAAATCTAGGCTACTAAATTGTATCCAGAAGTGAAAGAAGTGTGTGATAAATGCCATGGTTCCCCCTGTGACCTTTGTGGTTTTTGGACGGGTTATTTTACTATAATATCCACTGTTCTTGGAGTTCAGGTACAACCTTGTGCACTAATTGCTATATTTGGGGTTTCAGACTGCTCTTTCGCACTTGGCACTATGCAAAGCGGCATTATAGCTTTTACATCCTTATTAGCAAGACGTTGCTTATTGTTACTTCGGAAATCTACCAAGCCACCCTCTATTTCTTGTTGGCTGAGGGATGTCATGCTTTTTTTAAAATTAGAAAAAAGAAGGTACACACAAAGAGGGTGCACAGATACATTTTTCCAGAAATGGCATCCCTTTATATCATAATTTTCCAACTTAAAAACATTACGGGCGGCACGGTGGCTTAGTGGTTAGCACGTTCGCCTCTCAGCGCTAGGGATTCCCGGTTCGAATCCCCATCTGGGTGGAGTTTCCATGTTCTCCCCGTGTCTGCGTGGGTTTCCTCCGGGTTCTCCGGTTTCCTCCCACAGTCCAAAAACATGGATCAAGTCAATTGAATTCTCCAAATTGCCCCATATAGAGTGTGTCTGTGTGAGTGAGTGTGTGCCCAGCGATAGATTGTCCTGCACGCCCTGTCCTGGGTGTACCTGCCCAGCACCCGAAACGTTCTCCCCTGGATGGTCATGGGGAACCCCACCGCGACCCTAATAGAGGATAAAGCGGGAGATTATGAATGAATGAATAAAAACATTACCTGGTTAAATGTGTGCTTCCGTACAAGTGTTGTGGCTTTTCTGTAGCTATTGCTGTTGGCAATGTGCGTGTTGGTTGTGGTGAGCTGGAATGGGACATGGGGGGGGGGGGGGGGGGGGATTGGAGTACACTTTTGTTTTTGTGTGTGTTCTATTATAAAGCTTGGTTGATGTGTGGTGGAAAAATGAGGAAAGTTGTGAAGGTATTCTGTATATAAATGTGATGTTGTATTGTGCTTACTTTCACTTTCTCCTAATAAAATATTTTTGAAAAAAAAAAAAAAAGCAATCCATCCAGGTGTATAGCGTCCACCCACCCACAGCTACACTAACAGGTACTTCCACTAATTACTTTTGTTAAGCTGCCGAACATTAGGAGGGACAGACACCACTTAGGGCCATATGTCCAGCTGGTCAGTCGGCATTCCAGTTCATTCCACAAACCGAGAGCACCGTGTAAAGACCGTGCTGGAAAGGCGAGATTATCCGCATTGTACTGTGTGAACGATCTCGTCTGTTCTGTTTACTGCGCACCAGCTGATGTTTTTCTCAAATAGGCACGAACGGCACCGAATAACACAGAGTTAATGAGCAAGCATTCTTCTGACATCTGATTAATTCAGTTGAGGTTTAACCTTCAGCTCTGAGTTCAGTAGTCTGGCTCTTCATGCCTACAATCCAACCTGCTGCTTCAATCTCACCGTGGTGCTGAACTCTGTCCGTAAGGCTGAGTCACTTAAAATCCATCCATTCATTATCTCCCGCTTTATCCTCTATTAGGGTCGCGGGGGGGGGGGGGGGTTCCCCATGCCCATCCAGGGGAGAACGTTTCGGGCGCTGGGCAGATACACCCAGGACAGGACGCCAATCTATCATTGGGCACACTCACTCACACAGACACACTCTATATGGGGCGATTTGGAGAACTCAATTGGCTTGATCCATGTTTTTGGACTGTGGGAGGAAACCGGAGAACCCGGAGGAAACCCACACAGACACGGGGAGAACATGGAAACTCCACACAGATTGGGATTCGAACCGGGAATCCCTAGTCAATTAAAATCTTTAAGAAAAAATTGAAAAGACATCTCTTCCACAAACATTTCCATCCATCCATTATCTTCCCCTTAAACCTCTACTAGGGTCGGGGGGGGGGGAAACCGGAGAACCCGGAGGAAGCCCGGGTTTCTCCAGACTTGATATAAAAAAAATAATAATATTGGTGGAGTCTGGGCGGAGTTTCCATGTTCTCCCCGTGTCCGCGTGGGTTTCCTCCGGGTTCTCCGGTTTCCTCCCACAGTCCAAAAACATGGATCAAGTTAATTGAGCTCTCCAAATTGCCCCATATAGAGTGTGTGTGTGTGTGTGTGAGTGAGTGTGTGCCCAGCGATGGATTGGCGCCCTGTCCTGGGTGTATCTGCCCAGCGCCCAAAACCTTCTCCCCTGGATGGGCATGGGGAACCCCCCCCCCGCGACCCTAATAGAGGACAAAGCGGAAGATAATGAATGGATGGAAGACAGCAGCAGATTCAGGGCAAACGAATGCAGCTGTGTGAAAAGACACCGAGACGGAGAGAACACACAGCACGCCATTGTGACGCCAACAGGAAAAACCACTCGAACCGGAGAACTCAATGGAAGTCGTGGCCTGAAATAATGTGTATGCGTTTATCCTCCAGTTCTGTTGATCTGTTCAGACAGACGGGTGAGCAGGTGGTATTTCGGCAATGTGGGTGTGGTAGCTCAGTGGTTAGGGTGTTGGGTTATCAATCTGAAGGTTGGGGGTTCAAATCCCAGGTCCACTGAAGTTACCAATGTGGGTCCTTGAGCAAGACCCTTAACCCTCATTGCTCCAGAGATGTTGTGATGAACTCTGCGCTCACCTTGTAAGTCGCTTTGGATAAAAGCGTCCAATAAATGACCAAATGTAATGTTATTCATTCATCATCTTCCGCTTTATCCTCTATTAGGGTCGTGGGGGGGTTCCCCATGCCCATCCAGGGGAGAACGTTTCGGGTGCTGGGCAGATACACCCAGGACAGGACGCCAATCCATCGCTGGGCACACACTCACTCAGACAGACACACTCTATATGGGGCAATTTGGAGAACTCAATTGACTTGATCCATGTTTTTGGACTGTGGGAGGAAACCGGAGAACCCGGAGGAAACCCACACAGACACGGGGAGAACATGGAAACTCCACCCAGATTGGGATTCGAACCGGGAATCCGTAGTGCTGAGAGGAGAACATGCTAAACACTAAACCACCGTGCCGCCCTTGTATTATAACATTTATTCATTCATATACTTGTATTCATCCATTATCTTAGGCTTTATCCTCTATTAGGGTCACGGTGGGGTTCCGCATGCCCATCCAGGGGAGAACGTTTCGGGCGCTGGGCAGATACACCCAGGATAGGACACCAATCTATCACTGGACACACACTCACTCACACAGACACACTGTATATGGGGCAATTTGGAGAACTCAATCGACCTTGTTCCATGTTTTTGGACTGTGGGAGGAAACCGGAGAACCCGGAGGAAACCCACACAGACATGGGGAGAACATGGAATCTCCACCCAGATTGGGATTCGAACCGGGAATCCATAGTGCTGAGAGGAGAACATGCTAAACACTAAGCCTCCGTGCCGCCCAATGTAATGTTATTAGGAATGTAAACATGAACACCAGGTTCTGCAGGAAGTGCAACATCAAAAAGGAAAGACATGACGAGCTAATCCTTTTATATTTACTCGTTCTCCCGGTGTCCACATCCGTATACTCAAGATTCCTCATTTCCGACCACAGCCCAAAAACAGATTCAAGGTAAATTGGCTGCTCTAAATTGCCCCTATATCGTGTATGTGAATAGTATGTTCTTTTCTGGATGGACATGAGGAACCCCGCCATGACCCTAGTACATCCTGTCTACGTGGAATTCAATGCGATCTTGGGATAGGAACCTGGACCCCCAGGGCTGAGAGGTGAACATGCTAACCACTAAGCCACCATGCCACTCGGAGGTGTGACCCGTGAGGTCACGTGATGATGCAATACAGCAGGTGACTGGTGCATGCCGGTGGTTTAGAGGTTAGCATGTTCTCCTCTCAGCACTAGGGATTCCCGGTTCGAATCCCCATCTGGGTGGAGGTTCCATGTTCTCCCCGTGTCCGCGTGGGTTTCCTCCGGGTTCTCCGGTTTCCTCCCACAGTCCAAAAACATGGATCAAGGTCAATTGAATTCTCCAAATTGCCCCATATAGAGTGTGTCTGTGTGAGCGAGTGTGTGCCCAGTGATAGATTGGGGTCCTGTCCTGGGTGTATCTGCCCAGCGCCCGAAACGTTCTAATGGACGGGCATGAGGAACCCCCCCCACGTGGCTTAGTGGTTAGCACATCTATCTCTCAGCATTGGGATTCCCGGTTCGAATCCCAATCTGGGTGGAGTTTCCATGTTCTCCCCGTGTCCGCGTGGGTTTCCTCTGGGTTCTCCGGTTTCCTCCCACAGTCCAAAAACATGGATCAAGGTAAATTGAATTCTCCAGATTTCCCCATATAGAGTGTGTCTGTGTGAGTGAGTGTGTGTCCAGTGATAGATTGGCACCCTGTCCTGGGTGTATCTGCCCAGCGCAGATACATATGGGGCACTTTGGAGAACTCAATTGACCTTGACCCATGTTTTTGGACTGTGGGAGGAAACCGGAGAACCCGGAGGAAACCCCCACGCAGACACGGGGAGAACATGGAAACTCCACCCAGATTGGGATTCGAACAGGGAATCCATCCCTAGCGCTGAGAGGAGAACATGCTAACCACTAAGCCACCGTGCCGACCTCAAGTCAATTAAGTTCTCCAAATTGCCCCATATAGAGTGTGTCTGTGTGAGTGTGTGCCCAGCGATAGGTTGGCGCCCTGTCCTGGGTGTATCTGCCCAGCGCCCGAAACGTTCTCCCCTGGATGGGCATGGGGAACCCCCCCACAACCCTAATAGAGGATAAAGCAAAAGATAATGGATGGACTGGTGAAGTACAGTTCCCACTGTACTAGCCAGTAGTGACCAACCAATAAAACAGCATTCCCTGGGAATGATAAAGATCACACTATAATAACTGCTTACAAGAAATAAAATTTAATCGTGATGCAAACGAGGCAACGTTTTAAAACAGCACCAGAAAAGAGCTTCAGTCGGTCAATGTTAAAATGAGTATTCGCGAGGCACATTACAAATAAAACAAGTGCTATATAAAAGGCGTCCGCCCGCAGGCTTCGGCTCCGGCCCCCGCAGGACGCATCGAGTATTGCACGCCGAGCTAAAATTTGGCACCGCCCCTTAAGTGCAGATCATTCACTAAAAGACAATTAAAATACGGAACGCCGCTTCGTTTTGAAACCGACGTCTCGTCCGCGGAATAAAAACTGATTTATTAAGTACATGTGCGAACAGCTTCCGCCTTACACTGGATATGGCACTGGATCATCAGAAAGCTGATCATTTGGTTGTTCGGATCGCCGCCCGTCGTTGTAAAAACGAGGCCGCTGGACGCTTAAGACAGGAGACATTCCTGAAAGGTGATGAGAGATGGACATACAAGTCGTCGTCATGGATACCCCTTTAACCAATCATTATTTCTGGTCCATAATAGAGAATGAAGGAGGTAACAGTGCTGCCCATATTCACTGAGGAGTGCAAACCTGTTTCTAAATAACGGGGGTTTGGGTTCTTGGCACTTCTGAGGATTCAGAACACTAGTGAACGATGGGGGGAGGAGGGGGGGGTGGAACACTTCACACTTCTACTGGGATGAAAGTACGACCTTTGGATGGGGTGACCTCCAGCTCCCTGATCCTAATCTCAGCCTGCTATCAGCTCATCAGTGAAGAGAAAACACTACAACACACACACACACACACACACACACACACACACACACACACACACACAGAGAGAGTTGTGACCTCGGTGAGAAACAGTGCACTCGTCATTGCACGAGGCCGCTGGACGCTTAAGACAGGAGACATTCCTAAAAGGTGATGAGAGATGGACATACAAGTCGTCGTCATGGATACCCCTTTAACCAATCTTTTTTTTTTTAGTCCATAGAGAACATAGAGAACGAAGGAGGTAACAGTGCTGCCCATATTCACTGAGGAGTGCAAACCTGTTTCTAAATAACGGGGGTTTGGGTTCTTGGCACTTCTGAGGATTTAGAACACTAGTGATCGATGGGGGGGGGAGGGGATGGAACACTTAACACTTCTACAGGGATGAAAGTAAAGGTACGACCTCTGGATGGGGTGACCTCCAGCTCCCTGATCCTAATCTCAGCCTGCTATCAGCTCATCAGTGAAGAGAAAACGCTACACCACACACACACACACACACACACACACACACACACACACACACACACACACACACACACACACACACACACACAGAGTCGTGAGCCTCGGTGAGAAACAGTGCACTCGTCATTGCACGAGGCCGCTGGACGCTTAAGACAGGAGACATTCCTGAAAGGTGATGAGAGATGGACATACAAGTCGTCGTCATGGATACCCCTTTAACCAATCACTATTTGGTCCATAATAGAGAACGAAGGAGGTAACAGTGCTGCCCATATTCACTGAGGGGTGCAAACCTGTTTGTAAATAACGGGGGTTTGGGTTCTTGGCACTTCTGAGGATTCAGAACACTAGTGAACGATGGTGGGGGGGGGGGGGGGGGTGGATGGGAACGCTTAACTTCCACAGGGATGAAAGTAAAGTACGACCTCTGGATGGGGTGACCTCCAGCTCCCTGATCCTAATCTCAGCCTGCTATCAGCTCATCAGTGAAGAGAAAACACTACAACACACACACACACACACACACACACACAGTCGTGAGTCTCGGTGAGAAACAGTGCACTCGTCATTGCACGAGGCCGCTGGACGCTTAAGACAGGAGACATTCCTAAAAGGTGATGAGAGATGGACATACAAGTCGTCGTCATGGATACCCCTTTAACCAATCACTATTTTTTAGTCCATAGAGAACATAGAGAACGACGGACGTAACAGTGCTGCCCATATTCACTGAGGAGTGCAAACCTGTTTGTAAATAACGGGGGTTTGGGTTCTTGGCACTTCTGAGGATTTAGAAAACTAGTGGACGATGGGGGGAGGAGGGGGGGGGTGGAACACTTCACACTTCTACTGGGATGAAAGTACGACCTTTGGATGGGGTGACCTCCAGCTCCCTGATCCTAATCTCAGCCTGCTATCAGCTCATCAGTGAAGAGAAAACACTACAACACACACACACACACACACACACACACACACACACACACACACACACACACACACTTGTGAGCCTCAGTGAGAAACAGTGCACTCGTCATTGCACGAGGCCGCTGGACGCTTAAGACAGGAGACATTCCTCAAAGGTGATGAGAGATGGACATACAAGTCGTCGTCATGGATACCCCTTTAACCAATCACTATTTTTTAGTCCATAGAGAACGAAGGAGGTAACAGTGCTGCCCATATTCACTGAGGGGTGTAAACCTGTTTGTAAATAACGGGGGTTTGGGTTCTTGGCACTTCTGAGGATTTAGAACACTAGTGATCGATGGGGGGGGGAGGGGATGGAACACTTAACACTTCTACAGGGATGAAAGTAAAGTACGACCTCTGGATGGGGTGACCTCCAGCTCCCTGATCCTAATCTCAGCCTGCTATCAGCTCATCAGTGAAGAGAAAACACACACACACACACACACACACACACACACACACACACACACACACACACACACACACACACAGAGAGCCGTGAGCCTCAGTGAGAAACAGTGCACTCGTCATTTCAGGCTTTATCTGTGAAGTTAGTGCAAATCAGAATGGCAACACTGTGGGCGGGGCAAACCGACGGGTCCGTTCTCCTAATGCGTGGATGAAGGTTGTAATAAGGGCACTTGAGTGGTGCATGGAGCAGACTCCGCTATCTGGCTGATCCGAGTGCAGTCACCACGAGGGGCGCCGTTGTGCAAGTTTGGGAACGTGAGGTAACGCCATCATCGGAGCAGGTCTCTCTCTTTATATCTCTGCAGTCGCTCGCAGCGAGGACAGGAGACGCCGGGAGCTTTGCAGGAGGAGTGGAACACGGTCTTGCACACGGAGCACCTGCAGAATAAAGCAAACACACGTACAATATGATTACATTTGGTCATTTTTTGGATGCTTTTATCCAAAGCGACTTACAAGGTGAGCACAGGGTTCATCACAACATCCCTGGAGCAATGAGGGTTAAGGGTCTTGCTCAAGGAGCCACATTGGTAACTTCAGTAGACCTGGGATTTGAACCCACAACCTTCAGATTGATAACCCAACACCCTAACGACTGAGCTACCACTCTACCCTCTATCTATTCTCCCACAGTCCAAAAAACATGGCTCAAGGTCAATGGAGTTCTCCAAATTGCCCCATATAAAGTGTGTCTGTGTGAGTGAGTGTGTGCCCAGCGATAGATTGGCGTCCTGTCCTGGGTGTATCTGCCCAGCGCCCGAAACGTTCTCCTCTGGATGGGAATGGGGAACCCCCCCCCACGACCCTACATTTACATTCGGTCATTTATTGGACACTTTTATCCAAAGCGACTTACAAGGTGAGCACAGGGTTCATCACAACATCCCTGGAGCAATGAGGGTTAAGGGTCTTGCTCAAGGACCCACATTGGTAACTTCAGTGGACCTGGGATTTGAACCCCCAACCTTCAGATTGATAACCCAACACCCTAACCACTGAGATACCACACCCTCATACAATACTATCAATAAGAGTTGTGCGTTGACTCACAAAGTGACACGTATTAAATGAAAGTAGAGGTTTAGAAAACAGGGCCAAATGCATGATGTCCTCTGAAGGTTGATTAGTACGTCTGATCTCATTATCTTCTTCTTTATCCTCTATTAGGGTCGCGGGGGGGGATGGGGGGGGTTCCCCATGCCCATCCAGGGGAGAACGTTTCAGGCGCTGGGCAGATACACCCAGGACAGGACGCCAATCTATCACTGGGTACACACTTACTCACACAAACACACACGTAGGGTTCATTTTCCCATCTTTTAATCTAAAGGCGACATGGTGGCTTAGTGGTTTAGCATGTTCTCCTCTCAGCACTAGGGATTCCCGGTTCGAATCCCCATCTGGGTGGAGTTTCCACGTTCTCCCCGTGTCCACGTGGGTTTCCTCCGGGTTCTCCGGTTTCCTCCCACAGTCCAAAAACATGGCTCAAGTCAATTGAATTCTCAAACTTGCCCCATATAGAGTGTGTGTGTGAGTGAGTGTGTGCCCAGTGATAGATTGGCGTCCTGTCCTGGGTCTATCTGCCCAGCGCCCGAGACGTTCTCCCCTGGATGGGCATGGGGAACCCCACCGCGACCCTAATAGAGGATAAAGCGGGAGATAATGAATGAATGAAAAGGCTATATATATATAACGAAAACAAAGACATTTCATGTAAAAACTAATGCTTAGCAGCAGCCATGGGCGCCCCCATGTGGTCAAAATGGTACATTCGACTATGAGGTTCATAGTCGACTACGGTTCTCCGAATCGAATCGTCGAATATTGCAGCTCACCCCTACTGTAAACGCTTCGAACGTTCTCTAAAGACGCGAGCAGAAGCCATGGTCACATGGTCACCTCGAGGTGGAGTCGCACTGAAAGGGGAAGATGATGTCATCGGCGTTGCAGATCTGGCAGATGAAGCCGCGCTGCGTGCAGAGGACACAGTGATGCACGTGACTCGATGAGACCGTTATCAGAGACTTCAGCTGGGATTCGTACTGACCGTCTGCGATCTAAAGGAGAACAAGATCAATCCGGAGCTTAGAA
>JAFMOC010000228.1:687500-727500 GCA_019802505.1 Corydoras sp. C115 | reverse complement strand
CAACTGCGCCGATCATGAAGCGAAACGCAGGTCAAACCTTAAAGAAAGCGGGTCCACCCAGCGCCACATCCGGAACCACGTCCCGAACGGCCTCGATGCCGTGGGAAAAGAGACACAGCTTATGGTCGCCCTTCACGGAGTAACCCCGGAGCGCTTCGGCTGAGAGCGAGAGAAGAACCAAACTCCAGGCCTCCTTCTCCTTGTTAAGCACCACGGCCTCCTTGATGGCGTCTGGCTCCGGATCGCAGGGTCTGGTCCAGTCGGTGTCGGGCACACTGAGCGGCTCAGGGTGCAGTTCCTCGGGCGGGGTGGTGGGCGACGGCCCGCCGCCCTCTTCCAGCTTCTGGGTTCGCACTTTGCTCAAGGCCTCTTCGATGCGCTCCACCCAGTCCTCAGCCTCAGCCATGTTCTGCGCCCGCAGGTGAACCTTCTTCTTGGCGAATTCGAGGCGGAAGCGCCCGTCCGTGCCCAGGAAGACGTTCTCGCAGCGGAGGAGGGAGCAGTTCTCGCAGATGGCGCGCTCCTCCTCATCTTCAAAGAGGCGCAGCTCGAACGGTGACAGCTCGCAGTGGCACGCACGCCAGAGTCCCATAGCGCCACGCCGCTCCAGCTGCCCCAGCTTCAGCAAGCCGCGGAACGGATTCGGCAACCCTAACGAGGGAAGACGATACTAATTAAGACGCGGAGGAGAACATGTACAATGTATCAGATGAACAAATGAGTGTTCTCTAATAAATAAACAGATATTGAGAAGCTTTTAGTTTTGTCAAGAACCCGATTAATTTTCGAAGAACACGCTGATTCAAACAAAATCATTATATTATTTGTAGTTCTCCAATTCCAGACTGTAGTCCATCTGTTTGTTCTACAGTACATACTGGGTAGGTCTCCTTTACTCTGTTCTAATGGTCTGAACCCCAATAGTAGCACCACAGAGCAGGGGTTATTGGGTTGGTGCATTATTCCTATCCCAGCAGTGTCACTGAGGTGGTACTATTGGGGTTCTGACCATTAGAACAGAGTAAAGGGGACGTACACAGTATGTACTGTAGAACAAACAGATGGACTACAGTCTGGAAATGAAGAACTACAAAGTCCATGTTCTCAGTTCCGCTTACTGTAAAGATGGACTTGGTAGTTCAGACTGTAGTCCATCTGTTTGTGTTCTACAGTACATACTGTGTACGTCCCCTTTACTCTGTTCTAATGGTCAGAACCCCAATAGTAGCACCACAGAACAGGGGTTATTTGGTTGGTGCATTATTCCTATCCCAGCAGTGTCACTGAGGTGGAGGAATGAAACTCCAGCAGCGCTGCTGCACTAAAACCCCCTCACCACATCAGTGTCACTGCAGAACTGACAAGAAACAATCCACCACCCAAATGATACCTGTTCTGTCAATAGAGAACAGAGAACCAACAGGGGACCAACAACAACAAGAACACAGATGTTCTACAGTCTGTAATTATAAAACTACAAAGTCCATCTGTATGAATCATTCATTCATCCCGCTTTATCCTCTATTAGGGTCGTGGTGGGGTTCCCCATGCCCATCCAGGGGAGAACGTCTCGGGCGCTGGGCAGATACACCCAGGACAGGGCGCCAATCCATCACTGGGCACACACTCACTCACTCACTCAAACACACTCTATATGGGGCAATTTGGAGAACTCAATTGACTTAATCCATGTTTTTGGACTGTGGGAGGAAACCGGAAAACCTGGAGGAAACCCACACAGACATGGGGAGAACATGGAAACTCCACCCAGATGGGGATTCGAACCAGGAATCCCTAGTGCTGAGAGGAGAACATGCTAACCACTAAGCCACCGTGCCGTCTATCTGTATGATAAGAGGAGGAAATAGAGGATGGAGCCAGAAGGGGGCGTGTCTTAACTCATACATACATAGGGCAGAAGTGCCCAAACCTCAATTGCTCCCTCTGAGCCATATACAGGGATGCCCATCGCTCCGGGGACATGTGCTCACTTCATTAAGTGTGTGTGTGTGTGTGTGTGTGTGAATGTGTGTGTGAATGTGTGTGTGAATGTTTCACTGCATTGATGGGTTAAATGTGGAGGACAGATTTCTCTGTAAGCACTGTTCAACATATACGTTTAAGACCGATACTGCACTCAACCACCAGAGGGCGATCGAAGCAAGCGAGTGAGGCTGCACTTTAGCGATGACGTCATGGCCATTAAAGGCATATAATACTATCAAAAAACTTAAGCAAAGAAAGTACTGAGGTTTTTTTATATTTGCGCTTAAATAACCACAGTTTACTATAGTTGTGCTGTATGAAGTTATTGTTGTACATTAAATAATACAAAAGCTTTAATAAATAATATAATATATAATATATAAATATATATCAGATTTAATAAATAATATAAAATAAAAGTCAAAGTCAAAATGTTAAACAGGAGCTGTGAGCGTGCTCCTGATTCTTAAGGCTTTAATTAATCAAACAAACACTCATTCATAAGTCTGCAGAAAATAATTGCTGTAATATTCATTCATTCATTATCTTCCGCTTTATCCTCTATTAGGGTCGCGGTGGGGTTCCCCATGCCCATCCAGGGGAGAACCTCTCGGGCACTGGGCAGATACACCCAGGACAGGACGCCAATCTATCACTGGGCACACACTCACTCACACAGACACACTCTATATGGGGCAATTTGGAGAATTCAATTGACTTGATCCATGCTTTTGGACTGTGGGAGGAAACCGGAGAACCCGGAGGAAACCCACGCAGACACGGGGAGAACATGGAAACTCCGCCCAGATGGGGATTCGAACCGGGAATCCCTAGTGCTGAGAGGAGAACATGCTAACCACTAAGCCACCGTGCCGCCATGCTGTAATATTAAAAGAAAAAATGACATTATTTAAATACTGGGCGGCACGGTGGCTCAGTCATTAGCATGTTCTCCTCTCAGCACTAGGGATTCCTGGTTTGAATCCCAATCTGGGTGGAGTTTCCATGTTCTCCCCGTGTCCACGTGGGTTTCCTCCGGGTTCTCCGGTTTCCTCCCACAGTCCAAAAACATGGATCAAGTCAATTGAATTCTCCAAATTGCCCCATATAGAGTGTGTGTGAGAGTGAGTGTGTGTCCAGTGATGGATTGGCGTCCTGTCCTGGGTCTATCTGCCCAGCGCCCGAAACGTTCTCCCCTGGATGGAAATCGGGAACCCCACCATGACCCTAATATAGGATAAAGCAGAAGATAATGAATGACTTCTATTATTAGGTGGCACGGTGGCTTAGTGGTTGGCATGTTCTCCTCTCAGCTCTAGAGATTCCCGGTTTGGATCCCAATCTGGGTGGAGTTTCCATGTTCTCCCCGTGTCCACGTGGGTTTCCTCCGGGTTCTCCGGTTTCCTCCCACAGTCCAAAAAACATGGATCAAGTCAATTGAATTCTCCAAATTGCCCCATATAGAGTGTGTCTGTGTGAGTGAGTGTATGCCTAGCGATGGATTGGCGTCCTGTCCTGGGTCTATCTGCCCAGCGCCCGAAACGTTCTCCCCTGGATGGGCATGGGGAACCCCCCCCCCCCCCCACGACCCTAGTAGAGTATAAAGCGGGAGATAATGAATGGCTGGACTCCTATTAATACTGCTGTGTAAAGAACATCCAAAGCACTAAAGACACAACAGCCGCCTTAGAATGATAAATAAATCAAATTCAAATCAATAAATCAAATAAAAAAAATAAAATAAAAAAAAGAATTGATGAAACCAGCAGTTTCAGAGGAACTCGTGCATTCTGCAGTTAATCTCTCGAGCTGTCAGCTGTGGCCTTGAGTTCTACTTTTCAGTTCCCCTTAATCAGCGGCTTCTTATCAGACCTGCATTTAGCGTGTTTGAAAATAAAAGGGTGAAAATAAAACGCACAACTTCATCTGGATTCTACAGCTGCCAAAACAGCAGCGCATGAGACTCTGGCTCATGATGTGGTCTCGCAGCAATTTCTGCCTCGGCCACTTCCTCACTGATGAACACATGACTGAAGTCACGAAGCAGAAATCACACGACGTTCACGTCCTCATTCCTCACTCAAAGCATTTCTGTTGTTCGGCCATGAGATGCAGCGACCGCGAGTTCGGCCATTTAAGCATCCTGACATTCAGTTATCAAGAGGAGCAAGAAGGTACAACATATAGAACTCTATTCTCTTCTTGTTGGTGTGCAGCATGCGATAGAGATGTAGAATGGGGGAAATTTAGCAGCCAATTCACCTTAAATCTAGTTTATTGGCCTGTGGTCAAACCAAGAGGACACAAAGGATGAGGGAACTCAAATTGGGATTCGAACCTGGATCCCCAGGACTGTTAGAATTGTGTGGTGCAGGATTCCATCCTAATTATCTGATAATAAAATCCATCCATTATCTTCCGCTTTATCCTCTATTAGGGTCGCGGGGGGGTTCCCCATGCCCATCCAGGGGAGAACGTTTCGGGCGCTGGGCAGATACACCCAGGACAGGGCGCCAATCTATCACTGGGCACACACTCACTCACACAGACACACTCTATATGGGGCAATTTGGTGAAATAACCAAACCAACTCAAGCGGACACGGGGAGAACATGGAAACTCCACCCAGATTGGGATTCGAACCGGGAATCCCTAGTGCTGAGAGGAGAACATGCTAAACACTAAACCACCATGCCACCCCTGTTCATAAAATAAACCTGCTAAAAAAAAAAACTTTAAAAAAAAGGTGAATTTACTTAGCAACAAAAGTTCACTTTAAAATCCGCACTAGATTACTAAATTATTACATTTATTAATAATTTAGTTTTGGATAAACACATTTATGAATTAAATTGTTTATTAACAGTAATAAGCACTCAAGGGTCTGCATCAGTGTGAATAACTCAGGTGTTAGGTTCGATGTGTAGCTGGCACGTAGGTTATTACCAGGTTTATTTATGACTAATATGATGGAGAACATGCTTTTTGTTCTGACACATAGTCAAAAGTTTGGACACGCCCCCTTCTGGCTGCAACATCTATTTCCTCCTCTTATCATATAGATGGACTTTGTAGTTTTATAATTACAGACTGTAGAACATCTGTGTTCTTGATGTTGTTAGGCGGTTGGTTCTCTGTTCTCTATTGACAGAACAGGTATCATTTGGGTGGTGGATTGTTTATTGTCAGTTCTGCAGTGACACTGATGTGGTGAGGGGGTTTTAGTGCAGCAGTGCTGCTGGAGTTTCATTCCTCCACCTCAGTGACACTGCTGGGATAGGAATAATGCACCCACCAAATAACCCCTGCTCTGTGGTGGTACCATTGGGGTTCTGACCATTAGAACAGAGTAAAGGGGACGTACACAGTATGTACTGTAGAACACACAGATGGACTACAGTCTGGAATTGGAGAACTACAAAGTCCATCTCCACAGGAAGTGGAACTGAGAACATGGAGACCTGAGAACTCTGTGGTGGTACCCTTGGGGTCCTGACCATTAGAACAGGGTAAAGGGGACGTACATGGTTTGTACAGATCTACATCACACAAGTGTTGACTGGTCTTACCCATCTGTCTACGATGAATCACACTGGGTGGAGACGGATTTAATTCCGCTTCTGAAACAGGAGACAGAGGCGTCCCGTTGGATGTGACCGACTCTAGAACATCAGAATCCTCCGACTCCTGGCTCTCGTACCTCTCCGGCTTATAAAAGTCCTCTTCTGAGATCCAAGATGTGGCCTTCTGAAGAGGAAATACAAAGTCATGGCTGTGAGAAGAGACGAAATACGCGCCACAGAAAACGAATCGCATGCCGGAGAACCTCACATTGTAGGAATCGATGGAACCAGAGGAGATCTTCCGGCTCAAAGCACTTAAAGTGCGCTGGACCGGAGGATGGGAATGATTCAAGAGCTCATTGGCACAGCCGTCCAGCAGGGTTGGAGTGCTGGGTGTAGTCAGGTTCGGGCTCATCTCAGAGGGTGAGATGGGGTGAGATACATCAGAGGCCATGGGTGCCGCGTCAGCATTCTGCTTCTGGTTCTCCATTACAGAAGACTCCATCACTTCTGGACGTGCATTATTAGAATCTGTTATCTCAGACTCGTTCGAGTCCTCTGCTGAGGGTTCCAGCTCTAAAGCGATAGGGGTTGTGGTCAGGAAAGGTGCAGCTGTGGAAGGTGAAAGCATCTTATCTTCATCCTGAGTGTTCGCCGAACTCTTAAACGCATCGTCATCACTGCTGCTGTGGGTGGAGGAGTCGTTCATGCTTTCTGGAGTGGGGCTGGGGACGTCCAGATCCTGGCTGGAGGAGCAACTTATTCTGAAATAACAGACCAGAGGTGTAAGAGAAAGGTCTTTATCAACTAGCACTCATGCCACTAAAATACAGAGGAGGGAAGGGGGGGTTCCCCATGCCCATCCAGGGGAGAACGTTTCGGGCGCTGGGCAGACAGACCCAGGACAGGACGCCAATCTATCTCTAGGCTCACGCACACAGACACACTCTATATGGGACAATTTGAAGAATTCAATTGACTTGATCCATGTTTTGGACTGTGGGAGGAAACCAGAGAACCCGGAGGAAACCCACGCGGACATGGGGAGAACATGGAAACTCCACCCAGATTGGGTTTCGAACCGGGAATCCCTAGCGCTGAGAGGAGAACATGCTAACCACCGTGCCGCCCATCATAGAAACATGTCCTCTCATAATCATGCATCCATCCATTATCTTCCACTTTATCCTCTATTAGGGTCGCGGGGGGGGGGTCCTCATGCCCATCCAGGGGAGAACGTCTCGGGCGCTGGGCAGATACACCCAGGACAGGACACCAATCTATCACTAGGCACTCTATATGGGGCAATTTGGAGAACTCAACTGACTTGATCCATGTTTTTGGACTGTGGGAGGAAACCGGAGAACCCGGAGGAAACCCACGCGGACACGGGGAGAACATGGAAACTCCACCCAGATGGGGATTCAAACCTGGAACCCCAGTGCTGAGAGAGGAACATGCCAACCACTAAGCCAACGTGTCGCCCCGTATCAATTACACTTTTTTAAACATCCATAATTAGGGTGGCACGGTGGCTTAGTGGTTGGCATGTTCTCCTCTCAGCACTAGGGATTCCTGGTTCGGAACCCCATCCATCTAGGTGGAGGTTCCATGTTCTCCCCGTGTCCGCGTGGGTTTCCTCCGGGTTCTCCGGTTTCGAACCGGGAATCCCTAGCGCTGAGAGGAGAACATGCTAATCACTAAACCACTGTGCTGCCCAATACTGCAAACAGATACAAGTTGAAAAAAAAATTTGGACATGTTTACACCTGGGCACGGTGGCTTAGTGGTTAGCATGTTCTCCTCTCAGCGCTAGGAATTCCCGGTTCGAATCCCCATCTGGGTGGAGTTTCCACGTTCTCCCCGTGTCCGTGTGGGTTTCCTCCGGGTTCTCCGGTTTCCTCCCACAGTCCAAAAACATGGATCAAGTCAATTGAGTTCTCCAAATTGCCCCATATAGAGTGTGTCTGTGTGAGTGAGTGTGTGTGCTCAGTGATAGATTGGCGTCCTGTCCTGGGTGTATCTGCCCAGCGCCCGAAACGTTCTCCCCTGGATGGGCATGGGGAACCCCCCCCGCGACCCTAATAGAGGATAAAGCAGAAGATAATGGATGGATGGAACATATAGTGCGGGTGGCACGGTGGCTTAGTGGTTAGCATGTTCTCCTCTCAGCGCTAAGGATTCCTGATTCGAATCCCCATCTGGGTGGAGTTTCCACGTTTTCCCCGTGTCCGTGTGGGTTTCCTCTGGGTTCTCTGGTTTCCTTCCACAGTCCAAAAACATGGAACAAGTCAATTGAATTCTCCAAATTGCCCCATATAGAGTGTGTTTGTGTGAGTGAGTGTGTGTCCAGAAATAGATTGGTGTCCTGTCCTGGGTGTATCTACCCAGCGCCCGAAAACGTTCTCCCCTGGATGGGCATGGGGAACCCCACCGCGACCCTAATAGAGGATAAAGCAGAAGATAATGGATGGATGGATGGGTGTAGCATATTATGGTATAGGGTAAAACCATAAGGAGCTTAAAAACACACCTAGTGGTTAAACTTCCCATGACTATAAGTCAAATCATGTGCCACTTTAGTCAGGCTTACTTTAGTCAGGCTTACTTTAGTCAGGCTTACTCACCCGTCGAGCGTGTTCCTGTTCTCCACCTGACAGCCCCAGCTCCCTCGATCCGAGCCCAGACTGCAGGAGAGCTGGGAAGAACCGACGGTGTCCAGACTCTGGTCTGAGGCCGCCATGCCCTCGAGGCCCCTTCCAGAGTTCCCAGAACCAGATGAGTGCGAGGCCGTGTCCCAGGACTCCCGGCGTGGGCAGGGAAGCTGGAAATCGTCGGCGGACGCGGGACAACACAGGCCGGCGAGTACGAGGGGCGTGGTGGTCCACTCGTTGAGCACGGCTGATTTGTAGGAGAGCTGGAACGCGAGCGAGGCCAGGCCCTGCAGTAGGCTGAGCAGAACCTCCCGCTCCTCAGGGTCGAGGAGCAGCGCTCCGGGTTGGTAGTACGCGTCCAGCATGTCACCTTCACGAAGGAGGGAGGTCATGTAGCACTCCATGAGACTGTCGTTTAGGGCCAGACGGACCCAGGCCCGGCACCGGCCCACGTCCGAGTTAATGAAGCTCAAACCATCCAGCTCTAGAATCACATCTCTAAAAAAAATATAATAAATAAATAAAGAGCACAGAACTTACCACATCTGTATAGAAATATATATATATATATATATGATATAAAGTGGGCGGCACGGTGCCTTAGTGGTTGGCATGTTCTCCTCTCAGCGCTAGGGATTCCCGGTTCGAATCCCCATCTGGGTGGAGTTTCCATGTTCCCCCCGTGTCTGCGTGGGTTTCCTCCGGGTTCTCCGGTTTCCTCCCACAGTCCAAAAACATGGATCAAGTCAATTGAATTCTCCAAATTGCCCCATATAGAGTGTGTCTGTGTGAGTGAGTGTGCCCAGCGATGGATTGGCGCCCTGTCCTGGGTGTATCTGCCCAGCGCCCGAGACATTCTCCCCTGGATGGGAATGGGGAACCCCCCCTGCGACCCTACTAGAGGATAAAGCGGGAGATAATGAATGAATGAAAAAGGATATATATATATATATATATATATATATATATATATATATATATATATATATATATATATATATATATATATATATACATACAGTTGTGATCAAATTTATTCAACCCCCAATGCTGCGAAGGGTTTTATGGAATTCAGTGTTCATAATGAAATCTTACAAGGACTTGTTAAAGAACTAAATGCAACTAAGATAGCATCAATTGTTTTTGTCATAAAGTATTAAATGGCCTTTTTGTGATTTCTTCATTGACACAATTATTCAACCCCTTTACAACTACCACTCATAAGAACAGAGGTTCATTCCAGTGTTTTCAATCAGGTATTGAAAACACCTGTGGATGTCAACGAGCAGCAATCAAGCATGATAAGCACCAATTAGGCAGATTTAAAAGGACTGTGATACTCAGCTCCTTCTAGACATCTACTGGTGTGTTTACAAGCATGGTGAAGGCAAGAGAATGGTCCCAGAAGACAAGAGAAGAGGTTATTGCTCTTCACAAGAATGGCAATGGATATAAAAAGATTGCGAAGTTGTTAAATATTCCAAGAGACACTATCGGAAGTATCATTCACAAGTTCAAGTTAAAGGGCACAGTGGAAACGTTACCTGGTCGTGGCAGAAAGAAGATCCTGACCGCGACTGCTGTGCGCTACCTGAAGCGTAATGTGGAGAAAAATCCCCGCGTGACTGCTAAGGAACTGAAAAAAGACCTGTCAGATGTGGGCACTGAAGTTTCAGCTCAGACAATAAGGCGCGCACTGCATAACGAAGACCTCCATGCCAGAACTCCCAGGCGCACCCCCTTGCTGACTCCAAAGAACAAGAAAAGTCGACTGCAGTATGCCAAAAGTCATGTGGACAAGCCACAAAGGTTTTGGGACAGTGTACTGTGGTCAGATGAAACTAAATTAGAACTGTTTGGGACAATGGACCAGCACTATGTTTGGAGGAGGAAGAACCAGGCTTATGAACAAAAGAACACCTTGCCTACTGTGAAGCATGGCGGGGGGTCAATTATGCTTTGGGGCTGTTTTGCTTCTAATGGTACAGGAAAGCTTCAACGTGTGCAGGGTACCATGAATTCCCTTCAGTACCAGGAGATCTTGGAGGAAAATGTGATGGAGTCAGTCACAAACCTGCGGCTTGGGAGACGTTGGACCTTCCAACAGGACAATGATCCGAAGCACACATCCAAGTCCACTAGAGCATGGTTGAACATGAAAGGCTGGAACATTCTAGAGTGGCCATCGCAATCACCAGACTTAAATCCAATTGAGAACCTCTGGTGGGACCTAAAGAAGGCAGTTGCAGTGCGCAAGCCTAAGAATGTGACTGAACTGGAGGCTTTTGCCCATGAAGAATGGGCTAAGATACCCATAGGTCGCTGCAAGACACTTGTGTCAAGCTATGCTTCACGCTTGAAAGCTGTCATAACTGGAAAAGGATGTTGTACTAAGTACTGAAAAATAATGTCACTAGGGGGTTGAATAAAACTGATAACGATGTGAGCACAGTAAAGACATTTGTGGTTATTCCATCATAAATATTATGTTATATTTGTCTAATTTATAAGTGCCTCTTTGATATAATTGTAAATAAGATGACTGAAATGATCCAAATCAATGTCAAACTGGCCAAAACACTTTATTTCAGTGGGGGTTGAATAAATTTGATCACAACTGTATATATATATAGTGATACTAAAGACCCATCACTCTTTAAATCAGTGACCTGCATTAAAGGGTTAATTAATATGGCAGCAGGGGGTGTTAAATCTCTGAGCTCTCTGAGCAAAAGGCCATCCAGGGGAGAACGTTTGGGGCGCTGGGCAGATACACCCAGGACAGGGCGCCAATCTATCACTGGACACACACTCACTCACACACACACACTCTATATGGGGCAATTTGGAGAACTCAATTGACCTTGATCCATGTTTTTGGACTGTGGGAGGAAACCGGAGAACCCAGAGGAAACCCACGCGGACACGGGGAGAACATGGAAACTCCACCCAGATTGGGATTCGAACCGGGAATCCCTAGTGCTGAGAGGAGAACATGCTAACCACTAAGACACCGTGCCCATCATCATCATCATTATTGTGGGGGCGGCACGGTGGCCCCGAGAACGCTCTGAGTTTTCAGATTTCCTTCCATAGTCCAAAAACATAAATTCAAGGTGAAATGACTGCTCTAAATTGCCCCTATATATTGTGCCACTATATTATGTGTGTCTGTGCCAAGCATTGGATTGGCCCTGTCCTGGGTGTATCTGCCCAACCCCCAAAATAATTATCCCGTAAATGGGATTGAGGACCCTACAACAACCCCCCCCCCCCACGTGACTCTAGTAGAAGATTGACCGACAAAATGTGGACCTGCCTGTGAGTGATGGACTTGAGAAGGTTCCAAAAGATGGGTTCTGGAAGTGAGGCCCCTTTCCGATTGCGGGCTCTTCCGCCATCAGAGCGGATGTGTTTGCTCCTGAGGCCGTGGATGAAGACCGCCTCCAGAGCGCTGCACAGTTGGTTGGCCTCGGAGTCATCGCTGGTCACTGGGGCATCTGTGGTCACATAGCGCTTTTGTAGAGTCTTCAGTGTGTAAGCGATCTTCTCCTTGATCCACTGGAAAGGACAGGGAACATTGGACTTCAAAGAACCGTGCGTTTTAAAAAAATGCGTTTAAGTTTCATTTTTGGCGCCCCCTCTCGAGCGTACTGCATATCGCATTACATATCCGCTCGGCCACCGTACAGCACAACTGTAAAATGAAATCGAGGTACTTTGGAAATACGACAAATGCGCGAGCCCGTTTGGCGCGACTTCACCCTAAACTAAAATAAGATAAAAATATATTTTATATTTAAGGTTACATTTTGAAAATGTAGCGAATGTTGGTGCAATATAGTTAAAAAGACTAAAGTGTGGATTTTATTTTTAATATTAAGTTTTAAAGATTTGCGAAATCTAAAGTCACTCTGACTGTAAAGTCTGTATTTTATTTCCGATTAAAGGTTAATGCACCATGGTAAACGTTTGTATTAATATATTTTGAATTATTTGTTCATTGATGGATGTTTTTTATGTAAGAAAAAGCCAGGCAGCTCAGCGAACCTAATACTGCTCATTTTAATTTAGCGCAATCCTATTTTTATATAACCGCTTAAGGCTAATGATACAGACTTTTACAAGATAATGATAATAACGTCACATGTCCCTCTAATTATCAAAAATTGGTAGTTGAGCAGAGGGTGGCACAGTGGCTTAGTGGTTAGGCATGTTCTCCCTTCAGTGTAGGGATTCATGGTTCGAATTCCCATCTGGGTGGAGTTCCAAGTTCTAACCCGTTGTACTCGGGTGGTTTTCCTCCGGGTTCTCACGGTTCCTCCCACAGTCCAAAAAACATGGATCAAGTCACTTGAGTTGCACCAAATTGGCCCCATATAGTGTGTGTGTTGTGTGTGTGTGTGCCCAGTGATAGATTGACACTCTGTCCTGGGTGTATTGCCCCAGCGTCCCGAAATGTTCTCCCCTGTATGGGCATGGGAACCCCCCCCCCCCCGCCGCGACCCTAATGAGGATAAAGCGGAAAAAGATAATGGATGGATGCCGCTAATGGTACCAGTTTAAAAGTTTGAACAAGGCCCCCATTTATGATCATCTATTTCATCATCTAATATTGTCCATATAGAGACTTTTAAATTTTATAATCCAGACTGAGTCTGATTGTGTTCTTGACTATTGGTGTGAGTCCCCTGTTGGTTCTATGTTCTCAGATTGATCAGAAACAGGTAGTCCATCTGGGTGTGTTCTTGTTGTTGTTAGTCCCCTGTTTGTTCTCTGTCATTGACAGAACAGGTTCATTTGGGGTGGTGGATTGTTTCTTGTCAGTTTCTCAGTGACACTTGATGTGGTGAGGGGGTTTTAGTGCAGAGTGGGGCTGCCTGGAGTTTCATTCCTCCACCTCAGTGACACTGCTGGGGGATAGGAATAATGCCCCAACAAATAAACCCCATGCTCTGTTGGTGCTACTATGGGGGTTCTGACCAGTAGAACAGAGTAAAGCTGGTGTGACGTAACACAGTTGTACTCTGTAGAACAAAACAGATGAACTACAGTCTGGAATTGAGAACTACACAAGCCAGCTCTGTTTTTGTTCTACTAGTTACATATTGTTGTACGTACCCTTGTACTCTGTCCTCTAATGGGTCGAAACCCCAATATACCACCTCAATGACACTGCTGGGATAGGACTAAATGCCCCAACCAAATAACCCCTGCTATACCTGTGGGCCTGTGCTACTAGTATTGGGTTTTCTGACCATTAGAACAATGACAGCTCACTGTAAAGGGGGACGTACACAGTATGTACTGTAGGACACCAAGAGAATTGTAGAACTACAAAGTACATTTTTACAGTAAGTGGAACTGAGAACATGGACAAGAAGTGCAGCAAAAGATAGGTGTGTCATAATAGACAGTCTAAAAGAGTGGTGTTAAAAAAAAAACAAACCTCTTCCGGTGGAACCTACTGATTTACAGTTTTGTTGCGATCAGCGCTTTAACATAAGCTACACCTCACAAAACTCACAGCTCTGTCATTGTTAACAGGGGCATGATTTATAATAGGCGGCACGGTGGCTTAGTGGTTGGCATGTTCTCCTCTCAGCGTTAGTGATTCCAGGTTCAAATGCCAATCTGGGTGGAGTTTCCATGTCCTCCCCGTGTCCACGTGGGTTTCCTCCGGGTTCTCCGGTTTCCTCCCACAGTCCAAAAACATGGATCAAGTTCAATTGAATTCTCCAAATTGCCCCATAGAGAGGATTGTCTGTGTGTGAGTGTCTAAAGTGTGATGCGCTAGCGATAGATTGGGGGGGGGGATAATGGTTTGGGGGGGGGGGGCCGCCCTGTCCTGGGTGTATCTGTCCCAGCACCCGAAACGTTCTCCCATGGATTGGGCATGGGTCTGAACCCGCCGGCGTCCCTAATAGAGGATAAAGCGGAGATAATGGATGGATGGATGATATGAGGACCGAAATGTTTCTATGATGGGCGGCACGGTGTCTTAGTGCGTTGGCATGTTCTCCTCTCAGCACTAGAGATTCCCGGTTTCAAATCCCAAATCTGGGTGGAGTTTTCCATGTTCGCTCTCCCCGATGTCCGCGTGGGCTTCCTCCGGGTTTCTCCGTTCCTCCCCACAGTCCCAACATGGATCAAGTCAAGTGAGATTCTCCAAATTGCCCCATATAGAGTGTGTTTGGTGTGAAGTGAGTGTGTGCCCGTGTAGATCATTGGGCGCCCTGTCCTGGGTGTATTTGCCCAGTGCCCGAGATGTTCTCCCCTGGATGGGCATGGGGAACCCGCCCGCGACCCTAATAGAGGATAAAGCGGAAGATAATGGATGGATGGATGATGAGAGGACATGTTTCTATGATGGCCAGCACGGTGGCTTAGTGGTTGGCATGTTCTCCTCTCAGCACTAGGGATACCCGGTTCGAATCCCAATCTGGGTGGAGTTTCCATGTTCTCCCCGTGTCTGCGTGGGTTTCCTCCGGGTTCTCCGGTTTCCTCCCGCAGTCCAAAAACATGGATCAAGGTCAATTGAATTCTCCAAATTGCCCCATATAGAGTGTGTCAAGCGATAGATTGGCGCCCTGTCCTGGGTGTATCTGCCCAGTGCTTGAAACGTTCTCCCCTGGATGGGGACCCTAATATAGGATAAAGCGGAAGATGTATGGATGGATGTTTCTATGATTTCTATGATTGTTACTACTTCAGCAGCTCCACATTGCTGGAAATACTTTTGAAAAACCTTTTTTTAATAAGCTCATACTGAAAGGTGCAACACTGAGATGCCCTCATACAAACTTACACGAGCCTACAATTTGTAGATGTTCATATATCTAACATTTGCATTATAAACGGGAAGTAAGCTAAAAACCAACAAGTGTGTTCAATTTAAGGAACACCAGTCCCAGTTATTGTGGACTTAGTAATTTAATGAGAGACAAGTTTGTCGCTGTCACTGCAATAGGCCAGTCGGTGTAAAATGCTCACATGCTGTTCCTCCATCACTACATTATAATCACGATTATTAAAGCCATTAGATTCATCTATGACATCTTCACTTGGTGCTCTAATTGTCTGAACCAAAGTGGTGAATTGAACGCCGAGATCTGTGTGGGGCTCAGCGAGTTTTAGATTAAGAGTGAGGCTTTTTTATGGACCGATCGTGTCAGACGTGCCAACACATGAAACGTGATGCCTTTAGTCAGTACAGGGCTGGCACGTCAAATCTGTATGGCTCGTCTTGACTTGGGAAATGCACCTCTTAAGAAAAAGTCCTGATTTTCAGCAAATACAACAACGTAAGACAGACCGAAATATCAGCAGAGAGTATCATTTGCACTTCTTGTCTACTGTATTACTGCATGATATGGGCTACAGAACCCACCTCCCGTGTGTGAAAACGCAGAATAAACATATCTCCCTCTGTGACATACGTTCCTTCATGATATACGCATCAGTACCAGAAGAGGCTCAGAAGATACAAACGGGATCTTCTCTAATCTGAACGAAAGTCCGGGACTAGAATATTAAAAAATTGATCGCCTGGCGGGAATACACAGTAGAACTACGCAGTGGACTTGATAAAATTTAAAAATAGTGTTGTTTTAGCGTTATTATACAGCAAACCAACATATCAGTACAAAACAATGAGACAAGAACATTTCATTGTCTTATTAAATTTGCAAGCTAAATTTCAACAGGCGCGTGGCTCGGACTCGCTTTAAGTGTATGTTGTGACACTGTCTCCTCTCAGCCGCTGAGAAGGTTCACCGGTTATCTATAGGTCCCCATACCTCACTCTACTCTTGGAGTTTTCCATGTTATGCATTACCCGGTGTCCGCAGTGGAGTTTTTTGCCTCTCGGTTTCTCACGGTTTCCGGCTTCCCACCATGGTCCAAAATAAAACATAGGAATCAAGTATTAATTGAGTTCTCCAAATTGCCTCATATAGCAGTGCGTCGGTGGTGAGTGGTGGGCCCAGCTGATGTGGATTGGCGCGCGCCGTTCTGGGTTGTACATGACTCAGGCCTCCGCGCGAGTAGTGTGCGGCACTCAAAATACCCATCAACCCCCAGCCCCCCCCCCCCCCACCACGACCCTACATAGATGATAACTGTAAAGAGGTTAATGGCTGGATTTCATTTACTCAGTACGGATTTGACAGCTACATAGGAAGTCCAACCATCAGTTTGCTGTGCCCATTTGACATTCTTAAAATATACGCACGTTATCCTAAATATAAAACGGGGGGCACGGTTGGCTGTAGTGTTTTTAGCATGTTCTCCTCTCAAGGCACTAGATTTGCATTTCTCTGGGGTTTGTGACATCTCAATAGTAGGAGGGGGGTGTGAATGTTTTCATGTTCTGCACCCCGTGTCTGCTTGGGTTTCCTCTCGGGTTCTCCGGTTTCCCGTCCCACAGTGCCAGAAAACGATGGATCAAGTCAATTTGTAGTTTCTCAAAATTGCCCATATATGATTTGTCTGTGTGAGTGTGTGGTCCCAGCGATGGATTTGTGGCATACCCCATTCGTTAACGTCTATCGTGCCAGCGCCCAGACATTCGTCCCCTGGTGGGCTATTGGAAACCCCACCGTCCGGCGACACCCTAATTAGACGGATAGATGACGTGGACTGAAATGAGATAATAAAAAAAGTGTTCCCATTAAAAGGAGACCAGTGTGGCAGGAGTTTACTGCTCACCATGCTGTCCCTCCTGGTTTTTAAGGCAGATTGATTCTAAGATCTTATTCGCTGACGAGCAATTTCAGCATAACTAAGCGTGGAGGTCGATTACAATGGGTTTTCTCCGCTATGGGGGGTGGCCTGGGTTTCCCTTATAGAGACGAGTAGGAAGGGGTGGTACAGGACATCTCGGTGTTCCATATTCCTGGTAGAGACTACGGAGTGGAATAGCCGTCTACTTCTCTCTCCGTGCCGTCGAAACTGGGAAGCCAGTTGAGTGTTTCGGTGGATGAGCAAATCTGGTGAGTTAAGGATGCCTTCCTTGCTGGGACTGGGAGGAGACCCCTAGGGGTAACGACCCGCCACTCTATGATAGGCGGGAATTATATTAATCATCTCAGGTCTGGGAAGTCCCCGGGGGTTCCCCCTGGCGAGCGTGGTGGAGTTGGGCGAGGTGCAGGTTCCTGTTCTTCGCCTACTTCGCGGTTTTCGGCCCGCCGCGACCCGAACCCTAGGACCATAGCGGCAAGAATCTATGGTTGTGATTGGAAGATTATTGAACTCACAAACCTGGTTTTGCATTTGCGTCTGTGAGAAATGCATGCGGCGGTCTGCGTTGCGATAGCATGTCTTCGTCTCTGAGTGTTCCGTATACTCCGCCTGGATACAACTGTGTTCGACGAACACACACACAGTAACTGTGAGGGGCTAATGGGATAAAATCTGGTGTGCTATAATGCCGTCACTAATACTTGTTAAAGGGATTTTTTTAGAGTCAGGCAATCCCGTTTGCCATTCCTGTGTAAGATAGAATGGGGCCAAGGTAAATCCCCAATGGTGCCATGAGTGTCGGAGGCTTTATTAGTAATCGTGCCTCTTACAAAAAATATGTCTTTTTTTGGTGTGTCCTCTGGTCCTTTTTTTCTTTACACGACATGTCTTGTGATTTGTGGAAAATTGGTGGCTGCTGTATGATTATATATATATATATGGAGGACCTGGTTGCCCCTACCTGACTTGCTTGTGCCTGTGTTTGGAAACAGGTAACTACTACTACTACTACTAACTAGTACGTGGGCTTTAGTAACTTCTAGTTCTCTTTCCAAATCACTAGTAATTGTACCACATACACGGACTGCCCTTTATTTCGTTTGTTTATGACGGCGACAGAAAGTCCAACAATTGCGCGACAAATGGCGAAATGTTTGCCACTTACAGCGGGCAAGCGGCTTCCCTTTCCGCCACCCGTAATTGCGCGCTACCCCTCCGCCTCCTTCCACGCCTCACGCCACTCATCAATAGCTCCTCTGCCTCGTGCGAGGAGCCAATCACACGCCGCCTCTTATTACCCTCACCATGGCTTCATAGCGGGGGGATGGCGGTAGGCTGGACATAAGTCGGAAGCGACTTATTGCGAAAAGCCTTCGTTATGTTTGTGGTAGCTTTGTTGACTTAAAAACACCGAACAAACTGTTCGCGTTAGTGTAAAACTAACCAACAATAAGCCCAAACAATACGTTACAATAGGCGTTACCTATTAAGTGAGCGCGAGTAATTTGTATAAGTTGAACCAATGACTTCTAACTTCGGAATAAGCGGTAAAAATATGAGAATATACTCCATATAAATATAAGTTATTCCCTCCGGAATAGCTTAGCGTATAATATAGCGAAATACTCATTTCTACACTTTTTGAGTATAAATTCCATCGTCAGTTCGCTGCCCGGTGCTTTTTGGTAAAATTGGATTTCGCACATATTCTAATATTTACGGCAAATCTGTCCGGCGTGAGGTCCACTGTGCTCACAACAAGGCTGAGGATATAACACGACAATAGTGCTGACCTGTACATACGGCATTAAACAAAGGTGTGTTAACCGGTCACACAGACCTGCGACTGAATCTCATAAACCAAGATTAAACACTGTGTAGAGAACAGCGCGCGGGCTGCAATGTCTGTTGATGAGGTTTACTGCGCGTGGTGAGGGTTTGGGGACGTGTGTTGTGAGAAACGCATATACATGTGCGTGGACGAGGACCGACACCTACATCACCATTCGTCTCAAACGCGCTCCATCTTAATGTCTACCTCTGACCTGTCGATCCAAGAGTCCAATTTGGCATCTGATCACACCCGCATTTGTATTGGCTTTTTCATACGATTCATATCTTATATTGGCAAGTCTTCAGGAATGGAAACACCAGCAGCGAGGCAGTCATGTGCACCTGCCAGTCTCATGCTGATGGCGACTGTGAGGCCAATGCATTGTGGAAGGATCACGATATAGTGTTCCCCGGTCACATGCGCAATTGCGCATAATACGTGCTAGCGCTTTGCTTTGAAGGAAGCCTGCAGGCCGCTCTGCTTCACGGACAAACGCTGGTTCTTCGTCGGACTAGTTTTCCATTGTATCTCAATATAATGCTCATTATTCCGTCTGGATTTGTCTTGACTTTGGATCTGCTTCGTTTATGGGAGGATGACCTTCCTCCTGACATCCAAAAGATGGAGCATGACAGAACGTGCAGTGTCCATCACAGAAGTCCGAATTATCTCCCGCTTTATCTTCTATCTAGGGTCGCGGGGGGGGTTACACACCTCGCCCATCCAGGGGGAGAACGTCCGGGCGCTTGGGCAGATACACCCAGGAAAGGGTGCAATCCCATCGCTGTATCCCACACACGTAACTCACTCACACACGACACATCATAGTATGGGGCAATTTTGAGAATTCCCCCAAAGTGACTTGATAATGTTTTGGGACTGTGAGAAAACGAGAACCCTGGATGTGAAACCCCCGCAGGACACGAGGAGAACATGGAAACTCCACCCAGATGGGGATATCGAACCCGTGTGGGAATCACCTAGCGTCTTGAGAAAGGAGAACATGTGCTTAACACTAGCTAGACCTATTGCGTGCGCCCCTGTGCCTCGTTCGCTATCCATCCATTAATCTTCGTGCTTGGTATACTCTATCGTAGTAGGAGGTGCTTCTGTGTGTGGTGGGGTGGGGGGTTATTCATCCCACTAAGGAGAGAACGTATGGGCGCTGGGCACGATACACCGCAGTTACAGTCTCAGGCACTGGGCAGATACACCCAGGACAGGGCACCAATCTATCGTAGAGCACACAGACACACTCTATATGGGCCATTTTTTTTGGACTGTGGGAGGAAACCCACGCGGGCACGGGGAGAACATGGAAACTCCACCCAGATGGGGATTCGAACCGGGAATCCCTAGCGCTGAGAGGAGAACATGCCAACCACTAAACCATCGCCGCCCCATGCCAGTTCCATCCATCCATTATCTTCCATTTTATCCTCTACTAGAGTCTCATGGGGGGGTTCCATCCAGGGGAGAACGTTTGGGGCGCTGGGCAGATACACCCAGGACAGGGCACCAAGCTATCGCTGGGCACACACTCACTCACACAGACACACTCTATATGGGGCAATTTGGAGGATTCAATTGACCTTGATCCATGTTTTTTGGACTGTGGGAGGAAACCGGAGAACCCGGAGGAAACCCACGCGGACACGGGGAGAACATGGAAACTCCACCCAGATTGGGATTCGAACCGGGAATCCCTAGTGCTGAGAGGAGAACATGCTAACCACTAAGCCACCGTGCCATCCCGTGCCAGTTCCATCCATCTGTTATCTTCTGCTTTATCCTCTACTAGAGTCGCGCGGGGGAGTGGGGGTGGGGGTTGGGGTTCCATCCAGGGGAGAACGTTTGGGGCGCTGGGCAGATACACCCAGGACAGGGCGCCAATCTATCGCAGGGCACAGACTCACACAGACACACTCTATATGGGGCAATTTAGAGAATTCAATTGACCTTGATCCATGTTTTTGGACTGTGGGAGGACACCAGAGAACCCGGAAGAAACCCACGTGTACAACATGGAAACTCCACCCATACTGGGATTCGAACCGGGAATCCCTAGTGCTGAGAGGAGAACATGCTAACCACTAAGCCACCGTGCCGCCAGTGAAAACCAGCAGAATATAAAAATATAATTTTTAAAAACCAGCCCTAAAGTAAAACTCATGATGAGTTGAAGAGTTCAGGAACAGAGAAAATGACCATGTGATTAATGAGCATGGAAAAGGGTAGGAATGTCCGGTCGCAGGTTTGAATAAAAGGATAGTCAACAAGAACATGTCATCAATTCATACCCCTGAAGGGGCAGAAAGCAGGACCAGATGGGGGAGAAGTTAGAGATGTTCTGGTGGATGGTAGCCCAACACCCTAACCACTGAGCTACCACACCCACATATATAGATATTCATTCATTATCCCGCTTTATCCTCTATTAGGGTCGCGGTGGGGTTCCCCATGCCCATCCAGGGGAGAACGTCTCAGGCGCTGGGCAGATACACCCAGGACAGGGCGCCAATCCATCGCTGGGCACACACTCACTCACACATACACACTCTATATGGGGCAATTTGGAGAATTCAATTAACTTGATCCATGTTTTTGGACTGTGGGAGGAAACCGGAGAACCCGGAGGAAACCCACGCAGACACGGGGAGAACATGGAAACTCCACCCAGATGGGGATTCGAACCGGGAATCCCTAGTGCTGAGAGGAGAACATGCTAACCACTAAGCCACCGTGCCACCCGCACTATATGTTCCATCCATCCATTATCTTCTGCTTTATCCTCTACTAGGGTTGCGGGGGGGTTCCCCATGCCCATCCAGGGGAGAACGTTTCGGGCGTTGGGCAGACACACCCAGGACAGGACGCCAATCTATCACTGGGTACACACACACTCTATATGGGGCAATTTGGAGAATTCAATTAACTTGATCCATGTTTTTGGACTGTGGGAGGAAACCGGAGAACCCGGAGGAAACCCACGCAGACACGGGGAGAACATGGAAACGCCACCCAGATGGGGATTCGAACTGGGAATCCCTAGTGCCGAGAGGAGAACATGCCAACCACTAAGCCACCGTGCCGCCCATATGTTAAATACTAATTAAGGATGTAAATAAGGGAGCAGTTTCCAGCAGACTGACAGGGCGGCAATTAAAGAACTTGGTGTCTAGCCGGTGAGACACTCAGCATGTGTCGGTTGCACAAGTGGGAATTCCAAGAAGTTCACTCGATGCGCAGGGGAAGCAAACATGACTCACAAAACACAGCAAACATCACGAAGATGAGGGAAATCAGACGTTAGCTGCTGTTACGTTCTAATAAACCATCAGAAGTCGGTGCTTTTGTTCCAATAGAATTTAATTGGTTAATTAATGCACCTGTCGCAGCTCTGATGTGCTAGCTTTAAAACCAGGAACATTACTATATATATATATAGGCCGCACGGTGGCTTAGTGGTTAGCACGTTCGCCTCTCAGCACTAGGGATTCCCGGTTCGAATCCACATCTGGGTGGAGTTTCCATGTTCTCCCCGTATCTGTGTGGGTTTCCTCCGGGTTCTCCGGTTTCCTCTCACAGTCCAAAAACATGGATCAAGTCAATAGAATTCTCAAAATTACCCCATATAGAGTGTGTCTGTGTGAGTGAGTGTGTGCCCAGTGATGGATTGGCGCCCTGTCCTGGGTGTATCTGCCCAGCGCCCGAGACGTTCTCCCCTGGATGGGCATGGGGAACCCCACCGCGACCCTAATAGAGGATAAAGCGGGAGATAATGAATGAATGAATATATATATATATATATATATATATATATATATATATATATATGCCCAGTGATAGATTGGCGCCCTGTTCTGGGTCTATCTGCCCAGCGCCAGAAACGTTCTCCCCTGGATGGGCATGGGGAACCCCACCGCGACCCTAATAGAGGATAAAGCGGAAGATAATAGAAGAATGAATGAATATATACAGTTGTGATCAAATTTATTCAACCCCCAATGCTGCGAAGGGTTTTATGGAATTCAGTGCACATTTGTAATTGTGTTCATAATGAAATCTTACAAGGACTTGTTAAAGAACTAAATGCAACTAAGATAGCATCAATTGTTTTTGTCATAAAGTATTAAATGGCCTTTTTGTGATTTCTTCATTGACACAATTATTCAACCCCTTTACAACTACCACTCATAAGAACAGAGGTTCATTCCAGTGTTTTCAATCAGGTATTGAAAACATCTGTGGATGTCAACGAGCAGCAATCAAGCATGATAAGCACCAATTAGGCAGATTTAAAAGGACTGTGATACTCAGCTCCTTCTAGACATCTACTGGTGTGTTTACAAGCATGGTGAAGGCAAGAGAATGGTCCCAGAAGACAAGAGAAGAGGTTATTGCTCTTCACAAGAATGGCAATGGATATAAAAAGATTGCGAAGTTGTTAAATATTCCAAGAGACACTATCGGAAGTATCATTCGCAAGTTCAAGTTAAAGGGCACAGTGGAAACGTTACCTGGTCGTGGCAGAAAGAAGATCCTGACCGCGACTGCTGTGCGCTACCTGAAGCGTAATGTGGAGAAAAATCCCCGCGTGACTGCTAAGGAACTGAAAAAAGACCTGTCAGATGTGGGCACTGAAGTTTCAGCTCAGACAATAAGGCGCGCACTGCATAACGAAGACCTCCATGCCAGAACTCCCAGGCGCACCCCCTTGCTGACTCCAAAGAACAAGAAAAGTCGACTGCAGTATGCCAAAAGTCATGTGGACAAGCCACAAAGGTTTTGGGACAGTGTACTGTGGTCAGATGAAACTAAATTAGAACTGTTTGGGACAATGGACCAGCGCTATGTTTGGAGGAGGAAGAACCAGGCTTATGAACAAAAGAACACCTTGCCTACTGTGAAGCATGGCGGGGGGTCAATTATGCTTTGGGGCTGTTTTGCTTCTAATGGTGCAGGAAAGCTTCAACGTGTGCAGGGTACCATGAATTCCCTTCAGTACCAGGAGATCTTGGAGGAAAATGTGATGGAGTCAGTCACAAACCTGCGGCTTGGGAGACGTTGGACCTTCCAACAGGACAATGATCCGAAGCACACATCCAAGTCCACTAGAGCATGGTTGAACATGAAAGGCTGGAACATTCTAGAGTGGCCAGACTTAAATCCAATTGAGAACCTCTGGTGGGACCTAAAGAAGGCAGTTGCAGTGCGCAAGCCTAAGAATGTGACTGAATTGGAGGCTTTTGCCCATGAAGAATGGGCTAAGATACCCATAGGTCGCTGCAAGACACTTGTGTCAAGCTATGCTTCACGCTTGAAAGCTGTCATAACTGGAAAAGGATGTTGTACTAAGTACTGAAAAATAATGTCACTAGGGGGTTGAATAAAACTGATAATGATGTGAGCACAGTAAAGACATTTGTGGTTATTCCATCATAAATATTATGTTATATTTGTCTAATTTATAAGTGCCTCTTTGATATAATTGTAAATAAGATGACTGAAATGATCCAAATCAATGTCAAAACTGGCCAAAACTCTTTTATTTCAGTGGGGGTTGAATAAATTTGATCACAACTGTGTATATATATATATATATATATATATATATATATATATATATATATATATATATATATACACCAATGATGTATATGCAATATTAATACTCAACACTTCACAATCAGCTACATTATTTCTAAGGGAACGTGCTTTGAAGTGTTTACTTTGGAATTCGTTTAATTCACTCTTAATAAGACTTGAGGTACAGAAAAATATGGTATCTAGTATGACATCATTTCCCATAATCCTAAAACAAGATTAGGTGGCTGTGGCAGGAGCGCAATGGTTTTGGGGGGGGGGGGGGGGGTAGGGGGGGGTCACTGTCGATAATAGACTTTGATTTCTTTGACTTTGCACCTGTCTCCACCTTCAAAACCAGGAACATCACACATCACATGGCACTAAAGTTTTTTTTCTTGGCAACCAACTTCTATATGTATATATATATATATATATATATATATTCATTCATTCATTATCTCCTGCTTTATCATCTATTGGGGTCGCGGGGGGGTTCCCCATGCCCATCCAAGGGAGAACGTCTCGGGCGCTGGGCAGATACACCCAGGACAGGGCGCCAATCTATCGCTGGACACACACACACTCACTCACACAGACACACTCTATATGGGGAAATTTGGAGAATTCAATTAACTTGATCCATGTTTTTGGACTGTGGGAGGAAACCGGAGAACCCGGAGGAAACCAACGCAGACACGGGGAGAACATGGAAACTCCACCCAGATGGGGATTCGAACCGGGAATCCCTAGTGCTGAGAGGAGAACATGCTAAACACTAAGCCACCGTGCCGCCCTATATATATATATATTTATTTATTTATTTATTTATTTTATTTTTTCTTCCATATACCTTTAGGGGCCTGTTATACATAACCAATGACGTATATGCAATACTTCATTTTAAATAATATTAATATTCAACACTTCACAATCAGCTACATTCATTTTTGAAGGTTTGAAGTCTACTTTGGAACTCTTTTAATTCACCTTTAATAAGCCTTGAGGTACAGAAAAATACGTTATCTAGTATGACGTCATTTCCCTGTGTTTTCACTTTCAGAATCACTTCAGTGCAGGGTTCCTCTGTAGCGCGCGCTGCAGGTGACGCCTACGTCACAGTGCACAGACATCAGAACACACAGATTTAATAACGTCATCTGACCAGTGAATTTAAACACATTTAAGCACTATTTAATTTATTTAACGTATTACAGACGAGTGGTGTGAAATTGGTATTTTAAAAACATGACGGATTTCACATATATATTAATTACGGTAGTACGTCCTGAGTGACGTCACTAGGACGTTCGTGTACACACACACACACACACACACACACACACACACACACACACACACACACACACACACACGTGAAAATGCAAAGCTCCTGTTCACCTATGGGAATTTCTTTGTTTTTACCTTTGGAAAGTGAAATGAAGGTGAGGTTTTCCGTACATTCAGTGTCTTTGTCTATAAATACTGAACCATATCAGGACAAGATGGTAGTTCCAAAGAGTAGAACTCTTCATTGTACTACTGGAAGCTTTTGGCTGCTGTTTCTTACATTAAAAATCCAGAACAGAGAGAACTATGGTCCATCAACGTCTTCTCCTTCTTCTTTGTGTGCTTCTCACTTTGTGCAGTTTTGGATCTGGCTGTCCATGGATCGAACAAAAATTCCGGCAGCATAATGCAGAATGTAAAAAACTGCTCGGAGAAATGGTAAGCTGCATTAATGAACTGAACTCCACATGTTTTTCTGGATTTAGTTGGTTATTGAAATGAACTTTGATGTCTTCTGGGACAGGGAGGAGAAGTCAGTGTGAACACCTCCATCTCAGTCTACTGGCATCAATGGTTCTTCAACCACAGTCAGTCTCAGGTTGGTGAAGAAACCGTGGGAACGGTCATCTGTTATTTTCTTTATGGTTCTAAAGGAACTCAGGAGACAATATGCGTCTGTTGGGTTCTGTGATCATGACATACATAATAACATTCATTCATCCATTATCTTCCGCTTTATCCTCTAGTAGGTACCCTGTGGGGTTTCCTATGCCCATCCAGGGGAGAACGTTTCGGGCGCTGGGCAGATAGACCCAGGACAGGACGGCAATCTATCGCTGGGCACACACTCACTCACACAAACTCACTCTATATGGGGCAATTTGGAGAAATCAATTGAATTGATCCATGTTTTTGGTCTGTGGGAGGAAACCGGAGAACCAGGAGGAAACCCATGCGGACATGGGGAGAACATGGAAACTCCACCCAGATGGGGAACCGGGAATCCCTAGTGCTGAGAGGCGAACGTGCTAACCACTAAGCCACCGTGCCGCCCACATAATAACATAATTATGTAATAATGTATAATAAGACATAATATAACAATTGGTATAAGAGTTGTAACTGGTGTTCTGTGTGTGATCGTTCCGTCTTCTTTCCTCTTTCAGCCTGAAAAACAGACCGGGTTCATCGTTCAGACCCTGGAAGGAATGTTTCAGTTCTTGAACAAGAGCGAGGACATTCCCTGGGACGAGGACAAACTGGACAGTTTCCTAAACACCCTTCAGCAGCAGTCTGAGGGGCTGCACTCATGTGTAAGAGCTTCTTTACTGAACTTGGGTTTAAACCCCGTGTTGTCTGCATAATGAAGATCATGAGGTGGTTCATCTGTAATTAGGATGTGGAATGATGTGTGCTTTCTGTCTCTACAGGTGACTATCAAAATGAGAAAGAACAAGAAGCTGCTCTCCTACTTTGAACATCTTAGACATGTGACCCAGAACACTGTAAGCTCCGTCTTCATGTTCTATAGAAATTCTATTGTGTGGTTGAAGTACTAAAATGTTTGGACCTGACTTTTCAGGAGAAGAAGAACGAGGCCTGGGAACAAATCAGACAAGAGTTGCTGCAGATCCTCGGCTTGTTGGACTTTTTCTCTGCCGTCTCCATCAATTCAGCTGCAAATGTTTCTTAAAGTTCTTTGTTTTTCTTTCTGAATTTTACATTTCAAATCCCTGATGTTCAAATTTTTATATTTATATATTTATTTGTATAGGCATGATATATTTTAATGAGTTATTTATATATGTAGTTATTTATTCATTTGTATACATTTATTTATTTATTTATTGATACTGTGTATTGATATTTCATGTTACATTTACATTTAGTCATTTAGCAGATTCTTTTATCCAAAGCGACTTACAAATGAGAACATCACAATTCAGAAGTTATGCAACATTATATGTTTTCTGATAAATTTCATTTGTTCTTATTTATATTTGTGTGAAATAAATTTGCTGTTTAGTCAGATTTTTTCCAAATTTTACATTTCAAATCCCAGATGCTCAAATCTTTATATTTATTTATTTATTGGTATATGCATAATATTTTTTAAATGAGTTATTTATTTATTTATTTATTAGTAATTGATACCGTGTATTGATCTCTATGTTTTCTGTTAAATTAAATTTTTCTTATTTATTTTTATGTGTCAATTATATTTGTTGTTTATATTTCTCTTAATAAAAACATTGTTTTTTCATTACCACAAAAAAAGTATTTTAAAACATAAATTATATAGATATTTTATTTATTTATTTATTTATTTTTATTTAATTTGTTCTTTTTTATATTCATATGTCAGATACATTTGCTGTATGTTTGTCTTCCTTGAAATTGTCAAAATATAAAAATATATTTGACAATAAAAAATTAAAGACCAACCTGCACTGATATCTTTAAATTTACAGTAAATTACTTTCAAACATGTATAGTATTTTTATATCGTATTTTTTTATCATAACTGATCTATAATAATTAAATTCGGTGACATAATGGAGAGGTGAAATATTATTAAAACCTTTTATGTGGGAATGGTCACGTGATGGCGCTGTTTACATTACATTATTACAATACCTAAATTCACACACAAACATTTAGATGTAGATGAATGATAGAAACCTGAAATATCTTTCTAAAATTAATTTAAAAAGAAACTAGTTACATTAGTTTTACTGTAATATTCTACACAAGATCACAGAATGATGATGCACATCTCATCTCATCTCAATATCTATAAGAGATCTATAAGTGCGCTGGGGGGGGGGGGGGTCCTATGTTAGGGTTTCCATCTTTAAGAAATAAAATAACAAATTGTTATATTAATTAATCACTATTTGTTTTAGGGCAGCACAGTGGCTTAATGATAGTAAGTTCACCTCTCAGTCCTGTGGATCCAGGTTCAAATCCCAATCTGGGTGTTTATTGGTAATAAAAACTGGACCTGCACTCATCATACATGTACATTTAGTCATTCAGCAGACGCTTTTATCCAAAATGACTTACAAATGAGAACATTACAAGTCAGAAGTTATGCAGAAAACCATTCATTCATTCATTATCTCCCGCTTTATCCTCTATTAGGGTCGCGGTGGGGTTCCCCATGCCCATCCAGGGGAGAACAAATCAAGGGGCTGGGCAGATACACCCAGGACAGGACACCAATCTATCACTGGGCACACACTCACTCACACATACACACTCTATATGGGGCAATTTGGAGAATTCAGTTGACCTTGATCCATGATTTTGGACTGTGGAGAACCCAGAGGAAACCCACACGGACACGGGGAGAACATGGAAACTCCACCCTGATTGGGATTCGAACCAGGAATCCCTAGTGCTGAGAGGAGAACATGCTAACCATTAAGCCACAATGCCACCCCTACATTGTCATCCAAACAAATATTCATTCATTCATTCATTCATTATCTCCCGCTTTATCCTCTATTAGGGTCGGGGTGGTTCCCCATGCCCATCCAGGGGAGAACGTCTCGGGCGCTGGGCAGATACACCCAGGACAGGGCGCCAATCTATCGCTGGGCACACACTCACTCACACAGACACACTCTATATGGGGCAATTGGGAGAACTCAGTTGACTTGATCCATGTTTTTGGACTGTGGGAGGAAACCGGAGAACCCGGAAGAAACCCATGAGGACATGGAATGCATCTTCCGCTACTAGGGTCCTCTACTAGGGCCACGGTGGGGTTCCCTGCCCATCCAGTGAAGAACGTTTCGTGTGCTGGGCAGAAACACCCAGGACAGGACGCCAATCTATCACTGAGCACACACTCACTCACACACACACACACTCTATATGGGGCAATTTGGAGCACTCAATTGACCTTGATCCATGTTTTTGGACTGTGGGAGGAAACCGGAGATCCCGGAGGAAACCCACGCGGACACGGGGAGAACATGGAAACTCCACCCAGATTGGGATTCGAACTGGGAATCCCCAATGCTGAGAGGAGAACATGCCAACCAATAAGCCACAGTGCCGCCCTACAGTAAACATGAAGTATGTAATGAATAAAAACATTAAGTGATGAGAGGAAACAGTGCAGCGCCCCCTAGTGGTGTGAACCCCATGTGCAAAAAAGAGGTCCATGGTTCTAAATGGTAAAAAGTTTGTAGTAGCAGCAGTTATTTAGAGATGTGCAAAGAAATGTGTGCAACATGTGAGCAGCGGATTGTTCATATTTGGTTTATCAAGTATTCCTGAGTGTAAATAAATGTAAATATTTTTGAGCGAATGTAAATAAATTTACATTACATGATTTAAAATATTGGATTGTATATTGTGCATTGATACGAATGTAAAGCGCTAATAGGTGTGTGTTATTGTCAATAATTCACAACTAATACCTGATATTAAACTGGAAATGCCAGAAATCTGTGATCGTAAATTCTAGAGCTCGATATTCATTTATTCTTCCAATTTTTAAGTTTTTTTTTTCTTTAACACAAAATTAAAGGTAATTATTTGTAATTAGAAAGCTTTGGGAATTGTGCAGCCTACATTATGTCCATCCATTATCTTCCGCTTTATCCTATATTAGGGTCGTGGGGGGTTCCCTATGCCCATCCAGGGGAGAACGTTTCGAGCGCTGGGCAGATACACCCAGGACAGGAAACCAATCTATCACTGGATACACTCACTCACACGCACACTCTATATGGGGCAATTTGTAGAATTCAGTTGACCTTGATCCATGATTTTGGACTGTGGAGAACCCAGAGGAAACCCACACGGACACGGGAAGAACATGGAAACTCCACCCAGATTGGGATTCGAACCGGGAATCTCTAGTGCTGAGAGGAGAACATGCCAACCACAAAGCCACCGTGCCGCCGAGAAAAATATATATGTATATATGCCCCTACATTGTCATCCAAACAAATATTCATTCATTCATTCATTCATTCATTATCTCCCGCTTTATCCTCTACTAGGGTCGCGGTGGGGTTCCTCATGCCCATCCAGGGGAGAACGTTTCGGGCGCTGGGCAGATAGACCCAGGACAGGGCGCCAATCCATCGCTGGGCACACACTCACTCACACAGATACACTCTATATGGGGAAATTTGGAGAACTCAATTGACTTGATCCATGTTTTTGGACTGTGGGAGGAAACTGGAGAACCCAGAGGAAACCCACACGGACACGGGGAGAACATGGAAACTCCACCCAGGTTGGGATTCGAACCAGGAATCCCTATTGCTGAGAGGAGAACATGCCAACCACTAAGCCACTGTGCCGCCCCTACATTGTCATCCAAACAAATATTAAATGTTTAAAATATTTTAAACAGTTTTTATAATCCTCATATTAATTATTTTACTTCTTATTCCATAGCAATGTAAAACCAAATCCTATTTATGAGAAACACACTTTGTAATCAGCTACATGCCACATTTCCACATTTATTTTCTTTTTTAATAAATCACTACATTATTCTGTTGTCCTCCTTCAATCCATATTTTTCTTTTTTTTTTTGCCAATAAAAATGTTTTACTGTAAACTACAACTACACATCTTTACCTAACTACAAAATGACGTCACGACTTGAGTGCTCTATTAGTTTCCCCCTTAACCTAATGAAAGTGCTTTCACCTGCTGTGACGTCATTTCCCCCGGTCCCACGTGTTTCGTTTTCAGTTTCACATTCTCTTCATCAGGAACTCCCTATTAATTGCAGCCAGGGTGCAGATTAAAGGTGAAACTTCATCTTAATTGTCATGTAGTTAATTATGTGTTTGAGCAAATGAAAAATCCCGAGCTCGTGTTCATGTAGAAGACATGAGGATTTTCAAATGACTCTTTATGGTAGCGTGACGTGGAGTGACGTCACGAGAATAAGGTGCAATTCAAGGCAAAGTCCAGCCACCGTATGAAAACAACAAGGGGAGCTCCTGTTCACCTTCACTATGGGAATTTCTTTGTTTTTACCTTTGGAAAGTGAAATGAAGGTGAGGTTTTCCGTACATTCAGTGTCTTTGTCTATAAATACTGAACCATATCAGGACAAGATGGTAGTTCCAAAGAGTAGAACTCATCATTGTACTACTGGAAGCTTTTGGCTGCTGTTTCTTACATTAAAAATCCAGAACAGAGAGAACTATGGTCCATCAACGTCTTCTTCTTCTTTGTGTGCTTCTCACTTTGTGCAGTTTTGGATCTGGCTGTCCATGGATCGAACAAAAATTCCGGCAGCATAATGCAGAATGTAAAAAACTGCTCGGAGAAATGGTAAGCTGCATTAATGAACTCAACTCCACATGTTTTTCTGGATTTAGTTGGTTATTGAAATGAACTTTGATGTCTTCTGGGACAGGGAGGAGAAGTCAGTGTGAACACCTCCATCTCAGTCTACTGGCATCAATGGTTCTTCAACCACAGTCAGTCTCAGGTTGGTGAAGAAACCGTGGGAACGGTCATCTGTTATTTTCTTTATGGTTCTAAAGGAACTCAGGAGACAATATGCATCTGTTGGGTTCTGTGATCATGACATACATAATGACATAATTATGTAATTATGGGCGTGGTAACCAAAGGCGTGGTAGCTCAGTGGTCAGGGTGTTGGGTTATCAATCAGAAGGTTGGGGGTTCAAATCCCAGGTCCACTGAAGTTGTGGGTCCTTGAGCAAGACCCTTAACCCTCATTGCTCCAGGGATGTTGTGATGAACCCTGTGCTCACCTTGTAAGTGGCTTTGGATAAAAGCGTCCAATAAATAACCAAATGTAAATGTAAATGTAAATGTAATGTAATTATGTATAATAAGACATAATATAACAATTGGTATAAGAGTTGTAACTGGTGTTCTGTGTGTGATCGTTCCGTCTTCTTTCCTCTTTCAGCCTGAAAAACAGACCGGGTTCATCGTTCAGACCCTGGAAGGAATGTTTCAGTTCTTGAACAAGAGCGAGGACATTCCCTGGGACGAGGACAAACTGGACAGTTTCCTAAACACCCTTCAGCAGCAGTCTGAGGGGCTGCACTCATGTGTAAGAGCTTCTTTACTGAACTTGGGTTTAAACCCCGTGTTGTCTGCATAATGAAGATCATGAGGTGGTTCATCTGTAATTAGGATGTGGAATGATGTGTGCTTTCTGTCTCTACAGGTGACTATCAAAATGAGAAAGAACAAGAAGCTGCTCTCCTACTTTGAACATCTTAGACATGTGACCCGGAACACTGTAAGCACCGTCTTCATGTTCTATAGAAAGTCCATTGTGTGGTTGAAGTACTAAAATGTTTGGATCTGACTTTTCAGGAGAAGAAGAACGAGGCCTGGGAACAAATCAGACAAGAGCTGCTGCAGATCCTCGGCTTGTTGGACTTTTTCTCTGCCGTCTCCATCAATTCAGCTGCAAATGTTTCTTAACGTTCCTCAGTGCGATTTTTTCTGAATTTTACATTTCAAATTCCTGATGTTCAAATTTTTATCTTTATATATTTGATATATATCTATATCTATTTGTATATGAATAATATTTTTAAAATTATTTATTTATTTATTTATTTATTAGTTATTGATACCGTGTGTTGATCTCTATGTTTTCTATTAAATTAAATTTTTCTTATTTATTTTTATGTGTCAATTACATTTGTTGTTTATATTTCTCTTAAAAAAAAACATTGTTTTTTTTATTACCACAAAAAATGTATTTTAAAACATAAATTATATAGATATTTTATTTATATGCATTTTATTTATTTATTTATTTTATTATTATTATTTATTATTTTTTAAATTAGTTCTTTTTTATATTCATGTGTCAGATACATTTGCTGTATGTTTGTCTTCCTAGAAATTGTCAAAATATAAAAATATATTTGACAATAAAAAATAAAGACCAACCTGCACTGATATCTTTGAATTCACAGTGAATTACTTTTAAACATGTATAGTATTTTTATATCGTATTTTTTGATCATAACTGATCTATAATAATTAAATTCGGTGACATAATGGAGAGGTGAAATATTATTAAAACCTTTTATGTGGGAATGGTCACGTGATGGCGCTGTTTACATTACATTATTATAATACCTAAATTCACACACAAACATTTAGATGTAGATGAATGATACAAACCTGAAATATCATTTTAAAATTAATTTCTAGAAACTGTAATATGCTACACAAGATCACAGAATGATGATGCACATCTCATCTCATCTCAATATCTATAAGAGATCTATAAGTGCGTTGGGGGGGGGGGGGGGGGGTCCTATGTTAGGGTTTCCATCTTTAAGAAATAAAATGACAAATTCAGTCATTCATTCATTCATTCATTCAATATATATATATATATATATATATATATATATATATATATATATATATATATATATAGAGTAATAGCACCTTATACATATATTATGCCTAATTAGTATGTTCCCCTATATTCCGGACCCCAACAGGAGAGGTATTGGGTTGGTGGATGATGCTCAGTACTAGTGGTGGTGCGTTTGTGTGTTGTGTTGGTACGAGTGGATCAGACACAGCAGTGCTGCTGGACAGAGAACAGTACACCAACATACAGAACATACAGGTGTCTGATCCACTCGTACCATCATCCACCACCTAACGTACCATCGTACCATCATCCTAATAACACCTGCTCTGTGGAGGTCCTGATCATCAGAGAACAAAGTATATAGAGAAACAGATTATATATATATAGAGAGGACTACAGGATGGAACCGTAGAACTACAAAGTCCAGCTATATGATCAGTGGAACTAAAAAGATACACAGTGAGAACTGAATCTAATAAAAAACTACATAAAAAAAATTATATTACATTAACATTTAGACATTCAGCATACGGTTTGATCCAAAGCCACTTAGTGAGAACAACAGACGTCAGTAGTTAATGAGGAACCAGCTACACATTAAACCTGATATATAGAGTAATGTATATATATTGCAATGTATATATTGCGGGAACTATTGTTTCAAATTATTTTAAAAGCCTTTGATAATTATAAGGATATGGATATATGATCATCACACAATCTGTACATGGCATACACTGTTGATGCTGCCCGGCCGCCCAAGGAGGATGGGTCCCCCAGTGAGCCTTGGTCCTCACAAGGTTTCTTCCTTAAAATAACAACATAACAGGGAGTTTTTTCTTGCCACTGTCGCTTCATGTTGCTCTTTGGGGGTTTAAAGGCTTTTAAAACTGTAAAGATGCTTTTTGACAATGTACTGTTGTAAAAAGCGCTCTATAAATAAATGACGTGAACTTGAACTTGATCTTATAATCAGCTATATTATATATAATAATAATATATATAATATATAATAATATATAACATTTATGTCAGATGTTTAATGTTTATTTAACATGTGAAATGTGTCCATCTGCATAGTGGGTCTGACCAAATGCCATTTCATGACTGTGTATGTCCTGTAGATAATTCAGTTATGACAATGAAGTTGATGGCGGCACGGTGGCTTAGTGGTTAGCATGTTCTCCTCTCAGCACTAGGGATTCCCGGTTCGAATCCCCATCTGAGTGGAGTTTCCATGTTCTCCCCGTGTCCGTGTGGGTTTCCTCCGGGTTCTCCGGTTTCCTCCCACAGTCCAAAAACATGGATCAAGTCAATTGAATTCTCCAAATTGCCCCATATAGAGTGTGTCTGTGTAAGTGAGTGTGTGCCCAGAGATAGATTGGCGCCCTGTCCTGGGTCTATCTGCCCAGCGCCCGAGACGTTCTCCCCAGGATGGGCATGGGGAACCCCACCGCGACCCTAGTAGAGGATAAAGCGGGAGATAATGAATGAATGAACAATGAAGTTGACTTTGACCGACTTTGACTATATGCCACATTCTTCCAAAGAAATTGTGCATTGAAGTGTTTCTTTAATATTTCTTTAATATTTCTTTCAATTCACTTACAATTTTAGGTGACCTCGTGAAAATACTTTCGCCGGTTTGAGGTCATTGTCCTCATTTCTGTTTCACTTTCTCTTTCAGACTCTCCTTAGCAAGAATTTCCTCTTAACTGCAGTGTGGTCAACAGGAACGTGCTTGCAGGACAAAGTTATATTGGAGTATTAAAACAATAAAAAGAGATAATAAAAAATAATTATTTATTTACATTGCAACACAAATATAGGGATATAAGAGCTTATTTAGAAATTAGTTTGAAATGTTTTCATCGTTGCATGTACACACACACACACACACACACACACACACACACACACACACACACACACACACACACACACACACACACACACACACGCATGCCTGTAAAAATGCAAAGCTCCTGTCCACCTATGGGAATTTCTTTGTTTTTACCTTTGGAAAGTGAAATGAAGGTGAGGTTTTCTGTACATTCAGTGTCTTTGTCTATAAATACTGAACCATATCAGGACAAGATGGTAGTTCCAAAGTGTAGAACTCTTCATTGTACTACTGGAAGCTTTTGGCTGCTGTTTCTTACATTAAAAATCCAGAACAGAGAGAACTATGGTCCATCAACGTCTTCTTCTTCTTCTTTGTGTGCTTCTCACTTTGTGCAGTTTTGGATCTGGCTGTCCATGGATCGAACAAAAATTCCGGCACCATAATGCAGAATGTAAAAAACTGCTCGGAGAAATGGTAAGCTGCATTAATGAACTCAACTCCACATGTTTTTCTGGATTTAGTTGGTTATTGAAATGAACTTTGATGTCTTCTGGGACAGGGAGGAGAAGTCAGTGTGAACACCTCCATCTCAGTCTACTGGCATCAATGGTTCTTCAACCACAGTCAGTCTCAGGTTGGTGAATAAGAATCTGTTATGTTCTTCTGCATCTGTTCTGTGATCCTGATGAACATTTTGGAATAAGAGTTGTATCTGGTGTTCTGTGTGTGATCGTTCCGTCTTCTTTCCTCTTTCAGCCTGAAAAACAGACCGGGTTCATCGTTCAGACCCTGGAAGGAATGTTTCAGTTCTTGAACAAGAGCGAGGACATTCCCTGGGACGAGGACAAACTGGACAGTTTCTTAGACATCCTTCAGCAGCAGTCTGAGGAGCTGCACTCATGTGTAAGAGCTTCTTTACTGAACTTGGGTTTAAACCCCGTGTTGTCTGCACAATGAAGATCATGAGACGTTCTAAAGGAGATCCATGTGTCCATTCTGAGGTGGTTCATCTGTCATTTTTAATAATTCATTGCAACTTTCTGTCTCTACAGGGGACAATCAAAATGAGAAAGAACAAGAAGCTGCTCTCCTACTTTGAACATCTTAGACATGTGACCCAGAACACTGTAAGCACCGTCTTCATGTTCTATAGAAAGTCTATTGTGTGGTTGAAGTACTAAAATGTTTGGACCTGACTTTTCAGGAGAAGAAGAACGAGGCCTGGGAACAAATCAGACAAGAGCTGCTGCAGATCCTCGGCTTGTTGGACTTTTTCCCTGCCGTCTCCATCAATTCAGCTGCAAATGATTTTTAAGATCGTTTTTTTTTTCCTGAATTTTACATTTCAAAGCCCAGATGTTTCTACAGCTGTGCAGACATTTCTTTTACTTTTACTTGGTCTGAATTCTTCTCAATGCTAATTTGAAATCAGCATCTTCAGATGAAGAAGAAATATTAATCATTCTTAATATTAATCTGCGGTTATTTATTTGTTATGCACTGTTTTATAGACAAAATGAAGTTTATAAATGTATTTTTTATGTATTTATTATTGCTATTTATTTGATTTTTGATTTTTGATTTTTGATTTATTTGAAGTGTGTGTATTCATGCCTTTGTGTGTGTTAACTTATTTATTTATTCATTATGTGCCTTGATGTTGATGTTACGCTATATTGAAATGTTATTTTTGAAATGTACAAGATATTTTGAAAAGGAAAAATAAAAAAATGCTCTGACATCATTGAAATCCCAGTGATATTCTCTTTCATCCTCCGCATCAGATGTTTCACGTGTTTAAAAATCGTTTCATGTTATATTTAATCCAGTGATTCTCAATTATTTTCTGTTAAGCCCCCCTAGGAAGAAGAAAACATTTTGCGCCCCCCCCACACACACACTCACACTCACCCCCCCCCCCCCCACATGACAAAATGGGATGATAAAGTATTTTTACACGCCCACTGTAGTATCATTTGTCTATAAATTTGTTATAAGTACACCTCTTATAACAATGTATCCTTAAAAAAAGAAAGAAATATAGATCAAGTTAAAACAGAATCAGAATTTTTTAGTTTGTAACAGAAACAAATGAAATCCTTATTTAAACGAGAAACATTTTTGAACTGACTGGCATTTAATCAATAAATAATAATAAATTCTTATTCGTGCCTAGCGATGGATTGGCGCCCTGTCCTGGGTCTATCTGCCCAGCGCCTGAGACGTTCTCCCCTGGATGGGCATGGGGAACCCCACCGCGACCCTAATAGAGGATAAAGCGGGAGATAATGAATGAATGAAAATTGTAATTCATCAGCAACATTAATTCAGGAGCACAATTTATTAACACTTTAAGCTACAAAACAAAAACGAATACAACGATTTGTGCTTTTTTTTTTTGTTGAGGAGGTCAGAACTAATGTCTCCAACGCGTCCGTTTTGCAGCGTTCATCTTTTCTGGAGCAGCTTTCATAAAGTGGGATGATCGCTGGCTCTACGCGTCACGTTTACGATTAAAAACTCAAGCGGTTATCAGTGTGATTGGGGTGTAATGTCTTTAAGTGACGTCTTCATTTATTTGGCTTCACGCTGTCCACTGCCAACATTTAAAGACACAGAAGACACACCGGTCTTTCTTCGTCTCCCACCTTTAGTTACAGTGAAGTTACAGTTACAGTGAAGCCAGGCGCTTGTCCCTCATTTGTGTATTCATTGTCTCCGTTGGATGATTGGTTTATTTTGTGCACAGTGTTTTTCTTACTTAGTTTCGGTATTCCCTCTCCCCTGTGCACGTCTTTGTTTGTGGTATTACCCAGGTGTTGGTCCGTTTGTTTCGTTCCCCCCTTTCCGTTGGTGTCCCTACACCATTTTTAATAATAAATCCGTTTTGTTTTTATACCCGGTGTCTCGAACTCTCCTTCCACGCTTCAACCACGGTACAACGCTGCGCACGATCCCCGTGCAGGTTATATTCATGGGAACGTTTCATCCAGTGGATCCACCGGCGTACGCAGTTTCCCCGCGTAGCCGATCTCCTCCGGGGAAGAACGAGCTTTCTAACAGCGCTACAGACGCTTCGACATTTAACTTTCGGTTGACTTTTGTTGCTCTCGTTATCTTCGTCTCTCTCCGTCTTTCTCTCCTCGTCTCTGTTAAATATTTCTCCATGTTGTCTCTTGAGGGTTTGTTCAGTACACTTAATATCACTTGCTCTGTGATATCTCGTTATGCGCCCCCCCAGACACCGCACTGCGCCCCCCCAAGGGGGCGCACCCAATATTTGAGGAGCACTGATTTAGTCTATAATGGTAAAGTTAGGACAGTTTCTTAAACACCTTTCAGCAGTAGTCTAAGGGGCTGCACTCATGTGTAACACTCATGTGTTACTGAACTTCTCAGTCGGGTAAAAGGGTAGAGAGTCCTCTCTGGGTGAGGGATGAAATCCTGCCTCAAGTGGTGGAGTTTAAGTATCTCAGGGTCTTGTTCACGAGTGATGGGAAGATGGAGCGTGAGATTGAGAGATGGATCGGCGCGGGGTCAGCAGTGATGTGGACCCTACACTGGTCTTTTGTGGTAAAGAAGGAGCTGAGCCACAAGGCAAGGCTCTTGATTTACCAGTCGATCAACGTTCCGACCCTCACCTATGGTCATGAGCTTTGGGTAATGACCGAAAGAACGAGATCGCGAATATAAGCGGCCGAAATGGGTTTTCTCCGCAGGTTGGCTGGGCTTAGAGATAGTGTGAGAAGCAAAAGTGGCCAGTTGAGGTGGTTCGGGCATCTGGTAAGGATGCCTCCCTAGGGAGGAGACCCCGTCCAGCTGGGAGGAGACCCCGGAGAAGACCCAGGACACGCTGGAGGGATTATATCTCTCAGGTCTGGGAACACCTCGGGGTTCCCCCAGTCGAGCTGGTGGAGGTGGCTGGCGTAAGGAAGGTCTGGGTCTCCCTACTTCGGTTGTTGCCCCCGCGACCCGAACCCTGGACAAGCGGAAGATGATGGATGGATGGATGGATGGATGGTAAAGTTAGGTGGGTTCTGTATACTGTAGGTGGAAGGTTATTAAAACCACTTATCTGTCTGAATGGTCACATGATGCTGCTGTTCGGTTTAGCTTTGAGACGTG